>CM066042.1:95063960-95574161 GCA_033557465.1 Ichthyophis bannanicus | reverse complement strand
GCTGGCATGCACACTACACTCCAGCTTGGAAAGAATGAGAGAGTATGGACTGGAACAGAAATTGTGTGGCAACTACAGGTTGGGTGTTACAACCGACATTTCCAGAGGTTCCCCTGCAGATCATATATGTAGTAAGGGACATTAAATGGTTCAGGGGTTTGCCTTGGCAAACAGCCAGTAGGTATAGATAACTTTAGAATAGAGCCAATATATCAGATAATGAAAACACTACTGTGCACTGACCACCCTTCTCACTCTCATAGCAAGTTACAAAACAAAAGCAATGGTAGTCCTCCCTCCAGCACTTACCTTCCCCCACCATTGTCGAATTCAGCGTGGGAATGAAAATTGCCATCTTACCACTGGCCAGTAGGGTTGGTTTAAAATACTGGTGGAGGCATTTAGAGCCTGCATAGAATGAGTCAGAGTACATCAGCCAGCTTGTACTTCACATTCTCAAGGGCGCGGAGTTTTAGAGGTTTTCGTATTAAAGCCATGGCACATGTGTGTAACCACCTCATACTCTGTTCTGTATTTATGGAACATACTACCAACCGGTAGTATGCCAAATTGAATGAAAAGCAAGATTTCTGGGAATTGCTGTAAAAAACTCATGTGTTCTCCACAGAGCAAAACACTTGAAGGTGGCTGGTAACAGAGCCAAGGAGTTAGCATTTGGGGAGGGCAAGAGTCAGGTATCATCTTATTTGTATTTTATGAGTGTTTGCTGTTCCTTCCGTTGGGTATTCTTCAAGTGAAGACAGGCTAGGTGTGTGGGTGTGTGTATATTATGTAGTATATCAAAATAAATAAATAATTATCATGTTTTGTTTTAATCTTTCATGGAATCTTTCAATATCTTAATCCTGTTTTTGGGGGGGGGGCGACCATTTGAGGTGAAAGTGGAATTAAGTCCACTAAACACATACGTTGTGCATTCATAGCCAAGCTCTCATTCAGGTGCATTACCTGTTCCTGAAAAGGAACTACATGGCTGGTTTCCACTATATGTTGGTAAAGAGGGCAGAGTATGAAGGGTATCACTGGCATGGGCCCTGAGTCCTACCCCATTAATCCAAAATAAAACATCCCAAAACGCAAACACAAAACCATATGCAAATTAGCAGGGACACTCACCATTACTGCAGTTCGCTCCAAGATATCCAGCTGGACACTTTCTTCCTTCTGGCACGAGCCTGTGGTGGTATCACCACAGCCCACCATTCTTGCATCTACAGGTTCGCTCACAGTTGGGGAGAATACAGACCAGGTGTGCCCATCCTGGAAATGGTATAAAAAATGTGAATAAGAAGACACGCAAACCAAGAGTACGTTTACTAAAGCCTGTGCTGGTAGTGCGCATTTGCAGCACAAAGTTAGAATGGAGGCCCAAGCTATTTCAGAGGCATGTACACCTGTGCCCCTGCCCCTAGCATGGTGCTAACATGTGGCACTACTCTAAAGAGCATGTGGGTGCACTTAACACCACCCACTGAGGTGGCATTAAGAGTACACATGCTAACATTAACAGATGCAGTTAGCGTGTGCCAAAAATGGCCATGCTGGCCATGATTGCACTATCAATGCCCATATTATGCCACTAACCTGCCCAGTCAAGCGATAATCAGCTAGCATGGGATTTCTCACAAGGGCCCCATGCTATTTTCTAGCGTGGTGCTCCTAGCACACGGCAAACCTTGTTCTAACAGTTTGCACATGTTAGTAAACATGCCTCAAAGTCTAAGAGAAGACCAATGAAGATCTTCACAAGGACCCATGGATTTTACACCTTCTTTAACCGGAGGAACAGCCCACACAGGAAAGCACTCAAGGAAATTTTAAAAATCGAATTTCTGCGTGACCTTTCCTTTTATCTGTAGCTAAACATGCTGTGAAACTCAATGGCTAAAGTTAGCAAGTAGGGGACGGAAGCAAGCTCAATTTTCATCCCCAGGGATTTATCTGGACAACTAGGGACCCAAATAACCCCTTTTAAAGCCGCCCTTTTACAAAGCCAAAAGAAGCTAAATACCACTACCATACGATATAAAGAAGACACATGTCCTTTTGTTCTAAGCAACACACAGATCAGTACAGTAGACCCTGAGTAACCTTGAGAGATTGAAAAGCAAACCCAACAAAACCCTAGCTCAGAGAGGGGATTCATCACTATCATGGAATGTGCAAAAGTAAGACATTTGGAGATAGTGTCCTGAGAGACCCCAGAAGAATTCCCCAGTTCACAAAACCCATGAAACATGCAAATACCACATATAGCTTCCAACATGAAAGACCTATGGGACACAATACCGCATGCAGTTATCAACATAGTAAATACACAGACATCTTCCAACACAAGAAGAAAGGTAAGCGAGCAGAAGCCAAAAAGAATCAAGACAGAGCCTTTCATAAACACGATTGTTCGAGGTTGGTGCACAGCACTGTAAGTATTCCCAAATCACATTTTGAAAAGGTCATGAACATTTTCCTATGTAAAAGATCAAAATCAGGACATCAAAACTCACCTAGTTGACAGTTTCTGGCCATGGTACCCAGGCGCACAGATGCACTTCCCGGTGACAGGATGGCAATCTTGGTTCTTGCCTGAACACTGACAGAACTGACCACAATTTACACCAAACGTACCAGGTAAACACACTGTAGATGATGAACAAATCAACGTCAGAATGTTAAAGGGTCTCCACATTTCCAAAGACGTAACTTTCTCTCCTACAACAACTGGAAATCATGTGCAAAATATGAAGCCACCCAACAAACTGCCTTTTATTTCTGTGCTCCCAGCCTCTGGAACATCTCCCCCCAGACTTGCATCAAGAATTCAGTCTTAAAACACTTAATTCAAAAAGCATTTGACCTTTCCCTTTAGTAATGCAGAAGTCTGAAGTCCTCTCTGTCCCTCTTCCTCCTTGATCTCCTTTTCCTCCCGTTCCTCTTCTTTGTGTGATTGTTTCTACTTTTCTTTATAACTCTATTGGAGTTATTTTCAGTTCCTTTACGTATCTATTTAGTTTTGTCTGCTCTGCTATCTCAAAGGGTGGTATATTATAATAAACAATAAACATAAGACCACCACTGCTTAACCAAATATAATTATATCAATAAATGGACCCATGCCATCATCTTGTGGATTGATTTGTGCAATGCATAAAATCCAGAGTAAAGAAATCATTTCACACTGTCAGCAACAGAAGAATGCAGAAAGCAATGTGTATTCACAATAAACTTATTTTCTTGTCATTATATTTTTCTCTCTTTATAACGCCCGTAATGTAGATGATACACCATTCTTGAGACTCATCCCCATCACCGCTATGACCATCGGGATTACTGCAGTAGTGGTGGTCATCTTGCTTTCTGCACCAAGTTCCACCAGTCCCAGTGTATAAGGTGCTTGAAAGCAAGACTCCTGCATTGCAACAACATGTAATAGCGTAACAGGAGCGGGCCTGTTCTTAACACTCTGCAAGAGTTAGCATATTCATGAATTTGAAGGTTGGCAAAGTTCATACTCTATAATAAAAGCAGTACTGCACAAATTAAGATGATCTCTGTCTCCAAGATTCAGTATTTAAATGTCCAAATATCATGCTTACAGCATGAGACAAAAATGGCATGCGCCAAATATTTCCAGATATGCCTGCCATCCCAATGGCTAAGGAAATCCACCAGGTACCAACCAAGCGCACGAGTCCACGTGCTCACTATGACCCAGTAAGAAGACGTGGACAGCAGTAGGAGGAAACTCTTTATTGATGAAAACCTATAGCCCGACACAGGTCGTGTTTCGTTGCCTTCCTCAGTTAGCTTCAGTTAGTTTCATCAATAAAGAGTTTCATCAATAAAGAGTTTCCTCCTACTGCTGTCCACATCTTCTTACTGGGTCATAAGGAAATCCATCAGACATAGATATCTTAGTGAATGGCAGACAAAGTGGAAGACCTGAGATAAAAATGAAAGACCTATGCATCTGGCTCCAGCTGAACAATCAATCTAAATTTTGTATTCCTAAGGCATTTCTGGATTATGCTGCAGGTATAGCTCTCAGTGGTTTATTGTAAAAATTCTGTTTTCGAGAATGTTGGATAGTATTATAAGACCAGCCTCATCCATCGTAGTTTCCAGACTGGCCTAATATAATATAGTGTATCTCAGTCTTCTACAGTTTCAATTTAGGCACCTCCAGACACTCAAAAACACAGCTATTCGCATACTTGCCCGTGCAAGAAAATTTGATCATATTACTCCTCTATTTATACAGCACCACTGATTGTCCATAAACTCCCAGATTCTATTCCAGGCCCTCACTCTCATCCATAAAGCAATTCATGATGCAGCCCCAGGCTCTCTCTCATCTTTAATCACCCTTCACGCACCTGCAAGATCGCTCCATTCCCTACATGGCTATTGTCTCCATTTTCCTTGTCCAGCTTTGATAAAATACGAGTCTACATGAATAACAGCTTTTTCTGCTGCTACTCCAGCTTTGTGGAATGCTTTCCCAACACATTTAGACACAGAATTGAGTTATAGGCTTTCAAGAAGATGCTCAAAACTCATCTTTTTCAATCAGTCTTTAACTTTCAATCAATTTCTTAACATCCTGAGGTATTAGGCGCCTTTTTGCCGGATCTAGCAGATGTTGCCTCTGACACACTTTGAGGGTCATTCCGACCGCAACTAATTTCCCCATTTATTGTACAGGAAGTTAGACGGGGGGCAGGAAAGGGGCGGATTGGGGGTTGAGTTAGGGCGGGCAGTAGGTGGTCGTCGACCCCAGACATACAGGGCCAATTCCAATGTTGGCCCTGTACGCCCGGGGCCGGCAGCCTGAATGGGGAACTTATTCCACCTCTGAGGTGGAATAAGTTCCCTTAGTTGGCGGTGGACAGCAGGCATAGGGCTGGAAAGCAGCAGGAGGGGCAGAGGAGATTCCCCGCAGCCTGATCCTGGCCTTGGGGGGCTAGATCAGGGGTCGAGCTGTGGGGAATGAAGATTGCAGTCCGGCGGCCGGGGAATGAGGCTTTTGAAAGGAGCCACGGTGCCATGGCAACTGGACGCCATGGCGCTGCAGCTCCATTCAAAAGCCCTGACTGAGTTAGCCGGGGAAGACCTGTACATGCAGGCCAACTTGAACTGGGGTTCCGGCCTGGATGCGATTCTGATCCCGCAGGGCTAGACATGCCCCGCAGGATCAGAAACCCAGCTAACTCTGTGAGTCTGGTTTCGACCGGGCGCACAGAGGGCCGGGACGTCCATGTCAGAATCGGGCCCTTTGTGTTTGTATGCTTGCATGTTTTTTGGGGCTTTTCATCCTCTCTCTCTCTGATACTGTTCTATTTTATACATGGAGTTTTTTTTTTCTACTGATGCTTTTAGTTATTGAAAACCACATTGATTGCTTGCACTGCTGCGGTAGATCAAATAAAATTAACCATAACCATACTGCAATCATTCACTTAGGCTTACGCTGTTCACATCCATTGCCTGTGAATCCCGGTGGGCAGTTGCACTTCCCAGTGATGTGATTGCAGGCACTTCCTGGGGGACAGGGGCACTGTTCTGCACAGTCCTTCCCGTAGGAGCCAGGCAGGCAAACTAGAAAGGTTAAGCAAATGATCATACTCATTAGCCCCTAATATTTATTCTGAATAGCAGAAAGAAAGATATATTCCTTTTCTAGCCTGAACCATTGCATCATTCTAGAGAAAGCATAGTTACTCACCTGTAACAGGTGATCTCCGGGAACAGCAGGAATTTAGTCTTCACATATGGGTATCGTTGGTACCGACGGAGCCTGCGCGGGAATGCTCCCAGAGTCCAATAGGAAAGCTTTTGGGAGCATTCCACAGTGCCTGCGTGCTGCCTTCCCGCCTTTCCCAACTGTCCCTCTCCAGTTGAGTTTAAAGCTGAGACAAAAGAGAGAGGGAAAGAGAGAAAGAGAGAGATACAACTCCTAGGGAAGTTGGGTGGGATGTGAAGACTAAATTCCTGCTGTTATAGGTGAGTAACTAAGCTATCTCCAGGAACAAGCAGGAATGTAGCCTTCACATATGGGGACTCCCTAGCTGCAGATGCCAGGGAGAAAACTCCAGAAGTTGTGTGCCCTTGTGAAAGGGCTCCACTTCCCCCCATGGATCTCTGGCATCCTATCAGGGATGGTGGGTAGGAGTTGATTAAGTATGGAACAGGTGTTGAAGAACAGCCTGACCAAACAAGGCATCCGGCGGGAGTCCTTGTCTAAGCAGTAATGGGCTGTGACGGTATGAACCGAAGCCCAAGTAGCTGCTCGGCAGATGTCGTCAATAGACACAGAATGATGATGAGCCATAGAGGCTGCCATGGCTCTCACATTGTGAGAACATATAAGAACATAAGAACATAAGATATGCCATACTGGGTCAGACCAAGGTCCATCAAGCCCAGTATTCTGTTTCCAACAGTGGCCAATCTAGGTCATATGTACCTAGCAGTTTCCCCAAGAGACACAAGGTTCCACACCTGAGCTGTGACATGGCCTTCCAGAGGAAGGTTTTTACTCTCATAGGCAAAAGATACACACTGTGCAATCCAGTTGGACAGTGTTCTTTTAGAGACTGTAAGTCCCAAATGGCTAGGATCAAAAGCAACAAAGAGTTGAGAGGACTTCCTATGTTGCTGTGTCCTTTGTAAGTAAAAGGCCAGAGCCTTTTACAATCCAAAGTATGAAGATTCCTTTCTGCATTTGAGGCATGAGGCCTTGGGAAGAATACAGGAAGGTAAAACGCTTGGTTTAAATGAAAAGGTGACACCACCTTTGGAATAAAATGTGGATGAGTCCGAAGGACTACCTTATCATGATGGAAACTTGTATAAGGAGGATCAGCCACCAATGCTTGTAATTCACTGATGCGACGTGCTGATGTGATTGCAATAAGAAAGATGACCTTCCAGGAAAGGAATTTCAAAGAGGTAGTGGCTAATGGTTCAAAAGGTGGTTTCATAAGCTGCCCAAGAACCAAATTTAAGTCCCATGCCACCGGTGGTGGCTTAATGGGAGGCTTCGTTAAAAGAAGGCCTCTCATAAATCTCACTTGAGAGGATGAGAGGAAATAGGTTGCCCATTTAGAGGCTTGAAAGAAGTTGCAATAGCACCCAAATGAACTCTCACTGAATTGGTCTTAAGCCCTGCATTAGACAAATGAAGGAAATACTCCAGTAATGATTCCAGAAGTATCGCAAGAGGGTTAAGACCCTTCTGTGGGCACCATATGGTAAACCTTTTCCACTTGAAAGCATAAGAGCGTCTTGTGGAAGACTTCCTGGAAGCATAAAGGAAATCCTTTACCTGCTGAGAAAGGTTAAGACCATGAAGTTCTAGGCTTTCAGCAACCAGGCCCTGAGATGGAGAGACTGGGGATTGGGATGCCACAGCATCCCGTCTTCCTGAGAAAGGAGATCTGGAGCAGATCCTAACTCCAGAGGCGGAGCTTGAGAGAGATGTAGGAGCAGAGGGTACCACATTTGCCTTGGCGAATGTGGAGCTATGAGGATCATATGACCTCTGTCTCTCTGAAGCTTGAACAGGGTTTTGGGAATTAGGGGAATGGGTGGAAAGGCATACAGGAAGTCCTGGCCCCAATGGAGGAGGAAAGCATCCCTGGCCTGACAACCCTCAGCCGGAATTCTGAACAGAACTGGGGAAGTTTGGCATTCAGCGGACTTGCGAAGAGGTCTATTTCCGGGGTTCCCCAAATTTGGAAAATTTTGGCCACCTGGTCTGCATGGAGAGACCATTCGTGTGGAAGCAGCTCAACTGTCTGCCCAAGAGCTTTGAATGCCTGGAAGATACACTGCAAGGAGATGAATCTGATGCTCTCTGGCGAGGGCCCATAGTCGCAAAGCTTTGTTGCATAGCGACAGAGAGCCTGTTCCGCCCTGCTTGTTCACATAGAACATGTCTACTTGATTGTCCGTTTGAACTAGGACTTCTTGTAGCTGAGCCGGGTGTGGAATACTCGAAGAGCAACAAAGATTGCTCTGAGTTCCAGGAGATTGATATGTAGATAGGTCTCTTGTGGAGTCCAGGTACCCTGGGTAGAGGGACCTTGCAGGTAGGCTCCCCAACCCACCTGTGAGGCATCTGTTGTTAGAGTGACTTGGGGTGGGGGTTGCTGAAAAGGGGACCCCACCAAAAGGTTTTGGGGTGATTGCCACCATTGGAGGGACAAAATAAGGTGATCTGAGTTTGCTATTTTGTCTGACAGGCAACCTGACGCCTGAGTCCACTGAGTGGATAAAGTCCACTGGGCTGCCCTCATATGAAGGCGAGCATAAGGAACCACATGCACAGTGGATGCCATGTGACCTAGCAATTGTAACATTTCTCGAGCAGTTAGGTGAGGTTTTAACACTGCTTGGGAAGCTAACTGCACAATGCGAAGGCAGCGGGCCTGTGGAAGGTAGATCCTTGTCTGTCTGGTATCCAGCAGAGCTCCTATAAACTCCAGGGACTGAGTGGGAGCAAGGTTCAATTTTGGGATGTTTATGACAAGTCCCAAGTACTGAAGGATGCGCATTGTGCGAAAGAGAGCAATCCTGGCCTCTGGCTCTGAAGGGGCTCGAATGAGCCAGTCGTCTAAGTAAGGAAAGACTAATATTCCTAAGGTGCGAAGAAATGCTGCCACCACAGCCATGCATTTTGTGAACATCCTTGGTGCCGAGGCCAGGCCAAAAGGAAGAACCCTGTACTACTAGTGCTTCCCTTGAAATAGAAAGCGAAGGAACTTTCGATGAGCTGGATAGATGAGAACATGAGTGTACGCATCCTTGAGATCTAGAGAACAAAGCCAATCCTGAATCTGAAGGTACGGCAGCAGAGTTCCTAGAGAAATCATTTTGAACTTCTCTTTGAACAGGAATTTGTTCAATTCTCTGAGGACTAAAATAGGTCTGTGTCCTCCTGTTTTCTTTTGAATAAGGAAATAGGGGGAGTAGAACCCTGTACCCTGTTGGAGAAAGGGTACCTCTTCTATTGCCCCTTGGGCAAGAAGCACAGTGACCTCTTGACTTAACTGGTCGTTGAGAGAGGTCTGAGAATTGAACTGTCTTACCATTGTAGGAGGGGGCACACTGAGGAAATGAAGCTTATACCCCTCTCTTACAATAGACAGAGTCCAATTTTCTGCTGTTATCTGACCCCATCTGGGGACAAAATGATATAACCTTCCTGGAATGGTGGAGGGTTCTGGACCGTTCAGGGCCAGGAAGGCAAAGCTCTCTAGATAGGAATCAAAGACCCTGTGGAGGCTGATTCTGCTGAGCAGGTTGAGGCTTAGCAGCTTTTGTTTTTCTTTGCCTAGGTTGTTGCTACTGTCCCTTTTGGGCAGACTGACCCAAACGATGCCCCTGCTGGGTTTAGGAGGGATAAAACATCTTCTTCTTACTGAAGAATGGTTTCTTGTAAGGATTTTTTCCTTGCAGGATCAGCTGCAGATTTAGACAATCTATCCAAAGTGATATTGTCAGCATCTATCTCATTAGCCTTTTCCTACCAATTCTTGCCAAAGAGATTCTCTCCTGTGCAAGGAATATTCCCTAGTTTATCCTGTACCCAAAGTTCCAAGTCAGATGCCTGGAGCCAGCAATCCTACGTGTACCTATGGCAATGGCAGAGGTCCTGCTTATGCACTCAAAGCAGTCAAAGGCTGCAAGATTCACAAACTTGGAAACATCCTGAGCATGTTTGACAAGGGCGAGGTAATCCTGC
Source organism: Ichthyophis bannanicus (assembly GCA_033557465.1). Taxonomy (NCBI): domain Eukaryota; kingdom Metazoa; phylum Chordata; class Amphibia; order Gymnophiona; family Ichthyophiidae; genus Ichthyophis; species Ichthyophis bannanicus. The sequence goes on along the minus strand of CM066042.1, from coordinate 95,564,395 downwards.
CTCTTACCATCAGGAAGGAGAGGGCTCATAAGCTCTAAATCTCCTGTGACTTCCTTAAGGAACGTTCCCATATATAATATATAGGAACTGATCCTAGCAGAAAGCATGGAAGCCTGGAAGGTTCGACGGCCAAAGGCGTCAAGAGTCCTACACTCACGTCCTGGAGGATTAGATGCATGCCTTTTTGCACACTTTATCCTTCTCATAGCTGATTCCACCACCATGGAATGGTGTGGTAGCTGAGTCTTCTGAAACCAAGGACAAGGAGGAACTCGATACACGGTGTCAAGTCTTCGAGAGTGAGGAGAGGTGGTTAGAGGTGTTTCCCACATCCTTAACATGAAATCATGCAAGATCTCATGAATAGGTAAGGTAGCTGCCTCCTTGGGAGCTTTAGGGTATTGTAGGATTTCCAATTCCTTTGCCCTAGGCTCTTTTTCAGGAGCCACAGTGATGGAAAGACCTCGAGCCACATCTCAGATAAAATCCTAAAAGGACATATCCTCTGGTGGAGACATCCTACGCTGAGGAGAAGAAGAATCCTCAGGAAGAAGTACTCTGGTATCAGCAGAGCTTTCAGAGTCTTCAGATTCATCAAAGGATTCAAAGTATCTCCGATCTGGGTGATCATGCAAGACACGGTACCGGTACCGATCTAAGTCGGCATCGGAGGGGTCTGGTACCGACTTGATACCAGATGGATAAGCATGACTTGGTCCCGGTAGAATACCTGCCGATGTCAATGCAGTCGGTACCGGTGCCGGAGTTGGTGCTGGTACCGGTTGAATTGTCTGAAGCGGTTTCAGGGGCATCGAGGCCGTGAGAAGAGCCACCAGACTGCGTTCAATAGCCAAGAATCTCTCGTCTATCGATGCTGCCGATGCTTGGGTATCAGTACCGGATGAAGCAGCCGGTACCCCAGAGCATGGCACCAGTAGCTCTGCCGAGGTTGAGGCCTCGAGAACATCCTGGAGACCCATTAGTGCTTTGGAAGCCGAAGCCTCCTGCTGGGGCAATTTTGCCAGTGAAAGTCCATCAAGGGCAATGCCAGAGGCATCTCGATGCTTAGAGGGAGATCTACCCTTTGAGGACCGGCTAGATTTATGTTTAGTTACCTGAGATCCATGGGAGGAAAACGAAGCCCTGGAAGACGTCGATGCCACAGAGGCTGCATCAGAGGGAAAAAGGGTGCTAAATTTAGCAGCTCGTTTCTGCCGGCCCTTCTTTGACATCATCAAACAGGCAACACACTCTGAAATTGAGCGGTCAGGACCTAAACATTTGAGGCACCATTCATGGGTGTCGGTGACGGAGATGGTACCGCCACACTTGGAACACTTTTTAAAACCCGAAGGGGTTTTTTCCATTTTAAAGGAAAAAGTTGGGCCTAGTGCCCAAAATGGCGCATGGAACCTGAGGAGAAAATAACTGGAAAAGACTCCAGAAGAAAGGGTTTTTTTTTTTGAAAAAAAGAAAAGAACTGGCGGTACCGTTGTACCATCGAAGGAAGGCTGACCCGACCACAAAAAAGAAGAATAGAAGGGAATTATTTTCTGCGGTGACAGGATGTGCGACCTGTTGGCTCTGCAGAAAATGAAGAACTGGAGAGGGACAGTTGGGAAAGGTGGGAAGGCAGCACGCAGGCGCTGTGGGATGCTCCCAAAAGCTTTCCTATTGGACGCTGGGGAGCGTTCCTGCGCAGGCTCCGTCGGTACCGACGATACCCATATGTGAAGACTACATTCCTGCTTGTTCCTGGAGATCCCTCTGCAAACTCTCTCCTGTGTGGATTAATATTCATTCCATTTATGGACTCATCTACAAAAATCTCAAAAGCCTTTAATCGTTACAATTTTATTACCAGTGCAAGGCAAGATGCAATAAAAGCAAAAGTACTGACCAGGCATAAGGCAATTTTATGAAGCTTGGCAGGCAGTAACATCTAAGGGGCTTTTTTACTAAAGGTTAACGCACATTAATTAAATTAACACCCGATAAGTGCCATTGTGACGACAGAAATAAAAGGGCCGTGTGTACTTTAACGCACATTAAAACCTTTAGTAAATGAGCCCCAAAATTTCCAAGCCATAATTTAGACCTGCAAAATTCAGGTCTTTACTGACATTACAGACACAGAGCTGAAAGAGCAGGGCTCTTAATAATCTGAAAATGTTGGCAGTTTGTTTCTTACCATGAGAAATCAAGCTAAGCTAACAAACTGTGTAAGAGAACCACAGTTTTCCCTTTAACGAAGAATAAACCATGCCATTTGATTAGACAGGAATTTTTTGTTCTTCTCTCCTGAATTTTAAACATGGTGGGGAGCAATTGTATTATAAAACACCTATGTGAGAATTCCAACAAGGTGCCTATTTTTAAAAGCAAAATATTTAACAAAAATAATTTAGGGTCCCTTTCATTTAAATAACAATTTTTCCATTAGTAATAAGTAATTGAAAGACACAGGGGTCCTTACGTAACTTTATAAAATAGGCTCCTAGATACAGCTCCAATAGTGCGCAAAGGCTGACATACAAAAGTTGACCTGCTCTGAAGAAGGTATAAATTTGTTCATGCGTGTGACACATGTACACCATAGATTTTATACAATTTGCACAAACATTACAACTCTTCTTCCACTCTACCCAAACTAGGCCCCCTGACACACAGATCATGTAAAACTGGATGCACACTTTCGTTCATGTACTTTTTAAATGTGTATATGACTCTACAAATTCATAAAACCAATTTTATGAGTGTAAAGATGAAATTAGACTTACCTGCTAATTGTAGTTCCTGGAGTGTAGCCAGTCTAGTCCCAGACCTCTGGGTTCCCTATCTTATCCAGCAGCTTTGGAGACTGAGAAACTCCTCCTTTTTTCATGATGTCACCGGTATATCCATTCAGGATCTGCCTCCTGCCATCAGTAACCTATTGACAAAGCAGACTCACCGGAGACACAAGTAAGCGTTTAACATCTAACCTGATTTACTCAAGAACCTCTAAACCGAGTTTAAAACTATGGACATACAGAACCTAAAGCTCTGTGAACGACTGTGACTTTAAGTGACGCAGGCTTCTCCCTCACGGAAAGGAAAGAAAACCCCCGTATAAAAGACCTAGCTTCCTACCCCGAAGACGGACTTAGCTCATCCCTGAATTGCCCCCAGCTACTCATGGACAACTGCAATATCCAATAGACTCTTACCTGTAAATGAGGCAAATACTTCAGGCTACTGTAACACTACAGATACTGGGCAGGGATATGGGACTAGACTGGCTACACTCCAGGAACTACAATTAGCAGGTAAGTCTAATTTCATCTTCCTGTTCGTGTATCCAGTCTAGTCCCGTACCTCTGGGTAAGTACCAGAGCAGTAACCAATTCAAGCCTGGGAGGGTCCCGGAAGACCAGCCTGAAGTACAGTCGCACCGAACGTAGTGTCAACTGTCCCTTGCACATCCAGGCGATAATGTCTGACAAATGAGTTCAAGGATGACCAAGTGGCCGCTTTGCAAATCTCCAGCGGCGGGACCCAACGCAGCTCCGCCCATGAAGAAGCTTGAGCTCTAGTGGAATGAGTCCGAAGCCCTTCCGGCACGGACTTACCTTTCAGTATGTAAGCCGACGCAATGGCCTCTTTAATCCACCTTGCAATGGATGCTTTTGAGGCCGCTTCGCCCTTCCTAGGGCCCGCGAAGAGAACAAACAGCCTATCCGACCTGCGAAAGCCGTCCGTCCAAGAAAGGTACTTCTTTAACGACCGACGAACATCCAAACTGTGGAAGTTGCCCGTTCTGGATTCCCTCGCGGACTGTGAAAACACCGGTAATGAAATCTCTTGATTCATATGAAAAGGCGAAACTACCTTAGGGAGAAAGGAAGGAACAGTTCTTAGAACTACCTTCGACGAGAAGAATAACAGATAGGGTTCTTTGCAGGAGAGAGCCTGTAATTCTGAGATTCTCCGCGCCGAACAAATGGCCACGAGAAACACAACTTTCAAAGTGAGATCTTTGAGGGACGCCCGAGATAGCGGTTCGAACGGCTCGCCCTGCAACGCATCTAAGACGGAGGGCAAATGCCACTGTGGAACAACCGGTCTCGACGGAAGCCGCAGGAGCGACCTCGCCCGCAGAAAACGTTTAACATCGCCATGACAAGCGATCGTTTGCCCTCCGATCTTTCCCCTGTAGCAGGACAGGGCCGCAACCTGCACCCGTAACGACATAGGGGCCAACCCTTTTTTGAATCCATCCTGCAGAAAATCCAAGATCTGAGAAATGGAGGATTTCAGCGCCACATACTGCCTGTCCGCACACCAAGACTCAAAGACTCTCCAGACCCGAACATAAGCCAATGACGTAGACCTCTTCCTGGCTTTCAACAGCGTAGCTATATCCGACGCCGAGTAGCCTCTTGTTTTTAACCGTGCCCTTTCAAGAGCCAGGCAGTAAGCGAGAATCGATCCACGTGGGGCATGAAGAGGGGCCCCTGCAACAGAAGATCCGGCCGGTTTGGGAGTCTCCATGGCTTTGCCACTAGCAGCCTTACTAGATCCCCGTACCAGGGTCTGCGAGGCCAATCTGGAGCTATGAGAATTACGTGACCTCTGAACAACTGGATCCGTTGCAGTACTCTGCCGATGAGGACCCACGGAGGGAACACATACAGTAGCTGTGCCCGCGGCCAGTCCTGACTGAGAGCATCCAGGCCTTCCGACATCCTTTCCCTTCTTCTGCTGAAGAACCGGTCTACCTTTGCCGACGCAAACGTTGCCATGAGATCCATGACCGGCGTGCCCCATCTGCGGACGAGCATCTGGAAGACATCGGGATGGAGAACCCATTCCCTTGGGTCCACGCGAACGCGACTGAGAAAATCCGCTTGCACATTGTCTATTCCTGCGACATGCGCCGCTGACAGGTCTAGAAGATTTGCCTCTGCCCACTCGCACAGGGCTGCGGCCTCGATTTCCAGCATGGCGCTGCTGGTCCCCCCCTGCTTGTTGACATACGACACCGCTGTGGCATTGTCGGAAAACACTCGAACCGCCGCACTCTTGACTAACGACCGAAACGCCAGAAGCACTAGAAATATCGCTCGCAGTTCCAGCCTGTTGATCGACCAGGCCCTTTCCTGGGGGGACCAGTGCCCCTACGTGAACCTGCCTTGACAATGAGCGCCCCATCCGGACAGACTGGCATCGGTCATCACTGTGATCCATGCCGGTGCTTCCAAGGCCTGCCCCGCCACTAAGGAAGCGGGACATAACCACCACTGGAGCGACTGGCGCGCCTCCTCCGGACAGGGCAATCTCCGGGATAGCGGATCCTGCTGATGGGACCACCGGCGAAGCAAAGCTCTTTGCAACAGTCTCATGTGTGCTCTTGCCCAAGGAACCGTCTCTATGGACGCGGCCATCGTTCCCAGTAACTGGAGATAACGCCAGGCCAAAGGCGCCCGGTAGCGAAGGAAACGGGTTACCAGACGCCGGAGACCCTGTGCTCTTTCGTTCGTTAGAAACACCTTCCCTACCTTTGTGTCGAAGCGGGCTCCGAGATATTCGAGATTCTGCGAAGGAGTCAAATGACTCTTTGCCAAGTTGACAATCCAACCGAGCTCCTCCAAAAAAGCTACTACGCGAGCCATGGCAGACACGCTCTCGGACCTTGACTTTGCGCGAATCAACCAGTCGTCGAGATACAGATGCACGAGAATGCCTTCCTTTCTCAGCGCCGCCACCACGATCACCATGACATTGGTGAAGGTTCGTGGGGCCATCGCTAAACCGAACGGCAACGCGCTAAAATGAAAGTGGCCGAACGGGACTGCGAATCTGAGAAACTGATGGCGTTCCGGTTGGATGGGAATGTGGAGATACGCTTCTGACAAGTCCAGGGAAGTAAGAAACTCCCCCTTTTAGACCGCCACTATTACCGACCATAGGGTCTCCATATGGAAATGCAACACGCGGAGAAACCGATTCACCCCCTTGAGGTCCAAGATGGGACGGACACCTCCGCCCTTCTTTGGAACAATGAAATAGATGGAGTATCGACCGCCACCAAGTTGGTCGGGAGGGACAGGCACTATTGCCCTGAGCTGTAACAGCCTGTGGACCGTCTCCCTCAAAGCCGCACACTTGGTTGGTGACTTGCCGGGAGACCGTACAAAGGCAGGACGCACTGGCTTCAGCAACTCCAGCGTGTATCCTTCTCGAATAACTTCCAGAACCCACTGGTCTGAGGTTACCCGGGCCCAGGCAGGATAAAAGTCTTGCAACCGGCCCCCTACCGGCAACAAGCTTGCCTGGACCCCCCTTATCTCATTGTTGCTTCTTGGCCGGGAAGGCAGAGGAAGAGGAAGGGCCAAACCACCTTCCTGCCCCTCGAAACCCCCGGAATCCGTGACTTCTGTTAGAGTAACGTCCTCTCTGACTGGGGCTGAAGCGCTGTGACCAGAAACTATGAAAATCTCTCAACTGCCCTCTACCCGCCTGAACGGATGGGCTGGTTTGGCCTTATCTTCTGGCAGCTTACCCCCTTTGGACTCTCCCAAATCCTTTACCAATTTCTCTAAGTCCTCCCCAAACAAAAGCCGCCCTTTAAACGGGAGCTTGCTCAAATGAGCCTTGGAGGAACTATCTGCTGCCCAGTTGCGAAGCCACAAATATCGCATCGCCGCTATTGCCGACGCCATGCTGTTGGCCAAGCTACGCATAAGATCATACTGCACATCGGCTAAATAGGCTGCCCCGGATTCCAACTTAGCCAGTTCTCCAGGCCCTTCTCCCTCCTGGCAGCCCTGTACTCGCTGCGACCAACGGAGACAGGCTCTAGCCACCCACGCTCCGCACATGGCCGCCTGAAGCGACAAGGCATTTACATCAAAAACCTTTCGCAAGAGCACATCCAACTTCCTATCCTGCGGGTCCTTGAGAACTGCACTACCCTCCACCGGGATGGTAGTTTTCTTGGTGACCGCCGAAACGGCTGCATCAACCTTAGGAGACTTAAAAACCTCCTTATCCTGATCCAACAAGGGATAAAGGCGACCCATGACTCTGGACCCTTTCAGAGGAGCTTCCGGCACGTTCCACTCCTCCTGAATCATCTCCCGGAACACCCTGTGTACCGGGAATGCCCACTGAGTCTTTCTGAACACCTGTAGCAAAGGATCTTCCAGGGTGTCATCTTCGGACGCTCCTGGAACTGGCATATTCAGAACTTTCAGGGATTCCACTATCAAGGCTGGAAGCTCTTCTCTTCTGAAGACGCGCACCACCCTGGCTTGGTCCTCCCTTTCAGACAGCTCGCCTTCCTCCAGCTCTTCCTCACCGTCGAACTTGCAGGCGTCATCATCTGACAACTGCCCCTCAGAGGCCAGAGAACAATCCGCCGGTAAACCTTCAGTACGCGGTTTCTTGGCCCCGACGGGGGGATCCTCGGCCTGGGAAGCCATCGCGGGTCTCTTCAGCCCTGCCGATGTCTCCTGCCGGTGGCACCTGTTGCGAGCCAGAAAATAAAGCGCTTTGCAGCAGCGTGACAAAATCGCTTGAAAAAATGGCTGTCCAGTCCTTGGGCAAACGAGCCGTAGGCTGAAGAGCATCCGGGGCAGAAGAGGGCCCCGCCACCCCGGCTCCTCCTGGGCTGCCTCAACTAATTGAGTGGAAGAACCACCGGACTCAGCCAGCTGGACCTCCTCTTTATCAGACTTGGAGAAGTCCATGCTAAAGGAATCTCTCACGCAGGCTTTGCAAACTCCTGAGGAGCTTTTCCTCAAGCCACAAACTAAACAAAGAGGCTTGGAGGACATTGCAGCCCTGAGCACAAGTGAAACACGCTTTGCCCTTAGAAAACGTTTCACCAGGGCAGACACAAGTGTTTTAAACACCGCGGGGCTGAGTTGAACACCCAAAGTTGTTTTTTTGGGTTTTTTTTCAGCCCCTCACCTAAGGGGAAATTGCCTCTGACTAATAACCCCAGGACAAAGTTAAGCAGACAGATAAAAGCATCTGAGGAGGACCAGCCGATCGCACTGAAACCGGCGTTTACAATCTGCTGCGCCACGCGGCTAGGCCCGACGCGCCAAAATTGTGCACCAAAAATATTCTCCCCCTCAGACGTCGGAGCTCTGGCCTTCTTACCTTTGCCGCAATGTGAGCAAGCAGACTGTTAAATTCCGTGGGGGCGAACCGCTTACCAGCGGTCTCGGAGAATGACTGACATTCCTAGCAGCCTGCTCCGGTATAAGCCGTGTATGATCGCCCCGAGCCTGCCAGCGCACTTACAGGCAAACTTCTGTGTGGCGCTGGCTAGGCTAAACTGCGTGTCGCTCCAACCGACAGTGCCCGCAAAAAAATCAGAGCCCCTATAAAGCAGTTAAGCTCTGCTGAGACTGCTTTATGCGAGATACTGCAGAAACCACAAGCTTTGGAGAGGGAGGGAGGGGGGAGAGCAAGGGGAGATGAAGCGAGATGCCTGCAAGTAACCCCTTAAAGGCACAGTCCTTTAAATCAACTTTCTCCTCTCCCTAGGCTAAAAATCCAGACAAATACTGATCATCCTAGCTCAATTAAACTTAATTGCTTCTCCAGTGAGCCCGGGACTCCGGGCTCCTATCTCACAAGCTGCTTGGAGACTGAGGTAACTGATGGCAGGAGGCAGATCCCGAATGGATATACCGGTGACATCATGAAAAAAAGGAGGAGTTTCTCAGTCTCCAAAGCTGCTGGATAAGATAGGGAACCCAGAGGTCCAGGACTAGACTGGATACACGAACAGGAAACAGGCTTTACACATGGAAAAAGCTGTAGGAGTGGCTCAGTGGTTGGGACATTTTACCCTCAGGCTGGAGGGCCAGGGGTTCACTTCCCACATAGGGAGGGACTGGGGACTCTAGTCCCATGGCCACTCCTTGTGGCCTTGGGCAAGCCACTTAACCCGCCATTGCCTCAGATATGCTTAGATTGTGAGCCCTTTAGGGACGAGGGAATAAAAAGTGCCTGTTAGCATATATCTGTAAACCGCTTTGACCTGGTGAAAAGCGGTATATCAGCACAGCTAATAAATATAATAATAATAACCCTATGGGGGATGGTTTTTAGCCTGCATAGTGATCAGTTTAAATCAAAAGGCAGTCATGGCATTGAACTTAACGTATTTATTTAGTGCTGTTATTTACACAGATAGCAGCACTGAACCTACAGATAAGAACATAAGATAAGATATGCCATACTGGGGTCAGACCAAAGTCCATCAAGCCCATTATCCTGTTTCCAACAGTAGCCAAACTAGGTCACAAGTACCTAGCAGTTTCCCCAAAAGACACAGGTTCCATTGGGGCAAGCAGTGTATTTCCCGAGTCCCCTTTAATAATGGTTTATGGACCGTTCCTCCAGGAACATGTCCAAACTTTTTTTTAAGCCCAGCTACACTAACAGCTTTTATTACATCCTCTGGTAACGAATTTTAGAGTTTGATTACACGTTGAGTAAAAAATATTTTCTCTTATTAGTCTTAAATAAGTTACACTGTAGCTTCCATTGTATGCTCCCTAGTCTTTCTATATTTTGATGGCATAAACAATCGATCTATGTTTATCCGTTCCATTCCATTAATTAATTTATAGGCCTCTATCACATCTCCCCTCAGTCGTCTCTTTTTCAGGTTGAAGAGCCCTAACCTTTTTAGCCTCTCTTCATAGGGGTATCCTTCCATCCTCTTTACCATTCTGGTGGCTCTTCTCTGTACCTTTTCTAATAACGCAATATCCTTTTTAGGTTACGACGACCAGAATTGCACACAATATTCAAGTGCGGTCGCACCATGGAATGACACAGAGGCATTATAATATCCTTTGTTTTATTCTCCATTCATTTCCTTACAGTATGATACCTAGCATTCTAGTTGTTCTCTTGGCCGCCACTGCACACTGGGCGGAGGGTTTCAACATCTTATCCAAGATGACGCCTAAATCTTTTTTCCTGGGTGGTGGTTCCTAATATAGAAACTTGCATCGTGTAACCATAGTTTGTGTTGTTCTTTCCAGGTGCATAACTGCACTTGTCCACATTAAATTTCATCTGCCATTTGAACATCCAGTCTTCAAATTTATCAAGGTCCTCTTACAATTTTTCTTGGATTTTAACAACTTTGATTTTGTGGCATCTGCAAATTTGATTACTTCATTCATTATTCCCATTTCCAAGTCATTTATGAATATGTTAAAAAGCAGCAGACCTAGCACAGATCCCTGGGGTACTCCGCTATTCACCTTTCTCCATTGGGAAAATTGGCCATTTAGCCCTACCCTCTGCTTTCTATCTTTTAACCAGTTCCTGATCCACAATAGCACATGCCTTCTTAATTTTTCCAAGAGTCTCTCATGAGGGGCTTTCTGAAAATCCAGATATATCAACCGACTCACCCTTTGTCTACCTATTCACACCTTCAGAAAAACATAACAGATTAGTAAGACAAGACCTTACTTGGCTAAAGTCATGTTGGCCGTCTCCCATTAAGCCATCACTATCTACATGTTAGGTAATTTTGTTCTTTATAATGGTTTCTACCATTTTTCCTGGTACTGACGTCAGGTTCACTGGTCTGTAGTTTCCTTGGAAGGCTTTTTAAAAAGTGGCGTTACATTGGCCATCCTCCAGTCTTCAGGTATTACAGATGATTTTAATGATAGTTCACAGATTACTAATAGCAGGTCTGCAATCTCATATTTCAATTCTTAACAATAACAATAATACAGTCACAGCTATTCAGTGGCCTAGTGTAAATGTATAATTTACCTGAACAGCAGCTGAATATTGCTGCTACTTTGAATAATTTTTCTGCCTGCACGCCCTCCTCTCCTTTTACAGTATATATGGATAGTATTGGGCCACTTAAAGATTTAAATGGCCTGCTACTGTCTGTTTATTTTTTAAAAATACACAACTAGGCAAGTTATATGTTCACCATGGCCAGTCAATATATAACTTGCTTTGAATATCGACCCAGTAATAAACCCCAGTAAATTAAAGTCACACAATCAGTGGAATGTTCATGCTGTGTTCTAGTGAGTGTGCAAATCCTGGAGTAAACTGCCTTTTACTGAGCCAGTGTTAGAATTTTCCAAAAGAAGGCTGTTCCTCGCACCTTTTTCGCAGTGGTTGCCCCTCCAGCCCTTGGGGCAAATGCAAATCCCAGTGGCATGATGACAAGAGGCTCCATGCTTACAATTGCACCTTTCCTCACAGCGATCTCCGAAGGTCCCTGATGGGCAAGCTATGGCATGAAAACCAAGAAAGAGAGGGCATAAGAAGGAGGTAAATTTTCTCTGAATGGCCAACTTAAATTCTTCTTTCAGAAGGGAGGAGGGAATGCAGTATTTAGCTTGCTGTGCTTTATAAAATTACCCCCTGCAAGATTTACATGGGGTAAATTTTCAAAGACTCAGTCACTTTTTATGTAGGTAAAAACAGAGTTAATACACACACAAGACAGCCAGATCACATCTAAGTGGATTTTCAGTCTGTTGAAAATACACACATACTTTTGTAACATGCACAAACTTGTCCTCCTAAAAAAGAGACACCCCAGGGAGATGTATGTGCATTAGGGATCTGAAACATTTCCTATATTGCTTCATACCGTTTTTAATCTGAAAAAGTAGTAAAAAAACCTGAAATTTTGTCACTTTCTGTCTGTCATAATTAATATGCACTCTTGGCGACTAGTTCACATTATCACCTCAATGGTGTGCACTATTCACCTTTAGCTCACTATAGGGCGAAATCATAAATTATTCACTGTTGCGTATAACGAATTCCTAGCCAGGAGCAACAACTACTGGAATCCTTCTTTGGCCTTTGGTTTTCTATTTCTGGTCCCAGAAGCAAGCAACACATACAAAATTCTATCTTAACAATAAAAAAGTTCTGCTAAAGCTTTAGGGAATAAAATTTCAGATCCACAAACTTGAGTGGTCAAATGTAACACCCCGGCAGCTTCTTTTTTTTTATTAGGAAAAAATGCCACATTGTACAATTTCGTCTTATCACTCTATGTGATGCTTTTGCCTCAATTTTTAACAATATCTACACACTGCAAGCCAAACTATGCAGAAACATATTAGTCAGGTTCTAGTCATAGCAAAGTTCCTGTGAGAATAAAATTTGTTTAGTCATCCTTTACAGAATATTACCCTAACAATATTCTTCACATATCAAGTTGTTCATAAACATAATTGGCCTGGCCTAAGCATACAGAACCTTCTACAAATATAAGCTTTTTATCTAGTTCCCTTGCAAGATACAATCCTGACAGTCTTACTTATACATAAACTTCCCTTATAACACTGACAGCACTTTTTTACGCTTCTTTCTCTCACAGACTTTCTCCATGAGACCCCAGTATCCCTTATAAGTCCCTTTCTATAATCACCAGTTATGCACATTAAAGAGTGATAGTGTGCTATTAACCACAATTTCCTCCCAAATAAATATAAAAAACAAAAATCCTGCAAACGACATGGAAAACAAATCAAAAATTTTAACCTGCACATCCCTTACATTTTCAAAAAGCCTATATAAACTAGTTATATTGGTGCTATTTTTTTTAGGTTTTCTCTATTAAAGTTGGAGGGGGGATCGCTTAATAGTTAGAGCACTGGCTTGATAACCAAGAGACAACAGTTTGATTCCACTTGCACTCCTTATTGCCTTGGGCAAGTCACTAAACCCTCTATTGCCTCAGAAGAAACACTTGCCAATCTACGTCTGGTCACACTGCCAAGAAAATCCAGGAGCTACTGAGTCGCCAGGAGTCAGCATTGACTTAAGGCACACATTGCATTGATGTAAATGTTTGGCTCTTTCTAAGGCAATCATTATATATTTTTTGATTCATTGCAGCTTGAGGAATTCTTGAAGGGTAAGGAGCCCACTGGATAGCGTAGTTACTCACCTGTAACAAATGTTCTCCGGAGACAGCAGGAATCAGTCCTCACATATGGGTGATGTCAGTGTCAACAGAACCCGGGCAGAAGCATCTCCTCAGCTTTCAAAGAAAGCCTTTGGGAGATGCACCATGCATGCGGGGTCCCCTTCCCATCAAGGTTGCCATCTTGCCTCAGACTAATGACATAGAGAAGACGGCAGAATGAAAATATGGTAAAGAAGCAACTCCAAAGGGAGGAGGGAGGGTTGTGAGCACTGATTCCCTGGAGAACACCTGTTACAGGTGAGTAACTACACTTTCTCTGGGAACAAGCAGGAAGTCAGTCCTCACATATGGGACTCCCCAGCTACAGGCTACCGAGAACATGAACAAAATGCCATAGGTGACCTGAGAAAGCAAGTCGTGAGCCGCAGCAGTTGAGTTCTGACTAGGAGACTCTCGCAAGACCCAAGTGTCTGGCAAGGAAGCCAGCACTCTGGTAGCCTGAACACAGAAGAGTCAGAGGGCAAGAGCTGCCTACACCTCAAAGAGATTACGGAGTATGGACTGGCCAAAGGCACTCTCTCATCGGGACTCCCTCTCCAGGCAGTGAGCTGTGAAGGTATTGACTGAAGACCAGGTGGTGGTGCGGAAGATCTCAGTCACAGTTATGGAATGCAGATTTGCTATGGGGGTAGCCATGACCCTGACGCGGTGCGCCATGACCCAGTGGTCCAGTGAGATCCCCGCCTACTCATAGGTGAAGACAATAGAGTCTGCCACCCAAGTGGACAGAGTTCGCTTGGTCATTGGAAGCCCCAGTCAACTGGGGTCATAAGAGACAAAACATTGAGGCACTTTGCGGTGGCCCCGAGTCCACTGCAGATAGAAGGACAGGGCCCTCTTACAATCCAGAGTATGGAGAATGGTCTCCGCCTTCCAGCATGAGGTCTCGGAAAGAAGGTGGGGAACACCGCCTCTTGATTGAGGTGGAAGGGGGACACCACCTTTGGAAGAAATGTGGGGTGTATGCAGAGCACCACCCTCTTCTTGTAGAACCTTGTATAGGGAGGCTCTGTCATCAGAGCCTGAAGCTCGCCAACGTAAGGGCCACGAGGAAAGTGACCTTCCAGGATAGGTATTGCAAGTGGCATGTAGCCAGGGACTCAAATGGTGGTTTAGTGAGCTGCAAAAGCACCACATTGAGATTCCACTCCGCCATTGGAGGGAGGACGGGGGGGGGGGGGGGCATGGACAACATGAGGCCCTGCAGAAAATGACAAACCAGGGGCTGAGCCAAGAGGGGCTTGCCCTCAACTTAGTGGTGGTGTGCTGCAATGGCGCTCAGGAGCACTCTGACTGAATTGGACTTCAGTCCCACCTAGGACAGGTGGAATAGATACTGGAGTACCAGCTGCACGGAGCAGGAGAATGGGTTCACCCTCCTCTCGGCACACCACACTGAAAATCGCCACCACTGAAAGGCATGCCCTCCTCCACGTCTCGTGGGAGGTTGAAAGGAGCTAGGGCTACCCTTTCAGTAGCCAAGCCGTAAGCGACAGAGACCCCAGGTTGGGGTGCAGGAGAGAGCCCTCCTCCTTTGAAAGTTGTCCTGGGAAGTGGCCCAGGGGAATTGGAGATGCCGCCACCAGGTGGAGAAGCAGCGGGAAGCAGGGTTGTCTGGGCTACCAGGGTGCTATCAGTATCAGTGATGCCCTGTCACATTGGACCTTGAAGAGGGTCTTGGCAACCATCGGTGTTGGCAGGAAGGCATATAGAAGGCCTTTTGTCCACAGAATGAGGAACGCATCCATCACCACCCAGGGCGGTGCAGCTGGCAGAAGCAGAAGCTGGGCAACTGCATGTTGTCCAGGATGGCAAACAGGTCCACTAGGGGGATGCTCCAGAGTTGGAACAGCCGGGAAGTCACTCTGGGGTCCAGGCGCCACTCGTGTGGCTGGAGGACTCTGCTCAGACTGTCTGCCAGGGCACTGTCCTGGTCTGGGAGGTAGTCCGCCTTTAGGAGTATCCCATTGTGTGTCACATATAAGCAGAGGGCTACTGCCTTCTCACAGAGTAAGTATGACTCCGTACCCCTTTGCTTGTTGACATAGAACATTGTGACTTGGTTGTTCATCTGGATCAGCTCCGACTGAAGCCTCAAGGCGCAAAGGGCCAAAAATATCGCCCAGAGCTCTAGAATGTTGACTTGTCACTGGCATTCTGTTTGAGATCAACTGCCTTGCATGCAGAGGTCCTCGCAATGAGCTCCCCATCCCATCAGGGAGGTGTCCATGGTAAGGACCCTCTGGGGGGTGGATGCCTGGAAGAGCATCCCGGCCTGAAGGTGGCAGGGAAGCTGCCATCAGTGGAGGGAGTCCGCCAGCTTGCAGGTCACTCTTATCCTGTCTCGAAGCCTGCCCCCAGCTTGTGTCCACTGGGAGTGGAGGCACCACTGAGCTGCCCTTATGTGTAGGCAGGCATAAGGGGTCACATGGACCATGGAGGTCATGTGGCCCAGCAGGCTGAAGAGGCAGCAAGCGGGCACCAACTGGTGGTGTTGCATTTCTACAGCTAGTGCCCTGAGGTGTTCTGCCCTCCCTGTAGGGAGGAAGGCCTTGGCCTGGAGGGTGTCTAGCTGTGCCCATACGAACTCCAGGTATTGAGCTGGGGAGAGGTTGGACTTTGGGTATTTGATGATGAACCCCAGATACTGCAGGATGAAGGTGGTGCGCTCGGTGGACTGGTGCACCTCTGCAGCTGTGCTTCGCCTTATTAGCCAGACATCCAGGTAGGAAAAGACGAAGGCCCCTTGGAGACAAAGGTGGACTGTGACCACCACCAGGCACTTGGTGAAGACTCTTGGCAATGAGGCCAGCCTGAAGGACAGCACCCTGTATTGATAGTGACCTCCTCCCACCACAAACCAGAGGTAATTTCAGTGGGTGGATCAGGATATGAGTATAAGCATCCTTCAGGTCTAAGGAGCATAGCCAGTCTCTCTGCTGGAGGTATGGCAGTAGTGTTCCAAGGAGATTATCTTGAACTTTTCCCTCACCAGAAATCTGTTCAAGTCCCTCAGGTCCTGTTCACTTGTGGACAAGGAAATATCAGGAGCAGAAGCCTTTGTCCCAGAGATTTTTGGGCACTGGCTCCACCGCCTTGTCCTCAAGGAGGCCTACGAGCTCAGTGAGGAGCAGAGTCCGGTGAAGGAGAGGCCTTACGGGTTCTCCTGGAAAGAATGAGGCTGGCATCTGTTGCAGGTGGAGGAGGTAACCCTCCTTGACTACTTGCAGCACCCAGAAATCGGTGGCGATGGAGGACCACCTGTGGGCAAACAGGGCCAGATGGAGGACCACCTGTGGGCTGCTGAGAGCCTCCTGGGAGAGAGAAGGCCATGCCCAAGGAGTCAAAAACTCCCCCCCCCCCCCCGGCTGGGCTGCTGGGGCTCAGTATCAAGCCTTCTCTGCTCCACAGCAAGGGCTTGCGAGGACCATGCCCCAAGCCCCTTGGGATGTTGCCCTTGCTGTGGAGCAGAGAAGGCTTGGTATTGTGGGTCATTAACAAAACCCCTCTTTTTCCTTGGGAAGAAGGGCTTCTTCCCTGGGGCTTTCTTATGGGGATGTACAGAGATCTTCTTAGAGAGCCTGGTCCTGGTCAGGAACTCAGTCTATCTCTGCAGCCTTGTTTGCCATGGGTTTCCCAAAGAGGTTCTCTCCAGTGCAAGGGACATTGATGAGCTTGTCCTGGACCTATTGCTCAAGATCAGACTGCAGCCATGCCTGAGCCATGCTGCTCGAGACAAAAAACTTTGAGCACTTCTTGACTGCTGAGGCCAGTGACTTGAATCGCTGGAGGAGTTCCCCATCAAGACCTGCAGAGAAACCTGTGAGTTCCTTCGCCAGTTCCTTGAGGTACATACTGATGTACAACTGGTAGGACTGGACTCGGGCAAGCCAGGATCGAGCCTTGGAAACATTTTTGGCTGAAGGTGTCCAGGGTCCAGGGCACCAAGGAGTGAGTCTTTTGGCTCTTGAGCAGTTGCATGGCCGACTCGACGACCATCGAGTTATGAGGAAGCTAGGCATTTTGGAACCCTGGACTTTGGTGGACCCAGTACATGGAGTTGAGCCGTTTGCTCACTATGGGCACCTACGCCGGTGTTTCCCACATACAGAGGAAGCGGCGCAGGAGGATCGGAGGAACGGACACTGTGAGGACCTTCTTCGGGGGGGGGCCTCATACTGGAGGATCTCAGTTCTTCCGTGCAGGGGTCCTCCTCCGCCTCAGTCTCAAATGTGTCTGCCTTTGCTATGTCCCGCACAAAGTCAAGCAAGACAAAGTCCTCAGGCAGGGAATGATGCCAGGACACCGGTGAAGATGGGTCCGAGGGCAAGTCTCGGTGTCACCATTTGTCTGGGGGACTCCTCGTCCTCGGTCTCCCAGTCTAACTCAAAGTCAGAGGATGACTCCTGTAGTCGAGGCCCGAGCCCAAAGGCCTGCAACCCCTGGAAGACCTGTGGTCCAAGCCACATGTGCTCGCCGGAGAGGACCATTGTTCCAAGGAATGAGATCGGAACTTTGCCGGGTGCCGATGGCTCTCTCAAGGCTAATGGCACTTGAGGATTGGCTCAACATCCGGAGAAGACCTCAATGTCAAGGGTCCAGTTACTGGGGCAGAGGAACCGGACATCAGCATCCACTGCTGGGCTAGGAGGGCAGAGATACTGCACTCTAAAGCCGCCATCCTGGTCTTCGTGCCAGTTGACTCCGCATCTCTCGATGCGGGCACTGAAATTTTCAGGCCCAGCATCAGTTCCGTCAAGGGAGAGTCCTTGACCAGGATGGCCTTGGGCATCCAAAGCTGGTCACCCAATGCTGACTCCTCCTTTTGGGGCAGCTTGTGAGGCTGCTCCTGCTTCAACCCCTCGGACTCATGCCATGGACTGTGGGGCCTGGTGTAGGATTTTTCCACATTTCCAGACCCATCCTCCGAGACGGCCTTCAAGGATTTGGAGCTCTTCTTATGTTCCACCTCCAGGGATTTCCTCTCTGAAAACCCACGGCCATGGGATTCGGAAGCAGTCTGGGCATTGCGGGGCACCGAGATACTAGAGGGGCCCCTGGAGCATGGTGTCGCCAGGGACTCCGGGGCAGAGTCGGATTTATGGAAGAACTTCTGCTAAAACTGATGGTTCTTGATGGCTTTTGTGGACATGGACTTGAGAGGTTGCATCTGAGGCAGCAGTCAGTGAGGACATCATTTTACTGCACCGATCACATTTCTTGAAGCCGCTGGAGGCATTCGGAAAAAATGGGCCCTGCCACCTGGGCGAGTGTCCAAGGCCCTCCGGCCAAAAAAGGGCTTGAAGTGCCGGTCGAGATAAACAAGAACAGACCCAAGGAGTGATGTCGAGGCGAGCTGGCTTGGGGGCGGGAAGAAGAACCGGTATGCAAACCGGAACAAAGGATAATTCTAAGACGATTTCAAGATACTTTTTTCCAGAGAAACGGGACAGACGTCTGAAGGGTTCCGCAGAAAAATGAGGCAAGAAGGCACCCTTGGGCAGGAAGGGGACCACGCAGGCGTGGTGCATCTCCCAAAGGCTTTTTTTGTAAGCTGGGGAGATGCTTTCGCGCAGGGCTCTGTCAGTGCCAATGTCACTCAAATGTGAGGACTGACTTACTACTTGTTCCCAGAGAAAAGTGTAGTTCTAAAAGGTCTGTCCTGGGTTCTTTTCTTTTTTTTTGTTCTTTTATTTGATTCTTTGTTTTTGTTTTGTTTTATGTTTCTCTAGGAGAGGACGCTAATTAATTTAATTTTGTAGTCCTTTAATGTGGACTAAGTGAGCTTTATTTTCTTTTTTTAATTTAAAAGTTTATTATTCTCTAAATTTCAAATTACAGCTCAAGAAAACAAAACATCTAATAAATCACACAAAAGAATTAAACAAGATCCAAGAATATATAACCAAATAATAACCATAATACACACGAAATACCCTAGCAAGAGGCTGGTTCTTTATGCTAGAATACAGAAAAGAAACTCAAACTGCTAAACTTCTCAGTTAGAGATAGCTTCTTCATCTTCGTCGAAAACATATTCCTGTGCATGAGAATTCAAAAAAATCAGAAGTTGGTTGGGCTCTAAAAAAAGAAACATTTGACCTTGAAAGCATCTACAGGTATTAACAACAAATACATTGAACATTTAACAGTGTGGTGCAGAAATCAAAAATTTACATAATTTAAGAGAGATAACTTATTTACAATTCTAATGACAGGAGATGTCGTCAATAATTCAGGGGAGGTTCAGGGGGTATGAGAGAGAGAGAAGTAACTATATAAAGAGGTTTGTTAGTTTAGATGCAGGAGAGGAGCAGTTATCTATGTGGGATCTGTATCAGATGAAGGTATGTTGGGACCAAAATGTTCAATGAAGAGGTGAGTTTTAAGGTGGAAGCAAAAAGATGATAGGTCTGTAATGTTCTGAAGGCTAGCTGGTAATGAGTTCCATAGCATTGGGGAAATATATTCAAATGCTCTTGCAAGTGCATTGTTTGGTTTTACGGAATTCTAATGGGGTAACAAGTGTGTTGTTCAATTTACCTCTTCTTTGCCAGTCATTGGGTACAGCTTTGATTAAATGGGAGAGGGTTGGAGGAGCTATTTTTCTGATGATTTTGAAGGTAGTCATCAGCAACTTGTATTTTATACGGCTTTGGATGGGTAACCAATGTAAGTCATATAAGATCAGTGTTATATGGTCAGTACGGCGTAGGTTGTGAATGATTGGTGCAGCTGTATGTTGTGTCATCATGAGTGGGTGAAGGGATATTTTTGGTAGACCATGTAGAAGACTATTTCAATAGTCTATATGCGGGGTTATCATTGAATTATAGTTCTAAAGTCTAAGTACTGTAGTAGGGGTTTTTATGTGTTGCAGGAGTCGGATCTTGTTGAATATTGTTTTAGTTGTGTTTTTGATATGCGTCTGGAAAGATAGGTGTTTGTCTAATGTCACGCCTAAGTATTTTACCTCATCTTTGACTTCCAGTAAGACGTCATCAACTTGTATAGTCTGTGGTGGGATATAGGTTTGATTCCTAGTGATTATTAACACTTTTTTTTGTAGTTGATTTTTAAGCCAAACTTAAGCCAGTTTGCAATTTCCTTGAAGCAGGTTGCTCTAGGGTCAAAGTTGGGTGCAGTTATGTAGCTGATTTCGAGGAGCAATATTTATATGGGTCTCCCTGGATGTCTTCTATCAAGATTTGGAAATGGTACTTGGATGGTATCTTCTGTATTTGGAAAGGATCATCCACGTCTTTACAGGATTTTGTGGTATGGCTTAATGCGCGAAAAGATAATTTGCAATTTGAATGTTCTAGCCATCAATATTGTATTCTATTTTTGGATATAATGGTGATAAAGACAGATATGGGGTTAAATACGACCCTGTATCAGAAGTCAGTAGAACGGAATAACCTATTACATTTTTCCAGCCATCATCCTTTGAAGTTAAAACAGGGTCTCGCAGTGAGTCAGTTTCTCGGGTTTTGATGAATTTGTGTCACAAAGAAAGAATATCAGCTACAGGCTCACAAATGCATTCAGAGATATATGGATCGAGGATATCCTTGGAAGGTAATACAAAAAGAATACAACAGAACACCTACTGCTGCCTTCAAATCTCCAGGATACTGAGAATGCCCCTTTGGTGTGTGTCTTACCATTTAATGTTAAAGCCCCAATTATAGCTTCAGTAATTTATAAATATTGGAATGTTTTACAATCTCATACTTGTTTTGTGGAGCGTCTTATTGTTGCGTATCGATTTGTGGCAAAATCGGTCACATGGAATATGCCTTTGGACTCTATTGCACAACCAGTGGGTTATTTTGCCTGTGGCCATTCTGATTTTTGCTCTTCGACTATTGAAGGGGCAACATCCTGTGAAGTTACGTTGGAGAACATCTTGCCAAACCTCTTTTGTAGTATATACTATCTTGTGTCAAGGCTTATATTGGACGTCCTAAACGACCTCTGGTGAAGCAGTTATGTGAACATAGATCCTGCATGAATACAAAAAACACGTCGGCACCAATTATGGACCACTGTTTGGGACACAATCATTCATTCTCAGATTTGGCATGGTGTATTTTGGATTATGTACCTGATAATTGGGACTGGGAAGCAAAGTTAAATTATTGCGAACAATTTTGGATACATTGAACACTGTTAGCCCTAGTGATTTAAATCAACAGATTGATTAGAATACTCTGGTTTGAAGAATGTGGTGAATGAAAGTGTGTTATCAGTGTGTGGACCAATCATTTTGATGTGGGCAGAGTTTTATGAGACCTTAAGAAAGAACACCACGGCCATCTTACAAAACAACCAGGGAGCTCAGTGACAGTGAAGATAATGAAGGTGCCTTGCTGCATCAGATAAGTTACTGATATAAGGAAATGCTTAAGCCCTGATGCAGAACATTGCAGTGTCTGCACACACAGTGCCACTGAGACCAGCGAAAAGAAAGAGTGAAGGCCTTGCAAGTGTCAGAGTGCTGTGCCAGACAGCTAATTTATCTCCAGAGAATCACCTGATAAGAAACCACAAAACACTTGGAAGCTCGTCATCCTGTGCTTGACTCTTGAAAATGACAGCCGTTAGCAGTGCTACTGCCAGCGGGAGAGGCCAAGACAGAAAGCGAGGTTACTTACCTGTAACGGGGGTTCTCCATGGACAACAGGATAAGTCAGCCACACCTGGTGATGTCCTTCGGGCGGCACCATGCGGAAGTACTCTCCAGAGCTCAGGTTTCTGAGCATGCCCAGGTAGCCCACCTCGCCGGCCCGCCCCTAGCCCGGTCATTATGTTCCTAGCTAGCCTTACCCGGCTAGGGGTGAGCCCACTCAGCTGACCTCCTCCAGGGAGGTGGGTGGGATTGTGTGGCTGACTTATCCTGCTGTCCACGGAGAACCCCCGTTACAGGTAAGTAACCTCGCTTTCTCCATGGACCAGCAAGATTGCATCAGCCACACCTGGTGCCTCCTTAGCTGTGCAGCGTGGGCGCACAGAGGTGGAGGAGGGAAGCGAGAGGATAAAGGCTATGGAGTCGTTGAGTCTGGGCATAACGTTTAATGATAATAACTTAGGTGCAGGTGCAGTAGAACACAGTGCAATACGTGAGTACAGGTGCGTATAGGTGCAATAGTAATATAGCACATAACCGTAAACTAGCACATGGCAGTGGTACAGCACAGAGCAGTAGACAGTACATAGTGGCAGGATCACCTTTCTCCAAGTGACATAGTGCAAACGTGACATAGTGCAACAACTAGGTGAAACAAGATTCTGTAGTCTTGAGTGTAACAGTCCCAGTTCGTCCGCATGGTTGGTTGCTCCCGACATGGTGCCATGCTCATGGGGGGCGCGGGGGTGGTATTAGCTCCTTCCACAGCAGTGGCAAGGACGGCCCTGTCTACTGCGCCGTTCTCTCTCGCTCTGAGGTCTAGACAGTAGTGCTTCTGGAAGGTGTGTGGTGATGACCACGTAGCTGCTCTGCAGATGCCGGCGAGTGGAACTAAGCGGAGGTTGGCTAAGGAGGTGGCCAACACTCTGTCGGTGCAGTCCAACTTTTGGTGGGGCCTGGTCATCTGACATGTCAAGGCAGAAAGAGACACAGGCGGCCACCCAGTGGGAGAGAGTTCTCTTTGTGACGGGTTTCCCCGGCCTGTTCGGGTCGAAGGAAATGAAAGCTGGTCACCCGTTCGGACAGGGAGCATCCTGCAGAGGTAGATCTTGAGGGCCCGGAGGCAGTCCAAGGTGTGCAGGCATTGTTCTTCGACTGCTGAGTGAGGTTCTGGAAAGAAAGAAGGGAGCTCAATGGACTGATTGACGTGGAATGCAGAGGGGACCTTGGGCACAAATCGAGGGTTGGTCCTCAGGAAGGTGCGGTCTTGGAGCAACTGTGTATATGGTGGGTATGCCACCAGTGCTTGTAGCTCACTGATCCTCCTGGCGGATGTTATGGCCACTAGGAATAGGGTTTTCCAGGACATGAACTTCATGTCTGCAGTCTGGAGAGGCTCGAAGGGCTCTCGTGTTAAGCGCTGCAGGACAGAGTTGAGGTCCCAGGGCGGGACCGGAGGTCTGACCGGAGGCTTGAGATTGGTTAGTCCTTTCATGAAACGCAAGGTAAGGAGTAGCGTCACGATGGAGCTTGCTCCGTCTTCCGGGGTATGGAAGGCTGCTATTGCGGAGAGGTGGACCCGGATGGATTGGGTCTTGAGACCGAGGTTGGACAGAGAGTTAAGGTATTGTAGGACTTGTGCAACCGGGCATGTGGTAGGATTAAGGCCACGCGCTGCACACCAAATGCTGAATCTCTTCCATTTGAGGCCATAGGATTTCCTGGTGGAAGGTCTCCTGGCTGCCAGGACCACATCCTGAACTTCGACTGGCAGATGGAGATCTGAGAGGCTCAACCTTTCAACCTCCAGGCAGTGAGAGCGAGGGCTTTGAGGTTGGGGTGTTTCGTGCTGCCCGCATTCTGTGTTAGTAGGTCTGGTCTGAGGGGAAGGTGCGTTGGGCTCCCGTGGGCCAGGCGCCACAGCAGGGTGAACCACATCTGACGAGGCCAGTAGGGAGCAACTAGAATGACACGTGCCTTGTCTTGGACTATGCGTTGTAGGGTCGCTGGGATGAGTGGGGTTGGTGGGAAGGCATACACCAGAGACCACTCCCCCCAGCACACGTCGAATGCATCCGCTGCTAGTCTCTTGGCTGACGGATGTCTTGAACAGAATAGTGGGCACTTTGCATTCTGTTCCGTGGCAAAGAGGTCTTTGGCCGGATTTCCCCATAGATGGAAGAGGCTGTTGGTAATTTTTCTGGACAGAGTCCATTCGTGAGGTTGTCTGCTGAGTTTGTCCGCAAGGGTGTTCATATCTCCTGGTAGGTAGGAGGCACATAGTGCACAGTGGTTCTCCAGGGCCAGGGACCATATTGCCAGTGTTTCTTTGCAGAGGGGTTGAGAGACGGTTCCTCCCTGTTTGTTGATGTAAAACATGGTCACTTGGCTGTCCGTCTGTATGAGGCCGGACTTGCCTCGTAGGTGAGGGAGGAAAGCTATGAGAACGTACCTGATGGCTCTCAGCTCGAGGAGAATGCTGTGAAACTGTTGTTCCCTCTGGGACCATGCTCCCTGGGTGCTGAATTGTAGGAGGTGTGCGCCCCAACTGGTGTTGGAGGCATCCGTGGTGAGAATCATCTGGTGTGGAGGTTGATGAATGTTTTTCCCCTTAGAAAGGTTCGGAGGGATTGTCCACCAGTGTAGATGAGCCCTGGTATAGGGGGACAGCGGTACCCGGGTAGAGAGGGGTTGGGAGTGTTGGTTCCAGTGGGAGCACAGGTGCCACTGGAGTGGTCGCATCTTCATTCTCGTGACCGGCAGGACTGAAGTCATTGCCGCCATGTGTCCCAAGAGGCGCCGGAGGGACTGTGCGGAGAGCTTCTCCGCTGTAGCTGCGCTGGTTGCGAGGGAGGTGATGGTGAGCAGTCTGCGTTCCAGGAGGTAGGCTTTTGATTCCTGGGTGTCGATTACTCCTCCTATGAATTCCAGCCGCTGGGAGGGTTGCAGCTGGGACTTGTCGTAGTTGATGACAAAGCCCAGGGAGGAGAGCATGGCCATCGCCCTTCCCAGGGAGTCCTGTAGTTCTTGGGCGGAGGGTGCCGTGAGGAGCCAGTCATCCAGGTAGGGAAAGACAGAGATGTTTTGTTTGTGGAGGTGTGCTGCCGCAGCGGCTACACATTTTGTGAAGACTCTTGATGCCGATGACAGGCCGAAGGGGAGGACTCTGTATTGGTAGTGGTGCCCCAGCACGTGGAAGCGGAGGTACTTCCTGTGCGACTTGTGGATGAGGATGTGAGTGTAGGCTTCTTGCAGATCCAAGGATGCCAACCAGTCGCCGGTTTGAACAAGGGGAAGGATGGAGTTGAGGGAGTACATCCTGAACTTCTCCCTGGTGATGAATTTGTTCAGCTTGCATAGGTCTAGGATGGGGCGCATCCCGCCCGATCTCTTCGGAATGAGGAAGTATCTGTAGTAAAATCCAGAGTTGATTTTGGTCGTTGGAACCTCCTCTATGGCGTGGGATGCGAGGAGGTGGATCAGCTCTGTTGCCATGGGAATTCGGAGGTCTGGAGGGGTGTCGCTGGATGGTTTGTTGCATTGGCAAGGTGGTGCAAAGAAACAAATGCGGTATCCCTTGTGAATGACGCGTAGTACCCAGGAGTCGGAGGAGATCTTCTCCCACTCCTGTAGGAATCGTGACAGGCGGCCCCCTATTTGGGTGGGCGCCCTTCTGGGCCTGTCAAAAGGAGGAACCTCCTTTGCCCGATGGTGTGTTGGTGCTCTTCTTCTGTTTGCAATCCCTCTGAGGATGGTGCTGGTAGGAAGATCCGTGGAAGGAGTTGGCTTTGTACTTGGGACCTTGCCACTTTCGGTTGGATGGGTATTTCCTGTTGGAGCTGTAGTTGCTGGAGCTGAAGTAAGGTTTCCGCTGGTAATTGCTCTTTTGGGGGCCACTACGGCGCTCGAAGCTGTCCTCCGCCAGGGTCTCTGCATGGCAATGCAGTATTCCCTCATGTCGTTGACGGTGTCAGCGACCTTTTTTCCGAAGAGTGATTCGCCTGTGCAGGGGGCGTCAGCGATCGCATCATGGGTGTCGTTGCGCAGGACAGATGCACTTAGCCATGCCCACCTTCTGGGGGAGATTTCTGTGCCTGCGGTTCTCATGGAAGTGTTGAAGGAGTCGAAGGCCGTGCTGGCTAGGTGTTTGTTGCATTCCGACATGTCTGTGAGAGAGTTAGAAAAGGATGCTTGGGCCTCCTTCGGAAGGAACGAGATTGCATTTTTTATGCTTGCCATGCAGGCGTCCTGGAAAAGGACGTGCTGAAACTAGTGCGCTGCAATTCTGGCATTAAGCATGTCTCCTTGAAAGACTTTCTTGCCTATGAGATCGAGGAGCTTCTGGTCCCGACCTGGTAGGTTGTTGGCATGGGTGCGAGAGGACTTGATTCTCTTCAAAACTGAGGAGACCACGATGGATTGGTGCGCCAGTTGTGGTGTGGTGAAGCCTGGAATGGGTTGGACCTGATATTTGGAGTCCTGCCTTCTGGGGAATGGGCGGCCAGAGGCCGGAGTCTGCCACACTTTCAGATAGTCATCTTGCAGCTTGCGGTGTATTGGTAGTGCAAAGGATGGCTTGGGAGCGGCAAGGTACTTCAGGACCTCGGGATCAGGCTCATCCATTATGTTCGCATCCGTCAGGGCTAGAGTGCTTGCAACCCTCATCAGGAACTTTGGATAGGTGAGGTCCTCCGGAGAGGGTTGAGCACCTTCTGGTTCCGGGGATTTGGTATGGTCGTTGGATGCAGAGTCGACCACGGCTTCAATGTCCTGTTCCTCGGCAGTGCTATCCGGGGACGTGTTGAACGGAGTTTCCTGCGGCGGCAGTGTGGACTGTGAGGCGTGGTCCGTGGCTGGTTTGCTTCTTGGGGGGGAAACAGAGCGTGATCGGACTGTGGAGACAGGCTGAGGTGTAGAAGTCGCGGCGGAGGGAGCGTTCTGCAGCATTTGGGTGAGCAGTTTCAGAAGTGAGCCGTTTCAGGATGGCAGAGGAGCTGTGGCTGCAGGATCTGTCTTGCCTGCTTCTGCTGCTGGAGTCCCTGCTCCTGCTTGTGCTGACAGAGGTGGAGCGCCTGCTGTGCTTTTTGTGGCACCGGGAGGCGTGGTGGTGCTCAGCACGGTGTCTCTTGCGCCGAGGTTGTTCGGGGCTGGAGCTCAGGCTGCTGGAGGGATCCCTGTAGCTTCTGCGCTTGTCGCTGCAGTGTTTGCGCCGATCGCCATGTCTGCGATCAGCACCATAGCTGCTCCCATGGTGCTCCTTGTGTGATCGATGCTGGTGTGCTGCGCTGTTGTCGGCGCCATGGGGGTTTAAATTTCGCCGGTCGGCGCAGAAGAGAAGAGCTGGTTGGAGGGCGGTGGCAGGGACGTCGATGTGATGCGTAGCCACAGTGTCTCCCAGGCTTCCTGCTTCTTGGCTAATCACGTAATATTTTAGGTCTATTTTCTTTTATAGAGGAGACAATTCCTTGTTTAAGATATAAACGTTCCTCAAAACTACCACCTTAGATTCAATATCATATCTGATGTAAATTCTTCAACAAATTTGTTTCATCTTATATTCTTAACTTAGAACTGGGTCTCAGACTGTTTTCAGTACTTATAATGGGATTCAACCCCGTAGTACTATTTGCATCAATGACCACGGTCCTTTGAATAGTTCCTTTCCTTTCATCCATCTCTTAACATTATAAATATGAGCATAAAGCTTCTGCTTCTTGTAAGAGTATAGCTAGAGGAATGGAACTTAACTTATAGATGATTCTATAGAAGTGAATTTTGCTCTTGATTAGACTTTCCCCGACGCTGTCTGTCGGCACCGCTTCCGCGTTTCACAGAATGTTTCTTCAGGGGTTGAGCTTCATCAATAGCTAGAAAACAACACATTCTAAATATAATTCCAAGGCCTACTAGCATGATTAATAACAAACTGTCCAGTTCCCTCACTCCTACCTTAATGTAATGCCAACTTTTCTTTCTTTTATTTTCTCATTTTCAATTTCAAGCGCGTAACCTGCTTCTTTCACAATGAGCTCTCTGGCCCTAGAACGCCGCGCATGCGGGCCAATGTGTCTCGGGGCCATTTAAAACAGTACAAGCATATGACGTAATCAATTAACCATTCACAGGCAGGCACCCCATTCAATATTGTTGTTCAAACCTCCAGGGGACACTGTGCCTAGGCGGTAAATCCATCGCTGCTCTTCAATGATTAACGCTTGTTCTCTAGTTTTACCACTCTTACCTACTAACACTCTATCCAGACAAAAACAACGTAAATCTTCAAAGCAGTGTCGAAATTGCATACAGTGGGCAACCAGAGGAGCCTCTTGTGTTTTGCAGTGTAAACGACTGCGATGTTCATTTATACGTGTTTTAAATGGACGGATCGTTTTTCCGATGTAGAGTAATTGACACGGACACCTTATGCCATAGACCACATAATCCGTTGTGCAGGAAGTTTGGTGCCGCAAGTGATAAATCTTGTTTTTATATTCGAATTGGACAATATCTTCAGAAATATTGCAAATAGTACAATTACCACAAGGATGGTGACCTGGGTTAGATGATGTTATTTCATTGAACTCGGATCGAAGAACAGCAGGACTGATTTTCTCTTTAAGGTTCTGATGACGGGTCCAGACACACCGGACCTTCTTAGTCTCCAGACCAGGTAACATACTAACAACATTATAATGCCGCTTAATGATCTTCTGTATATGCTTATCGTATGGGGAATGTTTAGTGATTAAATTGATGTGGCCTTCTTCTAATGGCTGTACCTTTCTTGTCTCTAGTAAGAGCGCTCGATTATTATACAGAGCTCGTTTGTACGCTGAGTGAATCACATGTTCTGGGTATCCACGTTGTCGAAAATCCTGCATCAATTGTTTGGCTTGTCTTTTATATTCTTGTGTGTCTGAGCAGTTACGTCTGTACCGTAAAAATTGTGACAGGGGAAGACTGTTCCGTAGCTGCAGTGGATGTCCCATACGATAAGCATATACAGAAGATCATTAAGTGGCATTATAATGTTGTTAGTATGTTACCTGGTCTGGAGACTAAGAAGGTCCGGTGTGTCTGGACCCGTCATCAGAACCTTAAAGAGAAAATCAGTCCTGCTGTTCTTCGATCCGAGTTCAATGAAATAACATCATCTAACCCAGGTCACCATCCTTGTGGTAATTGTACTATTTGCAATATTTCTGAAGATATTGTCCAATTCGAATATAAAAACAAGATTTATCACTTGCGGCACCAAACTTCCTGCACAACGGATTATGTGGTCTATGGCATAAGGTGTCCGTGTCAATTACTCTACATCGGAAAAACGATCCGTCCATTTAAAACACGTATAAATGAACATCGCAGTCGTTTACACTGCAAAACACAAGAGGCTCCTCTGGTTGCCCACTGTATGCAATTTCGACACTGCTTTGAAGATTTACGTTGTTTTTGTCTGGATAGAGTGTTAGTAGGTAAGAGTGGTAAAACTAGAGAACAAGCGTTAATCATTGAAGAGCAGCGATGGATTTACCGCCTAGGCACAGTGTCCCCTGGAGGTTTGAACAACAATATTGAATGGGGTGCCTGCCTGTGAATGGTTAATTGATTACGTCATATGCTTGTACTGTTTTAAATGGCCCTGAGACTCATTGGCCCGCATGCGCGGCGTTCTAGGGCCAGAGAGCTCGTTGTGAAAGAAGCAGGTTACGCGCTTGAAATTGAAAATGAGAAAATAAAAGAAAGAAAAGTTGGCATTACATTAAGGTAGGAGTGAGGGAACTGGACAGTTTGTTATTAATCATGCTAGTAGGCCTTGGAATTATATTTAGAATGTGTTGTTTTCTAGCTATTGATGAAGCTCAACCCCTGAAGAAACATTCTGTGAAACGCGGAAGCGGTGCCGACAGACAGCGTCGGGGAAAGTCTAATCAAGAGCAAAATTCACTTCTATAGAATCATCTATAAGTTAAGTTCCATTCCTCTAGCTATACTCTTACAAGAAGCAGAAGCTTTATGCTCATATTTATAATGTTAAGAGATTGATAAAAGGAAAGGAACTATTCAAAGGACCGTGGTCATTGATGCAAATAGTACTACGGGGTTGAATCCCATTATAAGTACTGAAAACAGTCTGAGACCCGGTTCTAAGTTAAGAATATAAGATGAAACAAATTTGTTGAAGAATTTACATCAGATATGATATTGAATCTAAGGTGGTAGTCTTGGCTAATCAGGCAGCGGTGGGCGGATCTGGAGGACCTGCTGGAGGACTTCTGGGCGGCGCCATCTTTGTGAGCTGCATGGCTGGGTCTGGCTGCCGGGTCGGAGGCTGGGTTTGCCCGGAAGTCTGCGATGCTCTGGGGGGGCTGGCAGAGGCAAAGCCGTGGCTGACACCGGAGTAGCTGGGGCGCTGGTAGCAGCCTGGCTGAGGATGGGGGCCCCGTCGGGCACATCCAGAGCTGGAACGGTCATGGAGGAGGCAGATTTACCTGAGGAGGCAAGGTAATCCTTCAGGGCATGTCCTCTATACTTGTGGGCCCTCGGAGACATGCGGCTGCAGTGGGGGCAGTTCTCCACGCTGTGGCCGGAGCCCAAGCAGCGGACACAGAGGTTGTGAGTGTCCGAGTTGCTCATTTTCTTGCTGCAGCGTGTGCATTTTTTAAATCCCGGCTTCGGCATGTTGCTGGATGATTCAGGTTGTATTAGGATGTCTGGACTGGTGAGAGGAGAGTAAGGTCCGTCTTGCTAGCAAGGCGGAAGGAAGAAGACTGGCGGGGCTAGGGGCGGGCCGGCGAGGTAGGCTACCTGGGCATGCTCAGAAACCTGAGCTCTGGAGAGTACTTCCGCATGGCGCCGCCCGAAGGACATCACCAGGTGTGGCTGACGCAATCCTGCTGGTCCATGGAGAAATTCCTTTACTGACTCTGATACTTCATCTACCTAATACAGCCTTCCCTATCAGATCCACTCTTTCAACACATTCCACTCTAACAGCAAAGGAAGGGGAATTTATTCAGTATGTCTGAAGAGAAGATGAACTCAGGGTCTGCAGACATGCCTTAACTCTATAACATCTGAGGAACCACATGTGAATTCAAGCATTTACGCCTATACAGTAAAGTCATAAAGAGATATACAGGGAAGCTAGCAGCAGGAGGCCAGACCAGAGAAGATGTCTGGCCTTAGCCAAAGAGGTCAAGTCTATTTGTCTTGCAGGGGCCACTAATTGCTTCCTTTGAATCAAGATAGATATGATCCTCAAGGTTGGAAAGCTGGGCTGCGTAGTGTCTATCCCTTTCATGTTCAAACTCATGGGGCACAAAGCAAGAAAAAAATGTAGTAAAATCACTTACTGTATCTTAATTTACAATGTAGAATATTCTGCTCTGTTTCTGTATTTGAAATGGGTTCTGGGTATGTCAGATAACCCGCTTTTAGTGGGTTTGTGATGCTGAAATAGTTAAATTTGGGTGGACTGGATTGGTTCCACATAGGAGGTCACAAGAGGTGAAGCTAATCCTGTTAACTAAAATGACACTAAGTATTGGGCCCGATATTCAATTAGGCAGGCTATGCGCTGCTACGGCGCATAGTCGTGCCTGCTCACCCCTAACATTGGATATTCAATGCTGGGGTCATATGCAGTCTCAGCATTGAATATCTGGAGTTTGCCACACGTGCCGGAAGCCGCATTAGCTAACCTGGCAGTAGCGATATTGCATGCTGCCCAGTTAGCTCCTGCGCCTTAAAGATAGGCAAGGGTTTTCCTTGCCAATCTTTTCGGCGCAGGTTGCTAACCAAGCAGCATGCAACATTGTTGCTGCCCGGTTATCACTTGTTGCCACCTCTGTTCCTCCCCAGAACGCCCCCAACACATCCTGTTGCTAAACTGTTAGCTTCAGGGTGTGTAAGGGAGATTATCGCAGATATTTGTTGAATATCCCTCTCAGCAGTAGTTACACGGTTTACAGGGCCATAAACCTCTAGCTGCCCTTCAAATATCGGGCTCATTGTGTCCAAGAAATCTCTACTCTGCCTTTCTGGCCAAGAAGTTCACATCACCAACTAATTCTTGAATGGAGGGCGAAAAGAGAAAAAGAGGAAAAGGGTTTCACAGAGCAAAACACAGATCACTATTTAAAAAAGCCTAGAACTGTGTAGCAGCTTATGCACTAGATTTACTAAAGTGTGCTACCTTATTAGCATTCACTTATGTGCATTAATACATGCTATTTACCTCAGGTCCTATATGCTAATAATGTGCATCAGCAGCTTTAGAACCTCAGCAGTGCACTTAAGCAAATCTAGCCCAAAATGAGACAAACAAAATTTGCTTCTTTAACCCCAAAAAAGACCATTTAAAACCTATTTGGGAAAAGTGAACTACTTTTAGAATTCCGAGTATATTGAATGAACTTCCTGAAGAAATAAGAAAGAAAGATAGAAACAAATGTTTTAGATGTAATATAAAAACCTGATTTTTATTGAAAGAATTTGGGGATGTGTAAGAGAAGTATTTGATTTATGCAAGATGTATGGTGTGATTAATTTATATTTTATATGCAATTATGCCCTTGTTATCTGATAAATTTGTAAGCTTCCTAACAGATTTGTAAACCGCATTGAACTTTTCACATTACAGTAAGTGGGCTAAAAGTAATCGGATTAAAGTATGCCCGTCCAACCATGCCTACTTGTACCCCTTGCATGTCTCCAATCCCCACCTAAGGGGAGAGCGGACTCTGTATATTATCTTGCCCGAAGAGGCAGCAAGTCACCCCATAACACCTCAAATTAGTTTGCAGGTAAGGAGGGGGAGGGGGAAGTGTGCAATTGGCAGGAAATAGGTGCTGCAAGATGGGGACGTGCGTGGAGAGTAAGACTCGTTAGATCTGTGAATCAAGACTTCTTGCTAAGACATGGCTGTTTGAACAGGTCTTTGAATGAATTCATCTTTGTCTTAGACACACGGCACATAACTTCCAGTGAGTAATTATTTAATTTCTCCCTTAGTAGACCTTGGACTCGATCTCAGTAACTTCCAGGTTTGGTTTCTCTGACGGACTATAGCCTTGAAAATTTTGTTGTGTTATACATCCCTATCTGTGCGTTTTGTTGTTTTATAATGGAGTGGAGGAGCAGCCTAGAGATTAGGGCAGCAGCTTGGGACCAAGCTCAAATCCCACTGATACTCCTTGTGGCCTTGGGCAAGTCGCTTAACTGCTTCAGGTACAAATTTAGGTTGTAAGTCCTCTGGGAACAGGGAAATGCCTTCAGTACCTGAATGTAACTCGCCTTGATCTACTACTGGAAAGGTGTGAGCCAAATACAAATAAATACATTAAATAATAAATGTTTGTCATTTATTACTGTTCTGCTTATATAATTGTTTTTTGTAAACTGCTATGATGTAAAAATCAAGTATTGCTTTATCAAATTTTGATAAATAACTAACAGCTGCTCCCATGCACATGAGGGGTGTAGTTGTATGTTTTCCCCCCATGTGCAGCTTTTTAACATTTCTGCTCCTGCTGGATGTGGCAAGCCATCAACATGCAGTCCTGCACCTTTTACAAGAGGTTCTATGTCTGGCAGATGCACAAATAAAGGGTGGAAGGCGACCATAGGTTGTCAAAAATCTCTTAATGAAGAACTGCCCTATTCTTCAGTAAAACAGTTTTGACAATCCACGGTCTCCTTCTGCTCTTTGTGCATTTGAATCTCCTGCAGATGTCTGTACCTGCTACCTGTCTTGCAACTCCATGTTTGGCAGAACCTCTTGCAAAATACTACGGGAAACTTTCCACGCCTCAACCTGGATGTCTAAATTCCTCTCTCCACGTCCTATCTAAAAAGTCTGTCTTCACATGTATCAAAATGCATAATGAAACAAGCCAGTTTTTAGAGATTTCTCTCTCTGTACTTACGTGTTTGACAGTCCTGCCCGGTCCAGCCCGCACGGCAGAAGCACTGTCCTGTCTTATGACTGCAGAGGCCTCCATTCAGGCAAGTGCAATTGTGCAGACAACCAGCACCATAGGTCCCTTGGGTACATTCTGGCAAGAGAGTTATGCCACGGATCAATCCATTTACCAAACGCACTGTAGTTCAAAATCAAAAGGCATCCAAAAGATTACCCGACTCCTAACACTACTAAAAATGAGGGTGAAACCAAAACCAGACAATCTGCGCCACAGCCCCTCCAGCATCCGGCACTAAATATTCCGTTTTGCAAGCAACCAGTATCACTATCTAGTTAGCAGCTAAAGTATCCATCTAGTGGTGACATTAACCAGATAGCAAGATCCACATAAAGTTAGAACCGATACTGACCTGTCCTAACTTTATGCGGTTTGCCAATCTGGTTAATGGCTGAATATCGCCGCTAAATGGATAGACAGCGGGAGCTCTCCAGTTCTCCCCATGGACTGCCTTGGCACAAACTGGGCAGTGCCGTGGTGGTCAGAGGAGATAGTCAGCAGCACTATTTGGTTAGTACCCCTTCGAATATCGGCCTGATGGAGTAAAAGCCTTGAATACCAAATCATTGGTAATATATTTCTGCAGTGAAGCTGAGCTGCCTTATAATGTGTTTCGCTTTGATCATTTACTGGAAAAATGGATTAGAAAAAACTATGAACACCACATCTGCACAAATATGGAATTCAAAATCTCAGAGAGTTTGATCTAGGCAAAGGCTTTAAGTAGTTTTATAGGCTCAAGTGTGCCAACTGAATCGATGCGGTCTGTTTTTGGATTTTTTGCCAGACAGAGCATCCTGCTTGGCCAGAATTTTCTGTTTGGATTGAACCTTTGCTGAATAACAAAACAATCCTATCTTCAAGTTATCTTTCTTAAAATACATTAAACTGCACACATCCCTCCAGGGCAAAACATCGTACAGCACAGCAGCAGATACCTTATGAAGCGCTTTGTAAAGTTATCAGACTGAAAATTACACTGTTGCGCGATGTTAGAAAACTGAAGTCTTGTGTGGCAAAGACCTGCTGCTTTCATGTAGGTACAGACCCTGTGTCGTCCTGAAAGTCTTCAAAAAAGCTGCTACACAATAAATGAACCCTGCTTACCCAGTTCACAGGCCAATCCCGTCCACCCATCTGGGCAGGTGCAATGACCTGTGAGGTGGTCACATGCGCCTCCATTTCTGCAGAGGCATGGCTGATGACAGTTCACCCCATAAAAGCCAGGTGGACATGCTGGAAAGAAGAAATATTAGAATCATATTAAAATATGATTGCCAATAACGGCTGAACAGCACAAAAAAGAATGGTGCTACCGTATAGTAGAACCTGTTATAAGTTTACAAGGGACCGGCTGGTAATGCTTATGTGGTTCTTTGTGCACTGTGTGTAGTTCTTTGCAATACCTCGAGTTGTCCTACTTTGTGTGCTTTGTTTGATTTTTGGTTCTAATAAAAAGTTTGCATCCGAAAATTCATCCCAAGACAGTCTAGGGATTGTAGTAAAATAAACAAGAACTTCTAAAATACTTTTGGTCAAGCACCTGCAGATGAAAAAAGCTAATCTGTTCCTGAAGCAGGACGTCAGAATAAGTTATCTACAATGTATTTTTAAGTGTCCAGGAGTCATTACCACACATGCTAGAGTAGAAAGCTTCTAAGGAGGTCTCAAAGAAATACATATGAAGAAGATCTATTATAAAAGGATGGAGGTGGGTATCAATGTTCTCCCACTGAGAGGCTTTAGAGGCCTCTGAATTGTAAGATCGTGCAGTATCTTTATGAGGTGAAGATGTCCGTGTATGGAACCATCACTGGAAGTGTTCCGCATCAGGCTTTTCAGGGCCTTTTGAGGGAATCTCATGCTGGAGGACAAAATTGAGACCATGCTTAAATTTCCAAAGCTTAAAAAAAATACAGCTTCAGGATTCAGCTCTCTGAGGTGGCTTACTGGGCAATGAAAATCTTACACTGCTCGTTTGCGAAAACATCCCAACACCAGCCGAACATCAGAGAAGAATTAAATACAAAGAAAGCGGGAATAGCAGGAATAAGTCTTCATTTATGGTGGAATGTCACTGATGGAGCCCGCGTGGGAACACTCCGCAGTGTCCAATAGGAAAGCCTTTGGGAGCACTCCACAGGGCCTGCACATCTGCCTTCCAGCCTTCCCAACTCCTCTCCTCAGTTGAGTTTGTAGCTGAGAAGAAGAAAAACAAAAGAACCCTACAACTCCTAGGGTGGGAGGAGGGGGGGTTGTGAAGACTGATTCCTGCTCTTCCCGAAAATCACTTTACAGGTGAATAAGTACACTATCTCCAGGAGCAAGCAGAAATGCAGGCTTCACTTATGGGACTCACTAGCTCCCAGGTATCAGACTGGTATTGGGGGAGAGTAGAGCAATCCCTGTAGCAAAAAATGTTTAGCCATAGAGTCTGGAATAGTTGTGGGCCATTGGACTCTATTCCAGGAAATGATACTTCCCCAGTGATTTTCTGGTATCTTATAGAAGTCTGGGATGGAGGGTAGGAGTTGAGTCTAAGTCCCAAAGAGGTGCTGGAGTAAAGCTTGTCCAAAGACAGCGTCCCAACGGAGTCTCTATCCAGACAGTGGTGTAAAGCAAAAGTGTGAATGGAGGACCAGGTAGCTGCCCGACAAATGTCCTCAATGGCTACTGAATGAAGATTGGCTACAGAGGTTGCCAAGCCCGCACATTAAGAGCAGTGACATGACTCTCTAATGAGAGTCCTACTTATGCATGAGCAAAGGAAATCTGCTATCCATTTAGATAGAGTACGTTTTGTCACCGGTAGATCTAGGTGACTTGAATCAAAGGAAATGAACAACTGAAAGGCTTTTCTCTGAGCTTTAATCCTATCCAAGTAGTAGCCCAGTGTTTGTTTGCAATCTAATGTATGTAGCGCTGCTTCAGCCTGAGACGCATGTGGTCTAGGGAAGAAAATGGGGAGGATCCCCGACTGGTTTAGATGGAAGGAGACGACCACCTTCAGGAGGAAATGTGGATGGGTACAGAGAACCACCTTGCCATGGTGGAACTGAGTATAGGGGGGGATCTGCCACTAGAGCTGGCAGCTCACTGATGCAGCAAGCTGAAGTGAGGGCAATAAGGACGATGACCTTCCAAGATAGAAACTTCAGTAAAGTGGTGGCTAAAGGTTTGAAAGGCGACTTTAGAAGTTGCGCCAGAACCACATTCAGATCCCAGGCCACCGCAGGCGGTTTAACGGGTGGCTTGGATAGCAGGAGACCCCCACATGAAGCGTGCTACTAAGGGGTGTGAAAAGATAGGCTGTCTATCCACTGGTCTGTGAGAGGCCGCAATGGCACTAAGGTGAACTCTCGCTGAGTTAGTTTTAAGACCTGTCAAGGATAAGTAGAGAAGATATTATAGAAGCATCTCCACTAGGCAAGAAAATGGGTCAATGTCCTTTTGGGAACACCAGAGGCAGAGCCTATGCCATTTGAAGGCATAAGATCGCCTGGTAGAATCCTTACGGGATGCAAGGGGGACATCCTTGACCGCCTGTGGTAGGTTGAGGTCTTGGGTTGGCAAGGGCCCTGCTGCCTTTGCTGAGGATGTTCATAGTGCTGGCTTCTTCACTTATAGAGGTTTTATTTTATTTAATGGTATTTATATACCGCCTTATCATTCAATCAAAGTGGTTTCCAAGGCAAACAATCAAGGGGGCAAATGTTTTCATGCAGTGTACAGAGTGGTATGTATGTGTTGGCGGGAATGTGATTAGATTTGGTTTATCTACAAAGTGCGCTATTATACATCATGAGCTATTATACAGTCTTATATACAGTCTTGGGGTGGTGGGGGGGGGTTGATGATTTGACTTGTAAAGGCTTTACCTTGAGGCCCGGCCGCACAACATGTAATTAGTTCTCCCTCCCTCCCCTCTCTCCTGCCCCCTTCCCCTAGCCCTCCCCTATTCCCCCTCCCCTCCAACCTTTTATTCCCTGAATGCTGTCATAATAGTTTGCTTCTATTTACCTGTTCTATGTTTACAAGATGTGATGTCTTTATGCCTGTTCTATGTAAAGTTGCTTGACTGTTCACGTTCCATGTAAACCGCGCTGATACTAAATCGTGCGGTATATAAAAGCAAATATATAAATGTTAAGGTTGAAAGGCAGCAGAAGGCAGGTAAGAAGGATAGTATCTCTTCTTTTTAGAATAAAAAGATTTCTTGGAAAGAGCCTTCCTCTTGGATGGGTCAGCTGTTATCCTGGAAAGGTGTTTAAGGGTGAAATCATTTGTTTCAATCTCCCCTGCCCTTTCCCTCCAATCTTTGCCAAAAAGGTTTCTCCAGTACATGGGATATTGGCCAGTTTATCCTGGACCCATTGCTGATGTCTGATGCCTGTAACCAGGACATTCTGCGAGCCCCAGTGCAGACTGCTGAAGCTCTGCTGGTGGATTTGAAAGCATCAGAAGAGGCCCTGGTTGATGTATGTCTGGAATGCACTCCTTTTATCTTCTGAAAGCATGGAGGCAAAAAGTCTTCAGATTTCTGGTGACAGATTTCTGGTACCAACAACCATCTCACATACACCAACACACCATCATTAATCTACGATAGGACCTGATATGAAGCCTATATGTAAATAGTTACCCCAGTTTATCCAAGTTTTAAGCACCTGTGTATTGTAAATACGGAACAGTCCCCTGCACCGTATAAGTTTCTGTTTCATGTAAACCGCACTGATGTCGAATAGCGCGATATAAAAAAGTCTGTAAATAAATAAAATAAATAAATCCTTCAGAAACTTGCCCATGTATAGCATGTAAGAGTTTATTCTGGAGGCCAACATGCAAGCTTGGAAACACTGATGACCAAAGGCATCAAGTGTTCTCGAAACTCTACTGGTAGGCATTGATGAATGGTTCTTAGAGCTCTTTATTTGGCACATCACTGATTCCAGCACCATTGAGTGGTGGGGGAGCTGAAGCTTTTGGAAGCCTGGGCACTCTGGTACTCAGTACATGGTATCAAGTCTTTTGCTGACAGGCAGAACCGTGAGTGGGGCCTCACACATGCAGAGCATAAGATCCTGCAGGATGCGATGCACCAGTAAGGTAGCTACCTCTTTGGGCATGGAGTATTGGAGTACTTCCAATTCCTCTGCCCTCAGTTCCTTCTCTGAGGCCACTGTGATGGAAAGCCCTGCTGTCATCTCCCATATGAAGTCCTGAAAGGACATATCTTCTGGTGGGGACCGACGCCATTCCTGAGGCGGCAAAGGGTCCGAAAGGATGTCTGGAGGTTTTCGGGAATCGAGTGATTCCCCTTCAGATTCTGATGAAGTTGAATCAGAGTATCGGCGGTCTATGATAAAATGAGGAAAATAGTTAAGAAAAAACTAAAAGGAGCAGTTGCAAAGGTTAAAGACTTACATCAAGCTTGGGTGGTGTTGAAAAATACTATCTTGGAAGCCCAGACCAGCTGTATTCCACGCTTTAAGAAAAGTGGAAGGAAGTCCAAAAAACTGCCAGCATGGTTTAAAGGTGAGGTCAGAGAGGCTATTGTTGCCAAAAAAGTATCTTTCAGGAAATGGAAAAAAGAGCCAAACGACGAAACCTCGAAACAGCACAAGCACTGGCAAGTCAAATGCAAGGCATTGATAAGGCAGGCAAAGGGAGAATTTGACAAGAAGCTTGCTGCGGAAGCAAAAATGCGAAATAAAGACTTTTTCAAGTACATTCGTAGCAAAAAACCTGTGAGAGAGTCAGTTTGTCCATTAGATGACAGAGGTGTTAAAGGGGCACTAGGAGGCGACAAGGCGATAGCGGAGAACTGAATGAATTCTTTGCTTCGGTCTTTACTGAGGAAGATGTAGGGATGTTACCCATGACTGAAGTGGTATTTAAAGGTGCGGAAGAATTGAAGGAAATATTGATACATCGGGATGTATTATTAGATAAACTGAAGAGTAGCAAATCACCTGGGCTGGATGGTATACATCCAAGGGTGTTGAAAGAACTGAAATATGAGATTGCAGACCTGCTATTAGTAATCTGTGAACTATCATTAAAATCATCTCTAATACCTGAAGATTGGAGGGTCGTCAATGTAACACCAATTTTTAAAAAAGATTCCAGGGGTGATCCAGGAAACTACAGACCGGTGAGCCTCACGTCAGTACCGGGAAAAATGGTAGAAGCCATCATAAAGAATAAAATTACTCAGCATGTAGATAGTCATGGCCTAATGGGAGACAGCCAACATGGCTTTAGACAAGGAAGATCTTGTCTTACTAATCTGTTATGTTTTTTTGAATAAACAGGTGGACAAAGGTGAGTCGGTTGATATAGTGTATCTGGACTTTCAGAAAGCCTTTGACAAGGTCCCTCATCAGAGACCTTTGGCAAAACTAGAGTCATGGGATAGGAGGTAGTGTACTACTGTGGATCAGGAACTGGCTAAAAGATAGAAAGCAGAGGGTAGGGCTAAATGGCCAATTTTCCCAATGGAGAAAGGTGAATAGTGGTGTACCCCAGGGATCTGTGCTGGGTCCGCTGCTTTTTGACAAATTCATAAATGACCTGGAAATTGGAATAACGAGTGAGGTTATCAAATTTGCAGATGACACAAAACTATTTAAAGTTGTTAAAACCCAAAAGGATTGTGGAAAATTGCAAGAGGATCTTGATAAATTGGAAGACTGGGCATCAAACTGGCAGATGAAATTTAATGTGGACAAGTGCAAAGTTATGCACCTAGGGAAAAACAACCCAAACTATGGTTACACGATGCAAGGTTCCACATTAGGAACCACCACCCAGGAAAAAGATTTAGGCGACATTGTGGATAACATGTTAAAACCCTCGGCCCAGTGTGCAGCGGCGGCCAAGAGAGCAAATAGAACGCTAGGTATCATAAGGAAAGGAATGGAAAATAAAACAAGAGATATTATAATGCCTCTATATCGTTCCATGGTGAGACCGCACCTTGAATATTGTGTGCAGTTCTGGTCGCCGTATCTTGAAAAGGATATAGTGATTTTAGAAAAGGTTCAGAGAAGAGCCACCAAAATGGTAAAGGGGATGGAAGGATACTCCTATGAGGAAAGGCTAAAAAGGTTAGGGCTCTTTAACCTGGAAAAGAGACGGCTGAGGAGAGATATGATAGAAGTCTATAAATTAATGAACGGAGTGGAATGGGTAAACGTAGATCGATTGTTTACCTTATCAGAATATAGAAAGACTAGGGGACATGCAATGAAGCTACAGGGTAAACTATTTAAGACTAATAAAAGACAACTCAAACTCTGGAATTTGTTACTGGAGGATGTAGTAAAGGCTGTTAGTGTAGCTGGGTTTAAAAAAGGTTTGGACAAGTTCCTGGAGGAAAGGTCCATAAACCGTTATTAAGAAGGGACCCAGGATATCAATGCTTGACCCATTACAAGCATTGTGGAACCTGTGCCTTTTGGGGAAACTGTTAGGTACATATGACCTAGATTGGCCACTGTTGGAAACAGGATACTGGGCTTGATGGACCTTGGTCTGACCCTGTATGGCATATCTTATGTTCTTATGTTGTGTTTGACCTCGATGCTTTATGGAAGTCGAGAGTCCATGCCGATAGTCTGAGTTTGTTGGATACTGGGGGCATCGACCGGTTCCAATTAAGGAATTGGCCTTGAGTGCTCCGACGATGCCTCTCTATAGCCATTATGCGCTGGTCTAGGGAGATGGCCGATGTCTGGGTGGACCGTCTGGGTAGCTCTCTGAAGGTCAATGCCTGGGAATGTCCCAGAGCCCCACTTGTGCTTTGGAGGACAGATCCTCCCACTGGGGCTATTTGGCTGGCTGGTCTGCATCGGAAGCACCTCTAGGGGAGTCTTGATTCTTATGTTGGGACTTTTCCCTGGCTTCAGAATCGGTCTTCAATGCCAAAGATTTAGAAACAGCCCCAGATTTTGACTTACTCTTTTGTTTGGAATCTGAAGAAACCTAAGAAGAAGTCGGATACCCTTGATGAAGTGAAAGCTACGGAGACAGAGTTAAAGGCAAACAATGATCCAAACTGTCTGGCTCAGTTCTTTAGGCTTCTTTTTGTCACTTGTTGGCACAAAGGACAAGCTATGGGTTCATGTTCAGGACTCAAACATTTTAGGCACCAATTATGTTTGTCAGTGGCCAAAATACTACTGCCATACTTGGTACAATTTTTAAAACCACTGACTGTTTTTTCCATGCCTGTAAGTCTTATTCAAGATTGAAGAGAAGGCTATGGAGGCCTAGTTTAGCAGCGAGAACAGCTTGAAAATCAGAAAGAAACATTAAAAATTAAAAATAAAATGATCAGGACCAGTGTCGGATTCGATGGAATCAGCATCGACGGAAAGGCAGAAGCACGATATACCCTAAAGGGCACAAAAGAGACGTTTTTCAGCAGCGATAGGATGAAGTGTCCTATTAGCTCCATGGAAAACAAAGAACTGTGCAGAGGAGTTGGGAAGGCAGACATGCAGGCACTGTGGAATATTCCCAAAGCATCCTATTGGACGCTGGGGAGCATTCACGTGCCAGCTCCGTCAGTGAAGTTCACCCATAAGGGAAGACTGCATTCCTGCTTGTTCCTGGACATACATCCCATTACCCAGTTTGACATTCTGAAGACATCTTATCACTTTGAAATGCAAAAATGGAGGGGAAGCAAAAAAAATTAAGTGAAAGTTAAGACGTGGCAGTGAAAACGGACCAACTCCTGGGCAAACAGCAAGTTTACTGTAGCAAACACACATGTATTGGCAAAACTAGCACATGCTTTTTTATTTGTGTCACCATTTGGTAACATAGTAGGCTTGGTTG
The DNA here is from genome assembly GCA_033557465.1 of Ichthyophis bannanicus. NCBI lineage: Eukaryota > Metazoa > Chordata > Amphibia > Gymnophiona > Ichthyophiidae > Ichthyophis > Ichthyophis bannanicus. Next base: position 95,521,929 of record CM066042.1, on the reverse strand, counting down.
AACGGAGGCCAAAGAACAGCTAGAGTTCACATAAATCTGTCAGGGTGGCATTCACTGTGGAAACTAGGAAGCAGCTTAGCTAAAATAGGTTTTATACTGCTTTGTCTCAGGCCCGGAGACATTAAAAACCTTATTCTGTTTTTAACACATTACAACAAAAGTTATCATCTCAGCACAATGTCTTCAAATGGATTAATTGTGCCCCTAACATGACAGTAATGAACCTCACTCCTAAGCCAGGGTATACGGAATATGGCGTAGTTACTCACCTGTAACAGGTATTCTCCAGGGACAGCAGGAATCAGTCCTCATATATGGGTGACATCGGTGCCAACGGAGCCTGTGCGGATCCACTCCCCAGCTTTCAAAGAAAGCTTTAGGGAACTACACTGCACATGCACAGTCACCTTCCCGCTCAAAGCTGCCATCTTGCCTCAGTACTTGGAGATTTCAATGTACATTTTGACTCACCTACCTCAGCCAGGGACACCGCGTTCTGTACACTTCAAGATCTCTCTCTCTGATTCAACATGTGACCCTTCCTACCCATGTTTCTGGTCGCATTCTGGACTTAGTCATCTCTCCAGCGAACTCCCCAGCTCAGGTCTCGTCACCTATTCCAGAGTCGGTCCCTTGGTCAGATCATCTATACCTTACGTTTTCCCTTCAACGTATCCCCTCCCCCTACCACTCCTTCACTACCCATTCGTCTCTCTCACCATATTAATTTGGCAACTTTGCAAAACTTTTCCACAGTCTATCACCCTCTCCCACCTGATTTTTCATCCTTGTCACCTTCGTCCCAAGTTGCCCTTTGGAATACCGAACTGTCCCATGCGTTAGATCAGGTTGCCCCTTTAAGACCTTATAATCCTCGTCGTAATGCCCAGCATCCCTGGTATCACGCAGGACTTCGATTACAACGCTGTCAGCTACAGAGAGCGGAACATCTCTGGAGGAAATCCTGATCTACAGCCTCCTACCAACACTTTAAGTCCTGTCATACACATTATCGTATCAGTATTCACCAAGCCAAGTGCTCCTTCTACTCCGAATCCATCGCCTCAGCTTCCAACAGATCTCGGCATCTTTTTGCCACCTTGAACACGCTCTCTCAATTACAATCGTTCTCCAAGCATGAGCCTTCCACTGCTTCATCAGCCCCCAGTCCTACTAGATTGGCAGCTTTTTTCTCTTCCAAAGTTCAAGACCTTCGCTCCTCACTTCCTTTCTGCCCACAGGCCTTGTCTTCACCTCCTCCCATTTTGCCTCCACCGTCCCCTCCTGCTGTCTCATGCTTGGGCTAACTTCTACCCTATTACCTCCCCGGAACTCATCAAGCTTCTGTCTACTACTCATAAGACCACTTGCCCTTTAGACCCCATACCCTCCTCCTGGTTTTCTGAACCCTCTGCTGACCTATTTCAACCACTCCTTACTATTATTAACTCCAGCCTGTCATGCGGCACCTTTCCCCACCCATGGAAACACGCTCTAGTCTGCCCCCTCCTAAAACATTCTTCCTTGGATTCCTCTATACCTGCAAACTATCGTCCGGTGTCTAACCTTCCTTTTGCTTCTAAACTTCTGGAGAAGGTTGTCTTCTCACAACTTTCACATCATTTAGACTCTACACATTTCCTGCACCCTCAGCAATCCGGCTTTCGGCCTGGTCACAGCGCTGAAACTACTATCACGGCAGTTATGAACGAGATCCATTCTTCTCACGACCATGGTGACATCATGGTGGCGGTTTCCCTTGATCTGTCAGCTGCCTTTGACTTGGTAGATCACTCTCTTCTTCTTTCTCGACTACGTGACGCGGGTATCCGCGGTACTGTTTATCACTGGTTTTATTCTTTCTTATCCTCCCAGTCATTTGCAGTTACCTTCTGCTTTTTCTGCCACAGATAATTTTCCCCTCACTTGCGGTGTTCCCCAAGGTTCGATCCTGGCTCCTTTACTATTCAACATCTTTTTGGCTCCTTTGGCCTTACTAATCCAACAACTAGGAATTTCGGGTTATTATTATGCTGATGATATTTTTCTTTTGTATCACACATCTTCTTCTCACCCTGATATTACTCCTTTGGATGCCTGTCTATCTTTGGTTTCTTCTTGGCTTGTCTCAAACTGTCTCATTCTTAACTTTTCTAAAACTGCAGCCATTTGGTTCGCCTATGGCTCCACCACTCCATCACTTACTCCTTCCTTCTCAGGTACCCCTATTTCCCTGGTCTCTAAACTCCACTATCTCGGCGTTATTCTCGACAGCAATCTTACTTTCAATGATCACATTTCCCAGGTTTCCTGGCGTTCTTTCCTCTGCCTTAGACAAATTCATGCCATTAGGCCATTTTTATCCTCTCAAGCCCTCATCACCCTCCTCCTTTCTTTGGTCATTACCAGATTGGACTTCTGTAACTCCATCTATGCTGGCATCCCTCAATACCAACTACATCGCCTACAGTTATTACAAAACACAGCGGCCCGAATGATCTTACATGCCTCCCCTCGTGATCACATTACTCCAATCTTGCAGCATCTTCATTGGTTGCCACTAAAATTCCAGATCCCCTTTAAGATTGTCACCTTAGTACACCGAGCCATCTATCTCCATAGACCTCAATATCTATCTGATTTGCTAATTTTTCATACTCCCACTCGTAGCCTCCGATCCATTCATGTTAACCGCCTGCATCTCCCTGCTCCCTCTCAAGCCCACCTACAATCCACCCGGAAATCCACATTTTTTTATCTTGGTCCCTCCCTATGGAATTCCCTACCTACTGCCCTCTGACTGGAAGAGTCTTACCCTAAATTTCGTTCTTTTCTCAAAACCCATCTCTTTTCCTCTGCTTTCAATGTTTCCCTGTGAACCCTCAGGCCCTCCCTTCCCCCTCTCGCTCGATTCTGCTCTCACTCTTCTTCTCTTCTCTCCTTTAAGTTATTGTAATTTCTTTTCCCTTTCTGACTTATAGTTTTATTCATATTGTGAACCGCCCCGATGTAATGGGCGGCGGTATATCAAGTATATAATAAACAATAAGATGGCAAAACGGAAACAGAAAAAACAACTCCACACGGATGAGGGAGGGTTGAGAGGACTGATTCCTGCTGTCCTACCTTTTCTCCGGGAACAAGCAGAAAGTCAGTACTCACATATCGAACTCCTTAGTTACAGGCTACCGAAAAAACTTGTAAAAGCCACAGGCGACCAAAAAAGAAGATCGTAAAGGGCAGAAGGGGGCGCTGATTGGCTGGAAGTCTGACACTGCAGCAGTAGCATCAAGGATGCAATCCCCACTCTGGTAGCCTGGACAAAAAAGGCTGAAGGGAAGGAATTGCATTATTCCCCAAAGAGGTGATAGAGTACCACCTGGCCGAAGGCACTGTCACTCTGGGAGGTCTTCTTCAGACAGCAGTGTGCTGTGAAGGTGTGCACGGAGGACCAGGTGGCTGCCCAGCAGATGTCCAAAAGGATACCAACTGCAGGCTAGACATGGAGGCTGCCATGGCCCGCACAATGTGGGCTGTCATATGGCACTCCAGGGAGAGCCCTGCCTGCTGGTAGGCGAACATGATGCAGTTGACTACCCATCAAGAGAGAGTACACCTGGAGACAGTGACCCTCAGGCAACTGGGAGTGAAAGACACAGAGTTGCGTCGACTGGCGATGAGGCAGAGTCCTCTGGATGTAGAAAGACAGGGTGTGCTTACAGTCCAGCGTGTGTAGGGAGGCCTCCGCTCTGAAGACGTGAGGTCTGGTTCAGATGAAACGCTGAGACCACCTTTGGCAAGAACTTCAGTTGCATCAAGAGGACTACCCTATTCCCATGGAACCTGGTATAGGGCTCATGCGCCACAAGCGCCTACAGTTCACTCACTCGCCTGGAGGAGGTGAACACCACCAGGAAGATGACCTTCCAGGAGAGGTACTTGAGAGGACAAGTTGCTATGGATTTGAAAGTGGCCCTCATGAGCTTCCCTAGGACCAAGTTGAGGTCCTGTGCTACTGGCAGTGGGTGGACCATGGGCCACAAAAGGAGGAGTCTACGCATGAACTGGCCCACCAAGGGGTGGATGGACACAGCCTAGCATTCTACTTAGGTGCACCCTGACCGAATTGGACTTCAGGCCTGCACCAGGCAGGTGTAAGAGATACTGCAACACTTCCACTATGGCGCAAGAGAAGGGGTTAAGGCCCTGTTCCGCGCACCAGAGGGAGAACCTGCACCATTTAAAGGTGTAAGCCCATTGTGTAATATCCTTATGCAAGGCCAGCAGGACATCCTCCACTGGCCGAGTCAGGCCATAGTGAGCGATGGCTTCCCTTTCAGCAACCAGGCCATCAGAGACAGGGACTGGAGGTTCGAATAGCACAGCGTGCTGTCCTGCTAGATCAATTCCAGGGCATACCCCAGTGACCAGGGGTTCCCCTGTGATAACTGCAGTAGTAGGGGGAACCAGGGCTGTCTCAGCTATCAGGGCACAATGAAGAGGATGGAGGCCGCTTCCACCTGAATCTTCGGTAGGGCCCGTGGCACCAGAGGTGTCGGCGGGAAGGCATACAGAAAACCCTTGGACCACGGGAGGAGGAAGGCATCCACCGCTTCCTGACCCTGGCTTGGTTTCCTGAAGCAGAATCTCGGGATTTGTGTGTTCTCTGGGCTGGCAAAGAGGTCGATCTCCAGGATGCCCCACTGCCAGAAGATCCTCTCCAGTACAGATGAGTTCAGTCTCCATTTGTGGAGCTGGAGGACATGGCTCAGGCGGTCGGCCAGTATATTGTCTTGGCCCGGCAGGTACATCGCCTTGAGGAAAATGCTCCTCGCTACTGTGAAGTTCCAGATGCGCACTGCCTCCCAGCAGAGGTGGTACGACCCCATGCCCCCCTGCTTGTTAATGTAGAACATCGCTACCTGGTTGTCTGTCTGGATTTGGACAACCTGCCCCTCCAGATGGTCCTTGAAGACTCGCAGGGTGCAATAGACCAGTCAGAGCTCAAGCAGGTTGATCTGCAAGACACTCTCTTCTGGCAACCACAGCCCCTGTGACTGGAGGTGGTCGCAATTGGCCCCCAGTCCACCTTAGATGCATCCGTGTTGAGAAAGTGTTGAAGTGGTGGTGCCTGGAATGGCAGGCCAGCCTTCAGGTTGTGTTAGTCCTGCCACCAAATCAGGGAGGCTTCCAAGGTGGCCCGTCACTTGTGCCCACTGAGCATCCATTGGGTCAGGCGCATGTATAGGCAGGCAGAAGGGGTCAAGTGAATGGTGTACACCATGTGCCCCAAGAGGCAGAGCATCCATCGGGCAGTCGCGGAGGTGGTGACCTGCACCTCCCGCATTAGGGCAGCAAGGCGCTGGGTCCGTCCCAGGGATAGGAATGCCCTTGCCCGCGTGGAGTCAGGCAGGGCCCTGATGAAATCCATGCATTGGGTTGAGATGAAGTGGGATTTGGGGAAATTCACCATGAACCCTAGATGCTGCAGCAGCCCCAACGTGCACTGAATGGCATTGCACACCTCACCCGGAGTGCCAGCCCATAAAAGCCAAGTACGGGAAACACAAAGACCCCAAGGACCCTGAGATGAATGGCCACAACTGCTAGGCACTTTGTGAATACCCGCAGGGCAGAAGCGAGGCCAAAGGGAAGCACCCTGTACTGGTAGCGGTGGCCTCCCATGACAAAGCGGAGGTACTGATGATGCACCTTGGATGGATCAGGATGTGGGTATAGGCATCATTTAGATCCAAGGAGCATACCAATCTCCCTGGAGAAGTTAGAGCAGCAAGGTTCTGAGGGATACCATTTTGAACTTCTCCTTGACTAGGAAGCCGTTGAAGTTCTGGAAGTCCAGGATGGGCCTGAAGCCCCCTGTCTTCTTGGGAACCAGAAAGTAGCAGGAGTAGAACCCCCGTCCCTGCAGATGAGGTGGGACGGGCTCAACCACCCGATCCTCAAGCAACAACTCAAGCTCTTTCAGGAGTAGCTCCTTATGCAAGGGGTCCATTGGTAATTCCCCTGTGAATGAGGGGGGAGGGAGCTGGGAAAAATGAAGGAGGTAGTCCTTCGTGACCACTCGCAGCACTCAGGAGTCTGTGGTTATCGTGGGCCACCTGTGTGCTAAGTGGATGAGCCTCCCCTCCCTCAATGAAACCTTGGGCCCGTGATCTCCTGAGGGAGAGAGGCTCTGCCCAAGGAGCCAAGAACTACCCCCAGGCTGTGGCAGAGCTGCTGTTTGGGGCTTGGGAGCTTTGGGCTTATGAGGGCCGTGACCTTGGCCTGCTGTCCCTGAGGGGGAGCGGGGTAGGCCTGGAAATTAGGGTAGTTTCTGTAAGCCTTCTTTTTCATTGCATGGAAGGACTTTTTCCCCAAAGCCTTCCGGTAGAAAGGATCTGACACTTTCTTGGACAACCTGGTCCTGGTCTTGAAATCCTTCTCCAACTCCTCAGTCATGAGCTTGCCGAAGAGGTTATCGCCTTGGCAGGAGACATCGGCGAGCTTGTCCTGCACTCGTTGCTCCAAGTCAGAGGACTGCAGCCAGGCAAGGCAACAGGCACTAATGCCTACCGTGGCCACTTGAGCAACTGACTCAAAGCCATCGAAGGCTGCAGAGTCTGAACTTTGGAGCATTCCTTGACCAAGGAAACCAGGGTCTGAAAGCATTCAAGGGATTCTCCAGATTGACCAGTCGAGAACCCGGCAAGCTCCTTCACCAGGTCTCTCAAGTGCATGCCCATGTACAGCTGGTAGGCTTGGATCCAGGCAGCGAGTATCGTGCCCTGGAAGCACTTCCTACCAAACGCATCCATGGTTCAGGCCTCCCTGCCAGGGGCCACTGAGAAGTGTGTCTTCTGGTTCTTAATTCGATGCATAGCCAACTCCACCATCATGGAATTGTGTGGAAGTTGTGCCTTCTGGAATCCTGGGTTCTTGCCAACTCGATACTGAGAATCGAGTTGACGATTCACAATCAGCACCGTCACCAGGTTCTCCCACATTCTGAGTAACAGGAACTCCAGGTTGGGGGGGGCACAGGCACCCTCAGTGCCTCCCAAGGAGGGGCCTCATACTGGAGGATCTCCAGGTCTTCAGCACGAGGCTCATCCTCCAGCACCACCACAAAGGCGACTGCCTGGGACATCTCCCTCACAAATTTGAGGAAGGCCAAGTCCTCTGGGGGAACTTCCACTGATGGTGAGGCAGAGAAAGGTTGGAGGGGACGTCCCAGTGGAGCACGGTGTTGGGAGACTCCTGATCAGTTTCCTAGTCAGATTCCGACTCGAGGAGTCGATGAGCACCCCTTGGTCACCGGACTGATGGCGCCAATGATTCCTGACGCCAGTGGTCCGACGGCATTGTTCCAATCGAGCGAGGTACTCTTGAAAGGGAGGGGCCTCCTCCAGGTGAGGAGGTTCCCGTGTGGGGTGCCGATGACCCGGAGGGACCAGGAGTGAGGCATCTCTGTAATTCGGGGAACACCGTGAAGCTATGCTCAAGGGCAGCCATGCGGGCCTCTGTTCCAGAGGGCCCTGCAGCTGGTCTGGGGCCGGAGCCAACTCACTGGCTGGAGAGTCCCGGATTTTGCTGGAGTCAGGTTGCTGCTACTTCGATGTCACAGGATACCCATCCCTTCGGGGCTGTTTCGATGGGCACTCCCATCCGTCATCCCCCGAGTTGCATCGAGGGCTCTCAGGCCAAGTTGAGGAGAACTTACCACCCAATGCCGGGTCGGTCCTCAGCGTCGACTTCAAGGGCGTCACTGATGCATGTGGGAGGTATTTCGAGGATGACTCCAATGCCTGATGCTCCCTGGGCTCCGAACAAGCTTGGGCACGTGATGCCGCGATGCCTGGTGCTGGCATCAAAAGAAGGGATTCGCCCCCAATGCCGAACCGGAGTAAGATCTGCCAAACAGCTCCCCCTGCCAGCTTTCATGTTCCCTCTGGGTTTTGGCTGACATGAGGAGGCAAAGCAGACAGGAAGACCTGTCATGGTCTGCCCCAAGGCACTTTATGATGGTGCTATGGCGGTCCGTATGGGACACAGTGTGATTGCACTTAGCACACTGCTTAAAACCACTGGTTAAGGAAATAGCGGGGAAAACAAGGCCTGTGAGATCAAACTCAGACGTCTTGACCAGGTAGGATGCAAGAGAAAAATCCTGTGTGCCAAGAAAAAAGAAAAATTAATGAAAAAGATACCTGAGCGAAAAGCTGAATGCTGAGGCGAAGACTCGGGCGAGGAAGGTGATCGATTCGAGCACTTGATAGAAGGAAAAAAAACAAGAGTCGAAAAATCTACTTTTTACCGGGGTGCAGGGCTCTGTGGAAAAAGACAGACTGAGGCAAGATGGCAGCTTTGAGTGGGAAGGTGACTGCGCATGCGAGGTGTAGCGCCCAAAAGCTTTCTTTGAAAGCTGGAGAGTGGATCCGCGCAAACTCCGTCTGCGCTGACATCACCCATATGTGAGGACGGACCTTCTGCTTGTTCCCGGAGAAAATCTCATTCTCTCCAATCTTCTAATACTAATACTTGTCATAAAACTTGAATCATGCCAGGGAGAGCTTCCTTCTGGAGTTCATAAGATGTAATAAGTATATGGCCTCTATATCTGCAGGGGTCTAACTACAGTGTAGTTAATCTTGATAACCTTTTCATTAACATCTATGCCTATCTGCTATTGCAGTGGGTCTATGAACAAGTTCACCATGGCCTACGTCTGCAGTGGGGTCTTATTTACATATATTTATTGAGGGCAATGTTGCCAAATGGGATGAATTTGCTCCTACCACATGACTCTACCAAGGCAGGGGATGTTGAGTATCCTTTCAATCTCTCAAATTTACTGCTAAAGCACTGGAGTTGCTGTGGTGTTCATAGATGAGGTGGAAGAGAGTGGAGTATAAAGACCTGAGACGATACGGCTTTTACAGAGTTCTACAATCAAACCACTGGTAACGCAATGCCAGAACCAGAAGTCAGTCATTTGCCAACTCAGTGATGTGTCTCCGGATAATTATAGCAAAGCAAACTTATATGCCATCACTGAAATATCTTCCTTCTTCCTGAAAAATTACAAAGTCCTTCCAAATGCCCTTGTAGGTTTTGATCCCAAAAAGCTTAGCTGTGTATGGGTTTTCAACAGTTTATAAGCCTCTTCTTGAAATTGAGGGCCTATGTACTAACCCACAAAAATGTTTGTACGTCGTTACCCATTCATGCAAAATTTAGCTAAGAGATGCATATGGGCTCTTGGCTCATTTACATTACCTAAATTTTGTGCAGCTTTCTCATGCATTGCCACAGCTAACCAGTCAGCTGTTTTCTCATCAGTTCCAGGCTGTGGCAGTGCATGGGGGTGGGGGTGGGGGGGGGTAGGAAGCAAAACTGATCCTTTGAGCAGCAGTGACATGAAAAAATTAAAGGGCTCACCAACCTGACGCTCCCACCCTCTGCAACTCTATACCACCTCAACTCAGAGCCACTCAGCTAACCAGTGAATTCCATAAAAACCTAAAGACTCTATTTTTCCTAGAATATTACAGACCAATCGCAACTAGGGAAGAATGCTCACGGGACTGTGCAACTCACTACACCTCCTTGTAAATAGTTATCTTTAACTTTAATTTGTCAATGTTCAACACTTGTTTACAATATGTTCCTTGTACTGTGCACTTTACTGTTCTAGTTACACTGTTTTAGCACTAAGTTACATGTAAACCGTCTTGACTAGTAGAAAGATGGTATTAAAAAAAGATGTTACATAAATAAATAAAATATTTCCTTCCCAAGGGGACCTGAACTCCTTGAGCCCAAAGTCCCCTCCCTAGGGAGCGTAAATGTAAGAAACAAACCTCTCTGAAGCTCTGCCCCCACCCCTTCCATAAGTCATGTAGGACTGGACTTCTCCCTCCCTCCTTCTCTCTCTCCCTAGCACCCCAAAAGTCACCCCAAGGAGTTCAGAGGGGGCAACAATGTGAACAGGAGCAGCCCCCACTTGCTCCTGCCCCACTGGAGTCCTAGTCAAAATGGTGCTGGTTGACTCCCAGCAGTAGCCTTACAGTATTACTGCCCAGGGGTCAGATTACCAAATGGCAAAATTCAAGTTGACAAAGAAGGGGGGTGCTAATTCCCTTGAGGGGTCCCTGAGCAGATGACTGGATGGCCCTCAGCTGGTCTGAAGGCTGGGAAGAGCTTCGCAAGGTGCCTTGTGGGCTGGCAGGGGCTCCCTGCCAGAAATGCAAAGTCTGATGAAAACATAGCAAAAATCAGCTGAACTGGACCCGAGGCTCTCCTTGTGGGCACTGCCTCATCTCTCTGATAGACAGTTTCTGAGTGGCCCTGCCTTTGCAGCAGGCCCTGTCATCAATGAAGAAGCTGTTAAGGGCTGCTTCCCAGGCGGCCCTCCGGGGTCTGAGACACAGGGCTCACAGAGGCCTATTATCAGCAGATGCCAGCACTTGCCTAGCATTGGCCATGGCCTGGCATCGGCATCTACAGGGCTCTCAAATAACCACCGACGCTGCCCCAACCTCAATTTTGAAGCAGCAAAGGCCGCGAGCAAGGCAGAAGAAGCACACTGCAAATGCTGCCCCAACTGTGGCCTGGGCGCCTTGTTATAAAATCTGTGAGGGCGGATGGTCAGCCCGATTTACTTCCCGTTATGGTGCCACGGATCCAGATCTAGTTTCCCTTCACTTCTGTACAAGTAGTACAGAATGGCTTTAGAGTACCTTACAAGTAATACAGGATGAGAGGAAGGTGATTAGCGGGGTGCCTCAGGGTTCGGTCCTGGGCCCGGCACTGTTCAATATATTTGTGAGTGATATTGCTGAAGGACTGAATGGAAAAGTCTGTCTTTTTGCAGATGACACAAAAATTTGCAACAGAGTGGACTCCCCCGAGGGAGTGGATAACATGAGGAAAGATCTACAAAAGCTGGAAGACTGGTCTAATGCTTGGCAACTACGATTTAATGTGAAAAAGTGCAGTGTCATGCACTTGGGTAGCAGAAATCCAAGGGAAAAGTACACAGTAGGGGGTGAGAGGTTGGTATGCACGGTTCAGGAGAAAGACCTTGGTGTGATTATCTCTGATGATCTCAAGGTGGCAAAACAGTGCGACAAGGCGGTGGCAAAAGCCAGGAGGATGTTGGGCTGCATACAAAGAGGGATTACCAGCAGAAAGGAAGAGGTACTTATGCCACTGTATAAGTTACTGGTGAGGCCTCACTTGGAATACTGTGTTCAGTTTTGGAGGCCATATCTTGCAAAAGATGTAAAAAGACTGGAAACTGTTCAGAGAAAGGCGACCAAAATGATTTGGAGCCTGCGTCAGAAGCCTTATGAGAAGAGACTTGAAGACCTAAATATGTACACTTTGGAGGAGAGGAGGGACAGGGGAGATATGATTCAGACCTTTAAATACTTAAAGAGAAATGAAGAACAAACAAACCTCTTCCAAAGACGGGGAAGCTGTAAAACTAGAGGGCATAACATGAAGCTGCAAGGTGGTAAATTGAAAGGCAATGTCAGGAAATATTTCTTCACTGAAAGAGTGGTGGATGCTTGGAATGCCCTCCCGATGGAAGTGGTGAGGGCAAACACGGTGATGGAATTCAAAACGGCATGGGACAAACACAGTGGATCCCTTTACACCAACAGGATAAAAGCAAAATAAACGGTACCATCTAACTTCTGAACTATCTAGCGTCTGAACAAATAAGGGTGTCCTACATGGAGTGGTGGGTTCACCCCTAAACAGAAACAAAAACATGGGGAGGGGTGGCCTGCACAGAGTGACAGGTGCACCTACTCTTGCCATCTTGCTGGGCAGACTAGATGGACCATGCTGGTCTTTATCTGCCGTCACTTACTATGTTACTAAGTAAGGATCATCTGAGCTGATCCCAGAGTTTCTTGAATCTTGCTATAGTTTTTGAAGTCACCCTGCCTCCTGGAAGTTGCTTCATGCAGCCTCTCAGTGAAGACCCTTGTTTTTGTTACTCCTGAGTCTAGCACTTTGAATTCTTGTGCTAGAAGTTCTTTTCCATATGAAAATGCTTGCTTCTTGGGGCATATTCGCTAAAGTGCGTTAGAGGGTAGCGCGGGCTTCAGCGTGCACTCTGTGCCGTGCTCCCATTTAGTACAGAGCAACATGCTGGTTAATACATTAGTGGGTGGAAACATGATGTGTTATGGGTATAATGTGGGTGTGGACAGAGCCCTGCAGTTAGCAAAGACCATATGTGTACCACCTCAGTGGATGGTATTGGGTGCACCTGCATGATGGCTAATACAGTCTGTATGATGGCAATGTGCTGTCGGCATAGGGGTGAAGACACATTCCAGCAAACATTACTGACAGCCTCCGCGCTAATCGCATGCTACCGGCACAGCCTTTATAAACATGCCCCCTTGTGCATTATTTATATCTTTGATGTATCTGAATGCTTCTATCATCTCTGCCTTTTTTCTCCTCTAGAAAACACATATGTAAGCTCCTAAGTCTCCTTTTATGGTGCATGAATGATTTAATCAGCCTTCTCTGAACTCCCTCTAGATCCTGTAAGAGGAACGGCCTTTCAGCACCCCACACCCTCACATCCTCCTTATTCGCTTCAGATCCCTTTTCTGCACACTTGTAATGTTATGAAAGGCAGATGCTCAAATATATCTAGTACCTACTTGTAGCATTTGTAAACCACTATAATGCCTTTCACCCTGAGCGGTATATCAAGAAATTAAATAAAGATAAAGATACTCCGAATGAAACCTGTGAATACTGAAATGCTACTTCAGGTTTCAGAAACCATCATGTTGGCTCATTCTATTCCGAAGCAGATGCCACGTGGCTTTACAGTACCTTGCTGACAGGAGGGTCCTCTCCAGCCAGGCGCACACATGCACTCTCCAGTGATATGGTTACACAGAGCCCCATTGAAGCAGTTACACCATTCTCGGCAGTCCTCTCCGTATGTATTGTCCTGGCATGCTAGATGTGAGATAGGTAGGGGTAATAACTAGACCATTTGGAATTCATGCACGAGAGAAAATAACTATCTGTAGGAAACATTCGCTGATTTTTGATACGACACCCACTGGGCACATATGACATGAGAGATACAGTGATTAACACAAGTCTAACAGGGAGAGCAGTGACATGTTTATTCTGTATTTTAATATCCTGTAATGAAGCTGGTGCGGGCTAGTAAATATGAAATTGGATGTTATGGCTCACTGCAGGAACACTAAAATGATTCAGATCTGGTGTTATTATTTAAGCAGAACTGATCATTTAAGTGTCATTGAAAAGAGATTTTCATTTACTACACAAAGTCTAGTGGATATAAGAGAGAGAGAGAGAGAGAAACAGAGGGAAGTCTCTTTCAAAATAAATATTTCCTATAGCTAAGCAGGCTCACTACTGGACCCACAGAAGCCCCGATGACGGGAAATTCTCACTTTTAGTGACCTTAGTGCTGCATCTGGCAGGTTTAAGTTATTGCTTTGTTTTCTATACTGAGTAAAAGGGAGTGATGGTGAGTGGCAGCCTTCCCAAGGATTTTCTTTAATTACCTTGGTTGACAAAGGCATCAAACCTTCGATTAGCACTAATGAGGCAGCCAACGAACAAGAACAAAATGTGAGAATGAAACTTTGGCATGATGGCTCTCTTATAGCACAACTTGGGTGCTAATAGGGGGCAGGGCACGTCTCCAAGCTCCAGGAAGTGATGGAAAGTGACGATCTGCCACTTTACTGACCCCCCAGTTTGGGAAAAGGATCCCAGGGTACGGATTTACTCTCTTTAGCCCTGGATCAGAAAGGAAAGGGCCTGTTGACTAGGGCGGTGAAGGGTAATTGAAAGATAAGAAGAAAATGAGGGAATTAAGAATAGAAGTCGCTACAAGGCAGCACTTACTTTGGTTACAGCTGAATCCAACCCAGCCAGCAGGACAAATGCAAACTCCATTTATATGATCACAGCGAGCACCATTCAAGCAATTGCAGGCCTTGGAGCACTCGATGCCATAAAACCCATCAGGACAGGCTGCCGAAACAAAGCCACAAGTCAGACCTGCTTGGATGCGCCTGGATATCTCTTAAGTGCAGCACGCTTCCCCAGAACCTCATCCTTTCTGCGAAGTGCTTCTGAAAACTCTGTCCCATAGCAAAACGTAACTGAGTCGTGCATGCAAGAAATTCATGTTTAGACAATGCAGACAGCCGGTGATATAATTTCCCAGGAAATATCGGACTTTAAATGTTCTAGGTTCTTTATAAACAAAACAAAACCTGATACGTCCTCTCTTTCTTTTTCCTCCCGATCAGCTCACTAGGAAAGCAGCCAAGTAGCTCTGAAAGTGGCTAATGGCTGGTTCCCCTGCGACTGACAGATGTGCCCACCCTTAACTATGTGTAAGCACCAAGCAAATCCACATACTACTCCCTTGCAGATGAGCCTCCAAATGTACACTAGCGAATCAGCTGCGAAGCTTTCCACATTTCACTTGCAAAATGAATGTTGAAACTGTAATGTTTCAGTTTTCTCTGACTAGCAGATATGAGAGGGAAGTTGATGGTCCTATTGTACACTGAGGGCCATAGGTGTACTTTGAGGGAGGAGGGGTGGTGCCCCCCTAATGTTGCAGGCACTAATGGTAAACTGATCCCCTTGCCAGTAGAACTTCCTTACCCTTTGCCCCCCCCCAAAGTAAGAAGACAAATTATATCAATGCTGAGGGCACTTCTTGGGTACATCCTATTCAGCTGGATGGTTTGGCTACCTTTATGAATATGCATAAGATAGAGTTGCGTATATTGAGTCTAAGAACCAGGCTGATGGTAGACATATGAGGTGTGATCAAAAAGTATCGAGACTTCTTATTTAGCTACCTAACAAAACGTTGCACCATGTTATTAAACATGCAGTGACCTAGTTATGTGCTCTGCATGTGCAGAGTGTACCGTGGCTGCGGCATACCTGTATTTTTTTAAATCACATAATGTGTGGTATCATGTAAAAGCAGTTCATCAGATTTACGATGAGTGAAAAAATTGAACAGTAAATTTGCATTAAATTCTTCCAGAAACTTGGAGATTCATGCAAAGAGATTTATGACAAGTTACAGCAAGTGTATGGCGATGAATGCATGAGTCATGCTCAAGTTTATGACTTGTACAAATGTTTCCAAGAGGGCCGCCAAAGTTTTGACAGTGACAAACGTTCTGAAAGGCCATCCACGAGCAGGAATGAAGACAAAGTTGAAGCAGTACGTGCCGCAATACGCTTAAATCATCTATTGGCTATCAGGGAGCTTTCTTATTGTCAATTTGGGGATGAGATGTGTGTCTGCAAAATTCATGCCAAAACTCCTGTCCTTTGACCAAAAAGATCAACTGTCTGCAGCCAGGGAGTTGTTGAAATGCATTGAAAATAACTCGGATTTCATAAAAAAGATTATTACTGGTGATGAATCATAGGTTTATGGTTATGACCCGGAAACTAAGGCTCAATCCTCACAATGGAAGACTCCAACCTCTCCCAGACCCAAGAAAGCCCGTCAAGTGAGGAGCAATGTCAAGGTCATGCTCACAGCTTTCTTTACCAGGGTATTGTTCATCATGAATATGCTCCAAAAGGCCAAACCAAGAATGAGGAGTACTACATCCAAGTTCTAACTTGTTTGAGAGATATAGTTCATCTTAAGAGGCCAGAGTTGCCCAGGAATGGTGAATGGTTGCTTTATCACAATAATGCCCCAGCTCAGGCATCACATCTTGGCCAGCAGTTCTTGGTCAAACACCAAATCAAGCAAGTTCATCAGCCTCTGTACTCACCTGACCTCGCACCCTGTGACTCTTTGTTTCCAAAACTGAAATTACCACTGAAAGGAAGGAGATTCGACGACTTGGGGACATTAAGCAAAATTCAGCACAGCAGCTTCATAGCATAATGGAAGAGGCATTTTAAAATTGTTTCCAGCAATGGCAGGAACGCTGGAAGTGTCTTTTATTGGAAGGGGACTACTTTGAAGGAGACTGAGAGCAATAACTGTCAGTGTTATACTTTTTGAGTTACTGTACAAGTCTCGATTCTTTTTGATCGCACCTTGTATTCATTATAAATAGCCTGAACAACAGATGTGCCTCTAAAAGACACCACTTGTCAAGAGTACTTGTGATGACTAGGCTGACAAACACTCTTCTAAGATTTGGTCAGTCAGATCCAAACGTGGGTCTCTCACATGTACTCTACATGTATGAGGCTTCTAGTACAGTTTTGTTTTGTTTTTTAAGTACCATCAAGTCAGTGTTGACTCATAGTGACCCAGCTACCTCTGGGTTTTCTTGGCAATGTATCACCGGAAGGAGATTGCCAGCCTTTTCTTCCAAGGAAATGGAGGGTAAAGTGACTTGCCCAAGGTCACAAGGAGTGCCAGTGGGAATTGAACCCTTGATCTTCTGGGTACTAGGCAGTTGCTCTAACCACTAGGCTACTCCTCCACTAGTCCAGTTGTATTTGAGTTAATGGTAACATCAGACCATCACACACATTTTCCATGGAAAAGAATTAACTCAGAGTCCAGTTGTATTTGAGTTAATTCTTTTCCATGGAAAATGTGTGTGATGGTCTGATGTTACCATCCAGACTCTCTAAACACAATGAATACTCATGATAATATATACTTATATTCTTAGACCCATGATAATTTGCGTATTTACTTTAGATACCTCAAAAACTGGACATAGGTTGGATGAAGCAGGGTAGGCCAGGTCAAGGACCCAGTTTGGAAACCACTCAAGTAACAAAGTTTGGCCAAAAATAACCTTCAGCTGATATGCTCAGGGCTGTGCCAGTGGTGCAGCTGCACAGGACGCAATAAAGAAAGGGCGCTGATGTCATCACTGGGCTTCCAGGAAGCCCAACAAAAGCAAGTTCCTGCATGCAGCTGGATGGATGCATGCATGCAGATTCACTAATCACAAAGGACGCATGGCTATCTTGATACAGTCCTGGATAGGCTCACTCATGTTTAAGTACCTTCAAGATCTGTTCCAAAGTAGTGTACTCACGGCGTTCACAAAACGTGCCTCTCCAGCCTGCAGTACAGGTGCAGGCCCCACTCACATGGTCACATGTTGCTCCATTAGCACACTGACACCGGTACCTGCAGCTGGGCCCGTACTGTCCTGCCGGACACTCTATGAAAGCAAGGCAGCAAAGATACAGTGGTTACATGGGTATCATAGCTGCAAGAAGGTATCAGTCTTAGGATCACCAGAAAGCTCTATCAGCATAGTTTGATCTATTACTCGGTTTACCCCATTGTATGTAGGGACTTGTAGTTCTGATTCTCCTATTGATTTATTTAAGAAAAAAACAAGAACTACAAGTCCTGCATGCAAACTAGGGCTGGATCTACAACAACTGAAACCTTAATTATTATTATTTGGGCCGATATTCAGCCACTGCGGACAGCAGTTTTTTTTAAACCCCAGCCATAGTAATCCAAAAAAATCCAGATAGTCAGTGCCAATATCCAGCCTGCGGCTGGCTCTAAATATTTAGATAGTGCGCAGTTGTCCTAACTTTAGTCAGACAGCCACTTGAATATCACCACTACCCAGATAACCACCAGCTCTGCCCTTGCACTGCCTATGGAACACCCCAGCACTATCCAGAGAGTGCCAAAGTGGCCAGGTTGATTTTCGGCAGCACTATTTGCCAGAAAATCACCGAATAGCTCCAGCTGGTGGCATTTACCCAGATAACAGGCCCTGCTATCTGGATAAGTGCTTCGGAATATCGACTCTATTATTATTATCACTTCCTGTCTGGCACATCACAGCCCATACTGGGTCCTACCCAAGGCTAGGAATCAAAAGAGATGTGCACAAAATGTTTTTCCAAGCCGGGCACCTGCCGAAAAACTGATGTGGTTGCATCTTTTAAATGTAATGTTTCCAGGTACTTTGGGAATCCAGTCGGTATTGTGATGATGATTATTGGTTGACTTGATAAACCACCACACATAGATACATTATGGTGGTTTAAGACAATTGCTCAGTACATAAGCGTGTTTAAAATAAAGAACAAGAAAACAATCAATCCAATAAAACCTATAAAACATGATGAAGTTACCATCCAGTGAAAAGCATGAATAAATAAGAACATAAGATTTGCCATACTGGGTCAGACCAAGGTTCATTAAGCCCAGTATCCTGTTTCCAACAGTGGCCAATCTAGGTCACAAGTACCTAGCAGTTTCCCCAAAAGACACAGGATCCGCAGTGCTTGTATTGGGGCAAGCAGTGGATATTCTGAGTCCACTTTAATAATGGTTTATGGACCTTTCCTCCAGGAACTTGTCCAAACCTTTCTTAAACCCGGCTACACTAACAGCTTTTACTACATCCTCTGGTAGCAAATTCCAGAGATATATTGAGTGAAAAAATATTCTCTCTTATTAGTCTTAAATAGGTTACCCTGTAGCTTCATTGCATGCCCCTAGTCTTTCTATATTTTGATGGCGTGAACAATTGATCTATGTTTATCAGTTCCACTCCATTCATTAATTTGTAGACCTCTATCATATCTATATTAATATTAAATTAATATTAAAATATTAATCATTCTGCCCAATTCACTTTTCTTCATGTGGGCAATTATTTCCTAGCAATGATCCATCGAACAGTAAAAGTAAGTTTGTGTGAATATTGGTAGCTCAGGTTGGAGATCATGGTGTTGGATTGTTCTCTGAGCTTGGCAGCTTGATTGCAGACATTCTACATCAACCAATGGCTCACGAGTATCCGTTCAATTCAACCAATCAAAGCGCTCCACATCAGCCAACAGCATGCAGAGCCCAATATAAGTACAAAAGCAATCATTCGAGCACATTACCATCCTAAGCCTCACACCGATGATGTCCCCTCAAATGGTGATGAAACATCTGCAATCAAGTTGCCAAACTCAGAGAACAATCCAACACCACAGTAAAAGTTAGTCTCTGTAAAACTTCAAATAAATGCTGACAAGGTCATTTCGAAGTGATTTCTGTGAATGCGCAGGTGTCAACCTATGGAAAAATGTCTAAAATGGGAAAAGGACTGGGTTAGGGTGGACCAACTGAAGTACACTTGGGAGATTCCATATTCAGATTCCCATGTTTACTCTGCTTTATGTATTTCATTTATTATTTAATGTACTTTGCACCTGCAAAGTGTGTGAGCTAAAAACTGTCATGGGCGTTTCACTTTAAAAACTGGCTGCAGGCTAGCCACTCTGAAAATTGACCTTCAGCTTTGAAAGAAATAAAAGACCCTTTATGTCTAACGATTCCATGTTATCGCTAAGCTGTGACACGAAATTTGAAAATCAAATGGAATTTTGTCCCTTTGGAAGGGAATGGAATACGAAGCATAGAATCATGCGGTATTACGTTACTTACTTTGATCGCAGTGTGCTCCAATGTAGCCCGCCTCACACATGCACTGTCCTGTCACTGGATCGCAGCTCCCATCACTGTTCGTGCAGCTGCAGGCGTGGACACAGTCAGGGCCCCAGTGACCAACATCACAGACTGTAAGGAGATCAATAACAGTCAGTTGTGACCACAGATAATTTAGAGGAAGAGCGAGCTTTGGAAAGGTAGCTAGAGAAAGGGGAATTGAATGGTGCATGAGGCGTTGCTGTACTGTTACTGACCCACTGAAATTCCAGTTTACTAGCTATCTCAGGAACATAATGAGGCAGGAAAGGAGAAAAGTTTCTAAGGCAGCAAAAATGGAAATGTAACCCATAAACAGCAGGCCTCTGAATGTACTGAACAGATTTCCATGCGTGCTATTTATACTCTCTCATTGTTAGCCATAGAAAAGTTCTTGAAATGTGACACCTTTATGTCCCCACCCCCTCAAAGAAAACTGTACTCAGATGTTAGGACATTTTTTTTGAAGTTCTACAGAGAAAATCTTAAGGGGGTATATATTAAGCGGCGGCAGCTAATGCTGTTTCAGCGGTTAGCCATCACGACTGAAACTTAAACCTGGATGTTCAATGCTGGGGTAATTTCTGGGCCATGGCATTGAATATCCAGGTTGCCCGGATTGCCAGGAAGCTAACTAGGCAGCAACGATATTCAGCCATTGCCCGGTTAGGTTCCACAGCGAAAATTAGTCCAGCCTTTTTTGCGCCCTACTTTCACTGCTTTGCCATAATCCAGCAGTGGCTCAATATTGAGGCAACGCAGGTATCTGGATGCACTTGATAGATGAAGCAGGTGGGTGCAGGGGGTGAATGAGCAGAATCTGCTGTTAAATGCAGAGGCTTATAGGGGCCAGAAAGTTATCAATACAGCGAGAAATGGTTAACACAACTCCGTGTATCATTACCTCTTCTGCAATTATATCCCGTCCATCCAGGCGAGCAGCTGCACTTCCCAGTCACTGGGTCACAGTGTCCATCATTCTGGCAAGCACATCTGAGCAGACAGCCCTGCCCAAACCAGCCCGCTGGACAGACTGGGGGAGAAAGAAGAAATCCAGTGTGGGTAGGACTTCAGCGCTCCCACTTTGCAGGCCCTGTTTCACCTTGTGAATTTTCAAATGCGAAGCAGGCAAGATCCCATTTCAAGTCTGACTACCATAGCTAAGATTTCAAGAAGTTGCTATTCTTTAACAAAAAGGGTAATTTTCAAAAGCATTTCTGCGGTAAAAGCAGGGCTTTTCTTGTGGAAACACACTTTTATAAAATTGTCCAGCCAATATGAAGGTAGAGGTCTGTGTATATAACTTATGGGGACCTTTTAATAAAGGATGCTAAGCTATTAATGTGGGCCTTGGAAATGCAGTAACCGTGAGCTCAGACCTGTGGAAACGGTTAGCGTGGAGGTATGACAATTACCACGTGCTGATTCACACGCTAACTGCATCTTGCGTGTTGAGATGGAGAATGGGCAGGTTAGGCACCAAAAGTGGGCATGGTGAGTGCATCGCAGTTAGCCCGGGGATATATGTCACACGCCATCAATGGTGCAATCAGCACAGGTACAGTTACTTCCGCATCAATAAGTGCACCCACAGTAATAGCGCCCCACATTAGGGTATGGAGCTGCATGTTAACTGCCGGGAACATGCTGTCCATGCTCTCGATAGTTAACATGGAAGCTTTGCACTTAACGCGCCTTCATTTTCCCACTATGAGCGAATTAGATGCAAAACCATAGTGCCCTTTAGTGGAAGGGCCCCATAAGTGAAGGTATCTGGGAGTAGGGCTGGGAGGGATTTGCACTTGTGTATATTTTTGAAAATTCTAGCAAATGAACATAAATTATCACAGAAATCTGTGCTCAGTCAAGAGAAGGTGGAAATGTAAGTGCAGAACGTCCCTGGGTTGATTTTCAAAGCAGAAGCATGAGCATAATTCTATTTCAAAACTTTGGTATGCACGTCACAAAATTAAAGTCATAAAATTAACCCCCTGAGGAAAGTATTGGTAAATGACCTAGTGGTTGGGGCAAGTTGCCTCAGGCTGGAGGGCCAGAGGTACGAATCACGCTGGAGGACAGCAATCTCAGGTATAAATCCCACTGGAGGACAGCAATCTCAGGTATAAATCCCACTGGAGGACAGCAATCTCAGGCCGGAGGGCCAGAGGTACAAATCCAGCTGGAGGACAGCAATCTCAGGCCAGAGGGACTGGGGTATGAATCTCACTGGAGGACAGCAATCTCAGGCCGGAGGGACTGGGTTATGAATCTCACTGGTGGACAGCAATCTCAGGCCAAAGGGACTGGGGTATGAATCCTGCTGGAGGATAGCAATCTCAGGCCAAAGGGACTGGGGTATGAATCCTGCTGGAGGATAGCAATCTCAGGCCAAAGGGACTGGGGTATGAATCCCGCTGGAGGACAGCAATTTCAGGCCGGAGGGACTGGGTATGAATCCCGCTGGAGGACAGCAATCTCAGGCCGGAGGGCCAGTGGTATGAATCCTGCTGGAAGACAGCAATCTCAGGCCGGAGGGACTGGGGTTTCTAGTCCCACAGGCACTCCCCTTGTGGCCTTGGGCAAGTCATTTAATCCTCTGCTGCCTCAGGTACAAAAAACCCCACCAAAAAACATTGAATGTGATCCCTTTGGGGACAAGAGAAATATATACCATACCTGAACGTACACCGCTTTGACCCAGAGAAAAGTGGTATATAAGCCTAGCTAAACAAATAAAAAGGGAAAAACTGCAGTGCACTGGTAATGGAAACCTTTCAGGAATTAATATGCAATTCATGGCAAATCTTAAAAGCATTAGCAGGTCATTCAAAATCCACAGATGCATAAAGTGTAACATTGTAAGTATCCAAATGAATTGCAATGGTAATACCTTGCTTTTTTGGCTTTGTACACAAGTGCTTATACTCATCTTGGCTATGGCTTTCCAGCCTCTTTCTCATAACATTTGCATCGGATACTTACCTGCTTGGCAGAGATTGCCAACATAACCTGGGATGCACAGACAACCTCCAGTCAGGGGGTCACAGCTCGCATTGTTTTCACACATGGGACAGATCTCCTGGCAGCCCAGTCCCCAGCGTCCTATCGGGCAATCTAAAATTGGGGACACACAAGAATTACAGCTATTCAATGGATGAAAGTGCAGCCGCCCTTGGCCCCCTCCCTCCCCACAATAAAGTCCTCTTTGTCAGGAAAAGAATTTGCAGTGGACTTGGAAAGAATTTGCAGGTGGTAGGACTGTCGTGCAGTAAATCATGACTGCCAATTTCAATGGCTAGCGAAGTAGGCCAGTGATTTGAGTAGAGTTCACATCCTGCTTTGCCTACTACTGCTCCTTGTGACCTTGGGCAAGTCACTTCATCTTCCTCTGCCTCAATTATAAATTTACTGCTAGCGTTACTGACGTGCACTAGTGTGTTATGAATAACTAGATCTCACTGCATAAAATACCTGTGGTAAAATAAGGCATATTAATGGATTAACAGATGCTAACGGGGTAATACACGCTAGTTACTCCAGCTTTTAGATTGCAAGCCCTTAAGGGCAGGGAAAACCTCATCTTGAGCTCAGATTTGGAAAGGTGAATAATTCAATCCCACAAAAAAAATTAAAAAAGGAAATGATATGCAATGATTAATGAAGGTATTCATTTAATTTAGCTTCTGCATATTGCACTGCTATTATGATATCACTGTAAAGAAGAGGT
This sequence comes from Ichthyophis bannanicus, assembly GCA_033557465.1. NCBI lineage: Eukaryota > Metazoa > Chordata > Amphibia > Gymnophiona > Ichthyophiidae > Ichthyophis > Ichthyophis bannanicus. Next base: position 95,498,701 of record CM066042.1, on the reverse strand, counting down.
TTTCTGTTTGTTGTTCGAGGGTTGTTTAATTGATAAATGCTAAACATACCCTTTTTTAAACTTTTTACTTAAAGAATTTCAAAATACATTTCCATATTATTAGTAGTAGTAGTAATAGTATTAGTATTTAGCTCACTCCTTGAATGAACATACATTTTTGGCAAAAACAAGAAAAAGCAATATAATCAACCACAGAAAATAAACATATACATATAGACCCTAATTAAACCCAGAAAATAGACCAAGAAAAAGGGAATATGATAAATAAAAATAGTAAATATTGCAGGGAGTCAAATATCACTCACAAGCAGCCAGCATTGTACAGTTTCAGGGACCATCACCTGAATATCAGACCCCCTCCTAGCAACAATAAAAGCCTGAAGTTGCAAAGGCTCATGAAAATATAAACTGCTTGTTATCCAGGAAAATCAAACATTTACAAGGAAAATTCAACTTGATGGTTGCGCCAAGACTCATGAACCTTTCTCTAAAGGCCAAGAATTTCTGGCATTTCAGTCGAGTTTCTCTTGATACATCAGGAAATATATTTATTTTTGAAGCCAAGAAAGTAGCGGACATATTTCAAAAAAACAATCTTAAGACATGATTCCTATCAGACTCCAAAGCAAAGCTCATGACCAGGGTTGTCCTCTCAGAAATTAATCCCAATGATGTTTCCAGAAAGGTAGTCAAGTCTAGGTCACCTGATTGACCCCCTGCTTGAGAGCCATTGACAGCTCTACCAACACCAGCAGGGATCAAGAAATATTGGGCCCAAGCTATAGCAGGTAAAGCCTCATCAGGCATCTTCAAAATTTCATGAAAGTATCTGAGGAGTGGAAGAGTAACCTAGTGGTTCCCCACTTACACTCTTGTGGTCTTGGGCAAGTCGCTTAACCCTCCATTACCTCAGAAGAATCCGTTATCAATGTCCCTGTTTAATGTACATGACCAAGTTTAAGTTAGAATGTAAACCACTTTGACTAAAATGATAAAGCAGTATAAAAAAACCTGTTAAATAAATAAAATATCAGTCGAAGCAATAACAGGACATTTAGGAAAGTTTAAAAAGCTTCTTGATAGATTTTTCCAAGGAGGTTACTTTCCTATATAAAATTTCTTTCTCCTTGATCTAAGCAGTACTTACTGACTGAAGAGAGTCAAGAGTAGCTTACAACCGTTCAAGTTCAGTAGCATGTTGAGAAAGAGTCATCTCATGTTCTGCTGTCTTAATATTCACCCCCCCCCTCCAAGTCAGCATTAAGTTTGCTAGCCAAGATAGCTAGACTGTTGTCAAAACTCTTTATGGCTTCCCACACTGCTTCCAGTGTAATCACAGCTGGTCAAACCATCGTGGAAACTGCTGACAAAGAACCCTGCCTCTTCCCACCAATGCTGGGGAGGAAGTGGCTGTGGGAATATCCTCCACCTCTGCTGATACACCAGAGAATAGTTCCACAATTAGCGACGGACTGTCCTCGACAGCCAAGGCAGGTCCTGGTTGCGGCGGGGCTGCAAGAACTTCGGGGCTTAGAGACACCTTGTGTCTCTGCAGCCCCAGCTGAAGAGAATGCTGAAGCTGTCAGTGAATCTTTGCAAGTCGGCACCATGAACTGAGCCATCACAGTCTGCACCCAAGGTTTAGGAGTCAAAGATGTGGAAGAAGACCCTGAAGTCTTCTCCTCCTTTTTGCCTTGAATCCATGGTATCCAGAAGCTGTTAAGCAGACTGAAAGTGGAATATGTCCAAACACACTGCTGCTAATAATGCCATCTTGGTCCCCCTGCATATTCAACCATGTCCTTTAAAATAGCCAGTTGACAGTCCATTTCTACAGGAGGACATGTTTGTATCTTAAAATAATACACAGGATATATGTGGAAAGTATGGTTACACACCTGTAACAGGTATTCTCTGGGAACAGCAGGAATCAGTCCTCACATATGGGCGACATCGGCATTGACAGAGTCCGTTCAGTAACCTCTCCCCAGCTTTCAAAGAAAGCCTTTGGGAGATGTACCACACATGTGTGGTCCCCTTCCCGCCAAAGGGTGCCATCAAGACAGCAAACAAGATAAGAAGCAACTCCATGGGGAGGAGGAAGGGTTGTGAGGACTGATTTCTGCTGTCCCTGGAGAACACCTGTTACAGGTGAGTAACTACACTTTCTCTGGGAACAAGCAGGAAATCAGTCCTCACATATGGGACTCCCTAGCTATCGGCTACCGAAAAACCTGTAAAATGCTCATGGGTGACCAGAAAAAAAGAGGGAAACTGTGAGCAACAGCAATGAGTCAAGACATAACAGACTCCTGAGCAGCCCAGGTGCCCAGCGAGGAGCCAATGCTCTGGTAGCCTGAACACACCAAGAGCTGGAGGGCAGGAGTTGCCTATACCCCAAACAAATGACGATGTACTGCCTGACTCTCTCTCCAGGTAGTAGTGAGCTGCAAAAGTGTAGATTGAGGACCAGGTAGCGGCCTGGCAGATTTGCGAGAAGGGAACGGAGCACAAGTTCGCTACAGAGGCTGCCATGGCCCAGACGCTGTTCATTGTGACACAGCGCTCCAGCAAGAGACCAGCCTGCTCATATGAGAAGGTGATGCAATCAGTTACCCAGTTGGACAAGGTCTGCTTAGAGACCGCAGATCTCAACCGACTGGTGCTGCAGGTGGTGATCAAAAGCTAGGAGGGCTAGGGCTACAGCTTGGAGTTCCAGTAGATTGATTTGCTGGAGACTCTCTGTTGGTGACCAGCTGCCCTAAGTGCAAAGGTTGTCACAATGTGCTCCCACCCCAGCTTGGAGGCATCTGTGCTAAGGATCCTCCAGGGTGCGGGGGGCTGGAAGGGCATCTGGGTCAACAAATACTGCAGGTTTTGCCACCAGTTGAGAGAGAGAGCCAGGGGATGGGTGATCAGCACCCTGTCCTGCAAGGGCCCTGTGGCCTGGGACCATTGTGAGCAGAGGGCCTACTGGGCTGCTTGCATCCTCAGGTGGGCATCTGGAGTGATATGCACTGTGAATGCCATATGCCCTAGCAGGCAGAGCATGGGACAGGCCGACACCGAGTGACAAGACTGCGTGCTTGCAGTGAGCACTTGGAGGCGTACGGTCCTGCCCCAAAGGAGAAAGACCCTGGCTTAGACGGTATCCAGCCGAACCCCTATGAAGTCCAGATCCTGGGTTGGCAGGAGATGGGACTTTGGATAGTTTATGATGAAGCCCAGATGCTCCAGCAAGAGGATGATGCGTGCCATCGCTTGATGGGCCTCGACAGCCATGCTGCCCTTTACGAGCCAGTCATCCAGACAGGGGAAGACGAATACGCCCTGGAGCCTGAGGTGGGCTGTGACCACCACCAGGCACTTGATGAATAGCCTTGGGGCGGATGCCAAGCCGAAGGACAGCACTCTGTACTGATAATGTTCTCCCCCGACCATAAAGCGGAGGTACTGCCTGTGTACGCATCCGTTAAGTCCAAGGAGCACAGCCAGTCTCCCTGCTGGAGGAATGGTAGCAATGTCCCAAGACAGAGCATTTTGAACTTTTCCCTCACCAGGAATCTGTTGAGGCCCCACAGGTCGAGGATGGGCCTGAACTCTCCAGACCTTTTTGGGATGAGGAAGTAGCAAAAGTAGAACCCTGTGCCCCTGAGGTGGGCTGGGACGGGTTCCACTGCCTGGTCCATTAAGAGCCCTGCGGGTTCCTGCCAGAGCAGGTCCCGGTGGAGAGGAGTCCTGGGGGACTTTCTCAGGAAGAATGGAGGGGTGTCTGGTGGAGGTGGTGTCCCTCTCTCACCACCTGAAGGGTGTGGGCAAAGAGCATCAGATGCCCACTGTGCCTCTTGGGGGAAGAGAGTTTATGCCCAAGGAGTCAAAAGCCCCCTCCAGGTTGAGCCGGCAGCGCAGGCTAGGCTTTGGGGGTCTTAGGCTTATGTGGGCCATGCCCCTGTCCCTTGGCCTGCTGGCCCTGTTGGGGAGCTGGGGAGGCCTGATATTGAAGGTAGTATCTATAAGCCTTCCTCTTCTTTGGGTATGAGGGCTTTCTACCTGAGGTCTTCCTTTGGGAAGCGTCAGCGGTTTTCTTAGAGATCCAGGTTCTAGTCAGATACTCGGACTCCAGTTTGGCGGTCTTGTCTGTCATGGATTTGCCAAAGAGGTTCTCTCCACAGCAGGGAACATCGACCAATTTGTCCTGGACCCATTGCCCCAGGTCAGAAGACTGTAGCCAAGTCTGGCATCGGGTACTAATGCCCGCCACAGCTATTCTAGCCACTGACTCAAAGCCATCGTAGGCCACCTGAGTGATAAACTTGGAGCACTCCTTGGCTGCCGAGGCCAGGGTCCGGAACCGCTGAAGAGGTTCCTCCAAGAGGCCAGCCGAGAACACGGCAAGCTCCTTAACCAAGTCTCGAAGGTACATGCCCATGTACAACTGGTAGGCCTGGATCCGGCCAAGAAACATTGAGCCCTGGAAGCATTTTCTGCCCATAGCGTCCATGGCACAGGCCTCCCTACCCAGGAGAACTGAGGAGTGCGTTTTCTGGCTCTTGAGCCTCCGCATGGCCAACTCCACCTTCATGGAGTTGCGAGGCAGTTGGGCTTTATGGAAGCCAGGGCTCTGGTGGACCCAATACATCGAGTCCAGCCGCCTTCTAACTATGGGCACCAATGCGGATGTCTCCCACATGCGGAGGAGAGCCATTCCAGGAGGGGGGGGTAACGGGCACCATGAACATCTCTTATGGGGCGGGGTCCTCATACTGGAAGATCTCGAGGTCCTCTGTGCGAGGGTTCTCCTCCGACTCGGTGGCAAAGGCAAGGGCCTTGGCCATTTCCCACATGAAGTTGAGGCCCTCGGGTGGGGACCGGCACCTCGACTCTGGAGGGGACAGGTCCAAGGGCACATCACGGCGAGGGAGGGTATCCAGGGACTCTTTGTCCTCGGCCTCCCAATCAGTTTGGCTCGGAAGAGGAGTCGGGGTTCCTCCGGGACTTAGGGTGTTGGCCCGACTCCAAAGGCCTCAGCAGCCCAGTGCTCAGAGCCGAGGGCGCTGAGCAGTGAGGCCCATGGTCCTGAGAACTGGGACTGCACCTGAAGTGTCTCTCAAAGCTCATGGCACGTGAGGATCGGTTCGACTTCCGGGGAGTCCTCGCAGTGGAGGGCCCAGGGGTTGGGTGTGATGACCCGGATGAACCAGGCATCAGAGCCCACTGCTGACTAGGAAGGCAGACAGACTGCGCTCCAAGGCCCCCATATCCTGGTCTCAAGGCCAGATGGCTCTGCAGCCTTCGACGCGGGCACCGAGGACTTCAGGCCCTGTGCCGGCTTCATCAAGAGGGAGACTTCAACCAGGATAGCCTCAGGGGTCTGAGACCGGCCTCCGGGCATCAACAGCTCCTGGCGGGGCAGTTTGGACAGCACCACTCCTTGCTGTCACCCTCGGCCTCTTGTCGAGGGCTGCAGGAACGGGGCCCATGGGATTTCCCCACTTTCCCCGACTTGTCACCTGACAAGGTTTCCTGGCTCTCCTTGGCATGATCCTTGCTGTGGGAGCTCCAGTCAGAGGTCCCATGGTCCTGGGGCTCCGAGGCTGCACTGCTTCTGCAGGTGCTTTAGGTCCTGAAAGGAGTCTCAGAGAGGACACTCTCAGAGGATTCTGAGGCTGAGTCAGTCTACTGAAAAATCGACTCACGCTGCTGCTGGCCTTGGAGGTTATGGTTATGGTTTAGGCATTTGATATACCGCCCTTTACTTATGCATCAGAGCGGTTTACACATATATACTAACAGGTACTTTTTTTATTCCCTTGTCCCCGAAGGGCTCACAATCTAAGTGTACCTGAGGCAATGAAGGGTTAAGTGGCTTGCCCAAGGCCACAAGGAGCAGCCATGGGACTTGAGACCTCAGTCCCTCCGGCCTGAGGTTACTTGTCCCCATGTGGGAATTGAACCCCTGGCCCTCCGGCCTGAGGTAACCTGTCCCAACCACTGAGCCACTCCTCCCTCCCTCATAGAGACTGCAGTCCGAGGCATCGCAGGCAGCAGTCATGCGGATCCGTGCGTGACATTTTATGAATGCAGTGGTTGTATGGCTTGAAGTCACTGACCAAGGCCTGCGAGGTCAATTCACTGGGCCTGGCCAGGAAAAGAGCGCGAACAAGTGCCAAATGAAAAGTAGGAAAAGAAAAAGAAAAGAACCAGAGGACGCGATACCGAAGCAAGTGGGCTCTGGGGCGGGAAAGGCATTGGTACTACCAGAGAGCAAAAAAAGACAAAAATCACCAACTTTTTCCAGGGGAACAGAAACATGTCCAATGGGCTCCACGGAAAAAAGGAGACTGGGGCAAGATTGCACCCTGGGATGAAAAGGGGACCATGCATGCATGATACATCTCCCAAAGGCTTTCTTTGAAAGCTGGGGAGAGGTTACTGTGCAGGCTCCTTCAACGGTGACATCACCCATATGCGAGGACTGACTTCCTGCTGTTCCTGGAGAAAATCTCATTCTCTCCAATTTTCTGCTAATACTTGTCAGTCCTCACATATGGAACTCCATAGCTACAGGCTTTCAAAAAAACCTGTAAGCCCGAAAAGTGAACTGTGATAACAGAGTACAGTTCAGTTGCAAGACCTCCACAGTGACCCCAACGCCGACCAGGGAAACCAGCCAACCTCCTGCAAGAGCAGACCTGAGGCACTCCCCAGAGGACTTGGGGCACCTCAGACAGTGCCGTCAAGTCAGTTTTGACTCCTGGCGACCCAGAAGCCCCTGGGATTTCTTGGCAAGGTAGAACCGTAAGTAGATTGCCAAGTCTTTTCTTCTGAGGAAATGGAGGGTAAAGTGACTTGCTCAAGGTCACAAGGAGTGCCAGAGGGAATCAAATCCTGATGGCTTGGTTACTAAGCTGTTGTCTAACCACTAGACTAACTCCTCCACTCACTTAATTTATTTAATAAAGAAATTATCAGAATTCAGCTTTTGTCACTCTTTTTAGGTATGGGCTAAAGAAAGATCAAATAAGGTGGCAAGGGCCTATTTAACACTGCCAATAAGCATGGTCTCAGCAAACGTCAGTGCTGAGATCGAAAAAAGAATCTCCAAAAATGGATGGAAAGCAGTTCAGTGATGTTTAAACATGAATATAATCAATTTGCCTTCTTTAAAGTTTGGGACTTCCTTGTTATCCTCGACTTCCAGGAGTGCAAAACATCACACAGGTAATCCACTACTTGCTCCAAAACAAGCATTATGGAACCTGTGTGTCTTTCTGGGAAAACCGATAGGTACTTGTGATCTGGATTGGCCACTGTTCGAAACAGGATACTGGGTTTGATGGACCTTTGTCTAACCCAGTATGGCATTTCTTATGTTCTTATCTTCTCAAGATGAACACAGTTTATGTATCTTGAAGAAGGAGCTACACTTACCATCTAAGAGCAAACCAAGTCAATCAATGGTGCAAAATCAGCGTGATTCAAAATCTCAAACATGATCTTGAGTAGCAATTAACAATAACAAGAACCCATGAGATCTGTGGCAAATGACGCATAGTCTGCAATATGCTTATTGTTATTGTTAAGTGCCTTCGAGTCGGTGTCGATTCATGGTGACCCTCCGGATAGTTGGCCTAAAATGTGTCAGTCTTCAATCAGGTGGCTCATTGTTGATAAAGAGGCACCCATAGCTGCAGTTATTCTATCCATCCATCTCATTGCTGCCTTCCTCTTTTACGCTGACCTTCTACTTGCCAAGCATTATGTCTTTCTCCAATGATCTCTCTCTTCGCATGATGTGTCCAAAGTATGAAAGTTGAAGTCTTGTCATCTGAGCTTCTAAGGAAAGCTTAGGTTTGATTTCCTCCAGTACTGACTTGTTTGTTCTTTGGGTAGTCCATGATATACATAGTATTCATCTATTCATCACCAGCACCATAATTTAAAGGCATCAATTTTCTTCCTGTCTATCTTTTTCACTGTCTAACTTTCATATCCGTATGATAGTATTGAAAACACCTTGGCTTGAACAAGTCAAGACATCTCTGCTCTTGAGAATCTTGTCTAGGGCATTCATAGCCATTCTGCCAAGAACCTGGCGACGGCTGATATCTATTCTTCAGTATGAAGTTTCTTATTAGTATGGTGTAGGGCCATAGTCCGATATTGCCAGCCTGTGGGAAAGTTCTCTTCACTTTATGGCAACCTTTTTCCCCTTCCCAAAACCGGTGAAAACAAGTCAGTCAGGAGGAACACTGATTTATGGGCAATCCTTTGAAATCCGACCACTACAAAGAACTTCCAAGGCAGACTGTCCATGCAAGTTCTTTCATGCCCGCTGGTACAAATTTCAAAGAAAGGACTACTGCAAAAGGGGCTGTATAAAGTAGAGCTACTCTTTTATAAAGCACCTCAGGTGTGATATTGCACATAAATTACAGCTGTGGGATGCTTACATATCCTCCTGGGCTACTAGCCGAAGGGCTTCTAAATGATTAGAAGAGACGGGCTTCTCTCTTTGATTGTTTAAGTGTATTTTTTGCTCTGGAATGTTTCTTGTTGCAAAACCGGGAGATAGATGCCTAGGGAATTTAATTTATTGTACTGCAGCCTGTAATCACAGTAATGTTCAACACTATGGCTTGGCTATGAACGAACAATGCTCAATTTTTAGGAAAATTAGCGTATGTTTATGTTTATTAAAACTTTGGTATACTGCCTTAAAAAAAGAGGGGGGGGGGAGAGAGAGACTGTATACCGAAGACACACACTACTCCTGTTCCTGATATTTTCAAAGAAATAAATTTTCAGATTTGTTTTGAACTTTTTAAAAGAAGATTCTGACCGAATATACTGAGGGAGAGAATTCCATAAGTGCTGTGCAAGAAAAGAAAAAGCTGAATGACATGGAGATTCGAAATAAGCAAGAAAGGGTGATGGGAAAACTAGACGATTTGAATTTTGAAACCGGAGCGTTCAGGATGGACAGTATGGATTCCAAGAGGAGGATGGGTAACTTGGTAGACCGGTTTGCAGTGCCTTATGTTTTTTTTATTAGGCACTTGATATACGGCCCTTTACTATGTGTATCAGAGCAGTTTACAGATATATTCTAACAGGCGCTTTTTATTCCCTTGTCCCCGAAGGGCTCACAATCTAAGCGTACCTGAGGCATCAGGATCTTCAAAGGAAAACAGTAAGGTAACAGCAATCAGTGGTAGCAGTGAAATAACAGTGATGCATGATCGTATTTTGAAGCTCCTGCCAGGAAATGAATAGTTGTATTTTGTAGCAGTTATAATCTAAGGCCAGAGTATACTGAATTACAGTAATCTAACCTTGAAAGCACTTGGGCGTGCAACAATGTGTGATGAGCCGGTAATGACATATGCTTCAATAGACTGAATCCGACACAGGGAATGGAAAGATGAGAGCACCGTAGTTGTGGCTTGGTGTTCAAATAAGAGGTGTGTACTAAAGATAATACCTAGATGTATTAAGGATTCGACTAAAGGCATTGCAGTACTCACATCATAGGACTTACAGGAGGGGGACTGCATACATAGGGCCTGATTTTCTAACAGGAAGCCTGTGTGTGAAGTAAAAAAAGGTGCCAATTTTATAAAGACAACATAGGCACCTCTGCGCTTTTATTAAATAGACATCCAGAACTGACCCCTGTAGTACATAAATGTCACTGCGCACATTTATACCTGCTCTGAGGTTGGTACACAAGTGTATGTGCTCACGTATTTTATAATACACACATGCATCACAACTCTATCCCTGCGCCACGCAAAGTACACCCCTAGAAATGCTTACTTGCAGCACGCATATAAGTACACACCATATTGTCATCACACATACATATATGTGTGGATACTTGCAAAGCAGGCTTTACATGTGGAAAACCCTTTATTAAACTGCCCTTTGAATTAATTTTATAAAAGCATTCTCCTTGTGTAAAGCAAGTTTTACATGGAGAAAACGCCCAGGTGAATACAAATATACAAATATGCACGTCAAGACAAGCACGCCTACATGTACACAGTCCACATTTAGGCATTCCGAGGGACAGCGTTTGGATGGAGCTGAGGCACGGTTGTAAGGTATATGCACACACGCATAGAGGGTTATTTTAGAAACCTTAGTGGTGATTTAAATGCATAAAATCAGGCATAAACACGTGAAAACTGCATCCAAATATAAATGGCCATTTTGCAAGTGGCTGTCCAATATGTTGAAAGTGCACAGTGGCATTTCGGGAACATTCTTAGATGGGGCAAATATTGATTCATGTAGTCCCCATTTCATATAGAGAATGCATGTGAAAGATCAAAATTGTCCACACCAGGATTTACACCTACTCTCCAATATGGATAGGTTTGCAAAAAGTGTGCCTTTTGGCCATCCTTTTACAGGAAGGATTGAGGGGGCTATCTTCTTTAATCTCCCAATGTTCATTTCCCCCTCCAAATTGAAATGAGGTCAAGATAGAGTGTCCTGTGCTTAATTACGAGCATCCGCATGTCTAGATTTGCGAAACGGCTCACCTACATGAGCATGTCCTGGCACTTACATGTGTACATTGTGAAATGATGGCACTTCCTCCATCGATTCTTCCCACATGTACACTGGTGAAATGGTTCCTTCCATCGCATATAGATATACATCCCCACCCATCCCTGCATCTCCATATTCATATTTTAGAAACAGCTACACCTTCAGCAGAGTAGTTTCTAAAATACCGGCCCAATTGTAAACGTGGTAACCTCAACTCTGATCTCCACGTCCTATCTAAAATATATCTTACATAGCTTCCCCATGCCTTGGAGCAGGTGCGCTACTAGGATAGTTCTAGAAGCCTACTGTTTTTTGAGAGGCTCATTGGCACCTAGGTTGTCTTTATAAAATACTCAAAATGCCATCTACTCCAATACCAGGAGAATATTAAAGCATCTCATCAGCCATTACTCTTGTAAATGATTCAAGGAGCACTAAAATGGGAGCACACATTTTGTGAACTCATCTGTTCATCATTCTACATTTTTTACTTTTTTTCAGTCTTTTCATTCAAAGTTGATATTTTTGAAATGTTTTTCATTTAAAAAATCATCAATTCATTTGCTTCTAGCATATATACAATACATTTGTTACATTTCAGTGTAACTCATATTTCTCAGGTTTTCTACTTCTACTTTCTACTTCTGTGGTTAAAAATAAAATGGCATCAATGTTTTTACATACACCTTCCTAGCCAATCACATAACTTCTGTCAAATTTGAAGGTTTGGATCAACCAAGTAAATGAATGACAACCATTCCATTTCTGCATTTAATCCTTGTAGCTTCACTGTCTTCAAATTAAAAATCCAGTATTGCTCACAAAAATTTAAATGACCCCCCCCCCCCCAAAGTGCTTTCAATGCCTTGTCACTATCTAGTTAGTGATGGGATGTTCTGGTGGCGAGCTGGTGTGGCACTGTTAGCTAGCTGGTCAGCTGCTAATCAGTTAGCTAAACCACCTAAAGTTAGGACAGGTAAAAGGCTAGTGGCTGAATATTGCTGCTAATCGGATTGCAAAAAACAACCTGGTAAAACTGGATATTCAGTGCCAATCGCTGGATGTAGCCCAGCACTGGATATCCAAGTTTATTTTAAAGCGACAATGAACAGCCGTTTTAAGAGAGCTGGACACCACCACTGAAAATGTCCCGCTGAATGAATTTGAAGACAGTGGAGCTGCAAGGATTAAACGCAGAAGTAGAATAGATATCATTACTTTGACTGGTTGTTGGAGGACCTTCAAATTTGACAGAAACAGTGTGATTGGCTAGGAAGGTATGTGTATATATAGAGCCAAGGATGCCATTTTATTTTTAACCCCAACAATACCACAGCAGAAAACTTGAGATGCTGCTAGGGAATTGTAAAATAAATGGATGATGGATTGCGAAAGAGTTTATCCCTCATGCAGATTTGCTTCGAAACAAATCATGTTGGATGTGATTGTTGGACAACAGCTAAGTCTTATGGATGGGATCACTGGATTACAGCTAAATCCTTTTTATTTCATTTATTTGTAGTGGCAGGTGGTCCAAAGATATCTTTGGAAGAACAGACCGTGAGAAGATATGACTTATATTGAAGTGTGACAAATGGATATATGCTAGAAGCAAATGATTTGATGTTTTTATGAAAAATAAAAACCTCAATGCACCTGGTGTAGAACGGGCTGTAACACTGTCCTGGCTCCAATGCCGGGCGTTTTACCGGAGCTGCATCAGGGAGTAGGACCTGTGCAATATCACCAAGCCACTGGGAACAAAAACGAAAAAATCTCGAACTAAAGGAGCATGAGGCACTGCATGTCTCAATTTGCTCCGATGTTCCAAAATCCGAATACGTAGTTGTCTAGATGTTGGGAAGACATCTAGACAACGACGTGTTCAGATGATGGAACATCAGAGCAAACTGAGACATGCAGTGCCTCATGCTCCTTTAGTAGATCATTGCGTGTGTGTGCTTCTCAGTTTTCATGGCTTAAGATGTTGGACGATTGATTACATCCCTCCCTTAATTAGGGGTGGTGACAAGGATTTAATCTTGACTCGGCAAGAGCAATTATGGATTTTTAAGCTTAATACAATTCAGCCATCTGGGCTGAATGACTGTATTGATTGGAAGGCTTGCTGATGGTGGTGTGGGCAGTTTCTTTGATGTTCAATTAAGTGTTTTGTTTTTGTTTATGCATATGTTCCACTAGCACTTATGATATAGCAGCAAGGTAAGTGTGGTTCAGATGGTGATCTGCCAGTTTGATCAAGTATTATTTCTGGATGCCGAGTGTGTGCAATAATCAGCTTTGGATGATGGCTTCTGATTGGGTGGATGTGCTGTGACATGGGGTTTCCTTAGTAAGTCCCGCCTCTTGTCGATCTTTAGTCAAGTATTTTGGTTTCGTTTTGAAATCTGTTCTCCTGGTGCTTAGGATATAGCAGTGATGTTGGTATGGTTGAAGTTGAGAGTTATGATTTTGACTGAGCATATTTTTGCTTACTGGGAGTATGCAGCAGTTAGTTTTGGGTGATACGTTTTTGATTGGGTAGATATTCCATGATGTAGGGAATGCCCGTGAAGCTCCGCCCACTGTAAACCCTTTTAGAGCACATGCACGGTGTGGTTTGCCGGTTGGATCAGTGTGAGGGTATTTCTGGATACAAGCTGGTTCTGGACTGCAGTGGTCTATGAGTACAAGGTCCTGTTTTACTTTTGCTACTTTGCTGATATGGGATAGTGGGGTTCTTTAGAGTTGTTGGTAACTTTGATCAGGCACTTGAAGTTATATGAATTGAATGATTTTTTCATTTTTGTTCTCCGTGTCTTCGTGATATTGGACAGGTCCTACTCCCTGGCATAGCTTCAGCAAAACGCACAGCGTTGGAGCCAGGACAGTGTTACAGCCCGTTCTACAGTTAAGTTTAAGCAGTGCCTGTATTATTCACATGCCCTATAGTGCTGTTGATGCCGTTTGGTGATATGTCGAATTGAGAATCATCTAATATTAATCCTGCAACATATGCAACATTAATTATGCAACATTTGAAATATTATTAATGTGTCATCAATGTGATGGTGGGTCCCTGTAGCCTATTTGTGCCAGTTGATGGTGTGTTTGAGTGGCTTCTATGGCATATAGTCGTTGCATTGGCTTGGTAATAACATTCACTAAGGTTTTTTTTCTCCACCATTGGGTGGTGGTGTTTCTTCAGTGCCATTTTTGTTTTGTTCTGTATTTTTTTGCACTGGTTTTTCAAATTTTTATTGAGTGTATGAAAAATGAAACATTTTTCACAAAAATCTTAACTTTAAATGAAAAGATCGGAAAAAAATAAAAACACTATGGACTGATGGGTCAATGATGAAAATGATTGGTGGAGTAGCATTTTGAGTGAGTTGTTCACAAGTGTGCTCCATTTTGATGATCCTTGAATATTGATTTAAGTCATTAACAGGAGCAATGGTTGATAGGATTCCTTTATAAAATCGGCATGTTTTGGGGCATTTTTTATAAAATAGGCTGTTATAATTAGCTGTTCAAAGTTATACAAATTTTCAGTGACAATTATGGGGGATATTTTGGAAGCTCTATTCATGATTCGGAGTTCTGAAAATGGGCATTCAGATGTGCAAATCACAGACATCTCTAGACCCGTTTATCAACCCGGATATACAGACGTCCCCAGTGCATCCATGTAGCATGGGGGCGTGGTGGAGGCATGGTCTGGGTGGAGCAATGGAGATGCACATCACAGAACAGCAGAAGCATCTCCTGGCCCTGGTTGGTTAGGTGTCCTTGCCTATACCTGCTCCTGACCATAAGTAAGCTGCAGAAAAGAGCTTGCGTCATGGATGCAAAGCTTCTGGGGGAAGAACAATATGCCCTTTCATTGCCACAGTTAATATCTCTTTGATGAAGAAGTCTGCATGTAAATACATACTCCAAGTATATTACTGGCCCATCGCCATGTGTCTGGGTATCTGACATGGCAGGCCCTGATGTGCAAGCCTCGTAACATTGCCACCCCGCTTCTGCAATATACCCATCCAATTTAGGGACATTCACATTTGTGAAATGGCCTACACCAGTGCATGTACAGGACTTTGCAATGGGGCTTATTTCCATAACTGGTTACAAGGGCGTTTATTTTTCGGTCACAACAGTGTGATTTCAGAAGGCACATACACGTGTCTCCCTTCACTACTACCACTGCCCTCCTCCTCCTCCTTCCCCGATTTTTGGGCGTTCTTCTCTGGACATCCCAGATTCTTCCTAGACATTACTTGTAAAATCCTATTTTATACATGCAACTGCGCTTGGAAAATAGGCATAATTTAGAACAGCCAATTATACTTTAAACGTATACCTGCCTTTCACCTGTCTTTCGTAAAGTAGTCTAGTCTTAATTTTCCTGCGCTAGTATGACTCTTGATACAGGAAGAAATATTAACATAGGAAAATCAGCATGAAACAGCTGAATAAAAAATTGCTCCCAATATAAAAAACTATACTAAAATCTGGTACTTTTTTTTATTCCTCTTGTAGTATTGAATCTTTTCACCATCTCAGGTTGATGTGAGGATGCAGCAGGGGAGAAGAGAGTGATCTTTAGTGACGTGTGTAACTTTACCTCAGATCACCCAAGATCCCTAGTGGCCTAAGTGGGCTCCCTGAGCCCCCCACCACCTCCCTTTGATCTCCCCAAAGATAATCCTTGGTAGCCTAAGTGGGCCTCCAGGCTCCCTACCCCTCCCCCTCACTCCACATACACAGACCCTGGTGATTGAAGTGGACTCTTCCCTTGAGATCCTACCCTCCAGACCCCCAAAACCTCCCCAAGTTGGGAGAAAGGAGAGATTCCCAGTTTTTTCAATCTCCAGCATCATCATCTTGCAAAAAGGTGTTCCTGACCCCTAACGGTACATCCCAATACACTACTGGGATTCGGGTGCCGCCATTTTGCAAGATGGCAGTGTCAGATCCAGGAGTGAGTAGTGTCATGCCCTAGCCCTCCGCCTCAGGCTAAGAGGGTTAGGGTTGCCATTATGTTCTCCTTATAGAAGGTGGTATAAACTATTTTTTGTTCCAGCTAAGCCTGCTGTGAGTGGTAGTTCTTTTTCCTTCTAAGAAGAAATAGTCGTGAAACCAGTGGTAAAGGCAAAGATGACAACATTTATTCCCCAAACAAAAGGTTCTATGCAGGTTGCATCAGGATAATTCTTCAGTTGTTCGCTCAAGGTTATTTACACAAGTATGCTGGCTGAGCTTCACACTCTTTACTGAAAAGTGCAACTGCTTAACAGATAAAGCAAAACACAGCAGCTTCCTTCAACAAAGAAAAATATTCTCTTTTCCTTTGTCTTCCCTCAGCTCTCCAATATACACTAGCAAAGAGATTCAATGTCATCAGCTAAACACAACGTACAGTCCATAGGTACTTCAGATGATAATGAATCATTCTCATTACAGTCCACTTGCATTTCCTCCAACTCCTGAACTGCAGTGTTTTGCTTCAAGCTACTATCATACGTCTTAGGGTAACTCCTCCCTAAGGGGTTCTGTGTCTCCTTTGAGCACAGCTCTATGTGATAGGGATTACAGGTACCTGAGGTTGTGGAGACTCCTCTCTGGCTTTGTTCAGCAATCTCTCTCCAGCTATGGGGAAGCAGTCTCTGGTTCCCTTGTAGGAGTTCCTCCCTGGAGCTCTGCCCCGGTTCCCTGTTCCAGGCTAGGCTTTGTAGACTCTTGGACTGAGTCCTGGGCTCCCACCTCTGAACTCTCTGAACCTTTCTATCCGGCACTGGGGTTTGAAGGTTTCTCTTCTCCCCTTCTGCTATGATTGCTTCAGCTCCACGTCTCCAGCTGTGTCTCCTCCTGTGTTCCCTCTCGAGTGCTGTCGTCATGGTTCTTCTGTCTCTTCCTTGTTCTTCCCTTCTCCTCCCGCTTCCTCATCCTCCTTGTCCTCTTGACTCTCTCTCTAGCCAGGGTTTATATTCCTGCTCTCTGAGCCGTTCTCTGCCTCTCTGGACAGGTGTCTGTAATTAGGTTCCAAGCTTGCTACTACGTCAGCAGAGCTTGGGTGTGGCAGCCTAGCTTCAGTTTCTCTGTGCTTGCTTTCTTTTGGCAAATGCTGAAACGTGTGTACTGCAGGGATGTCACTTTTCTTAAAGGTAAAATCATTCTTTTCTTCTACTTCCATATGCTCACTAGAGGCTTCCTCATCACAGTAGACATTGTTACTGTCTTCTAATTATTGGAGGTTCTGAGATGAGGGGGGAGGGGGCTTTAGGGGCATTTGGACCATGCTTCAAGCTCTCTGATAGAGTCCCTTTTTGAATGGTGTTCCTGGGCCAAGGGTGCACCAAACCAGATAGCCCTGGAGGGGGGGGGGAGTCCAGGGAATTATGGGGAGTTCTGGGGGGATTGGAAATGCCATGGGGGATTGGGAAGTGTCAAGGGAGGGATAACGCACTCTGGAGTGTTGGGGAGGGACTCACAAGAGGTCCAAGGCACACTGGGCCATCATGGAAATTTTGCAAGGTGGAGGTGGAGGAGTAGCCTAGTGGCTAGTGCAGCAGCCTTGAGACAAGAAAGCCCAGAATTCAAATCCCACTGACACTCCTTGTGTTCTTGAGCAAGTCACTTAACTTGTAAGATCTCCAGTACCTGATTGTAACTCACCTTAAACTACTAATAAATAAAAAAACAAATGACAATTTTGCAAAGTGGCAGTCAGGAGTCTGGCCTGTTTTTTGAATCATCTCTCTCTTCCTGTTAGTGCACGAGCCCACACTGACAGGAAGGGAGATCTTTACTGATGATGCGCAAATAGCTGAGCATGCACACTTTTTAATGCAGTGGTAATTTGCATCGCATTAATTTACACATTGGGAGTAAAAACCTTTTTTTGCATGTGTATTAGAATATTGTGCGCTGAAGCTTAGTGCAGCATTGTATCTCAGTGTTAAAAGCACCAAGGCCAGAACGGGGCTGAATGAGTCCAGATTTGATTGTTGTGAGCAGTATGGCCAGTCGTTATGGCCTCAACCATGGCTCCTGTTCTGTCACACAACTTTTATATAGCTTTATAATTTAATCATCTTAAAAAGATACAGAAAATTGTGCAATGGAAATGCACCTTGCACTCTCTCATCCCGTGCTCGGATCAGAAAGGGCACACCGTCTGCAGCTCTTAAGTTATTTCCTTAGTAAATTTAAGCAGCATATGCAAATGTTTCTTTCGCCTTGGTAATTTTTAAAAGGAAAAAGTTTTATTTTATTTAAAAATTATTTGGTATACTGCCATTCTAAACAAATATTTCATCATGACAGTTTACAGAATCCCCAGTTATACTGTATAATACATTGAAGTAGACAAAGACAGTAGAAAAAGGAAAGGGATAGTATAGCACACTAATTCCAATAAGACTAAGGGGCATGGTTAATAAGCTGGGGTAACGGTTAGCATATCCTATTTGTAACTAAGTCTCATGTTATTCAATGGGACCTGGTTTCAAATAGCACATGCTAACTGTTAGCCCAGCTCAGTAAACATACCCCTAAGCTTGAAAATCAAAAGTGCAGAAACATAAGGGAGGAAAGAAAATAAGATAAAAGATCAAATTAGAGTTGTTAGGCATCCTAATAAGATTGGGAATCACAAGTAGTCGACATATAAACACTGAACTAACCAGATCTTTACTATCTGAGCAAATGCCTGGTGATAATGCATTCCATTGCACAGGGGGCTTGATAAGAGAGCGGCCTGCTAAAAACACCACGGAATCTACCGCACAATGGGATTTCTAACATGTGCATTTGAAACGATCTGAAAGTTCTAACTGGAGCACTGGCAATAAGCAAAGGAAACAGATGATGATGGTAATTTGAGTAAAATGAGTGATAGGCCATCATAAGGATTTTGAACTTGATTCTGCTCAAGACAGGCAGCCAGTGTTGTACAATGAGCAGAGGATTAACATGGTCGGTGTGTTTTACACTGTAGATTAGTTTGAGGGAAATTTCCCTTTTAAAGTTGGTGTAACATCGTCTGTGGATAAAAAGAGCCGCCGGGATTTACACTGCTGCTTTTAATTTGAAAACTACTTACTAAATAATTTGATTTAGTGATTTGAAATAGCAGCATTGTACTGAAGCAGTTTACAATACCTATTACATCATAACTATTATATAAAGCATTGTACATATCAAAAACAATAAAACCTCATACTGAAAACTAAATATAAAATAGTGTGAAAGCCAGAGGAGAAAGGGTTAACACAAATAATAAAAAAATGTTGTCCGAATGCTGGAATTGTACTGAGGTGCGTACGTGAAGCTTTCAGAGGTATGTGACTTCATATGTGAAAACACACTTATCAGTAAGTGGTGGACAGAGAGAGGGTAGAAAGGCAACCATGAGATATAAACATGCCAGCTTAGCATGAAGAAGAATAAATGGCCCTCAGTATAGTTGTCAGAACATGGGGAGTTAAAGAGATATATTTCTTGGTAAATGAGGGGTGGGAGAGAACCAGGTAAAGAACTGAGTGAGTGGGGGCAGAGGTCAGATAACAATATAAATCTGCAAGGCCCAACTGATAAGTGCAGGTATGGGTCCAAAAAAGGTTAACGGAGAGGGGTACAGATATGAGTAGAACAACATGGCAAATCACACAAGTGGGGGCCCTAGACAGCTGGAAAAAATTAGGTAATTAGAGAAAAATGCCCTGAATAGCAAGTATGACAGGACCTGATAGGCGATGAGTTTGTCTTCTGCGCAGTGAAGGCTGTGTGGGGTATGGATTCCCTGGGTTCCCTATGGCCCCAGTATCCCTATTGTATCTGAAAGTTTTGTGTGTGTGCTAGTTTGTCACGTGTGTGTCTAACACTGATCTCTTTTGTCCAGGATGCCTGTCACACATTCTCTCTTTCGTGTTACAGACAGAACAGAAGGATGTGCTTTTGTTTGGTATTTCTGAGTCAGGAAGTAAGACAGAATCATGCAGGGAGAATCAGACATTCTTGCTTATAGTAGATGATCTGCATCCAGATAAATACAGACATGCCCTGTTTGTTTGCTGTGAGAGATAGCAAGATCTGTAATTCCACTAGACTGCTTTTTCCTTTGTTCTTAGTCTTTTTGTTTCTGTAAGATAGGGAATAATAAAAAGATTCTTTTGCAAAGAAAAATCTGTGAGATAGTTATTACATGTACGAGTTTGCTATCCTGCATAAGGTGAGGTGCTGTACTGCATAAGGTGAGATTTTATTGGGAAGTGTAAGTCTTCCCTGTGTGTTTCTTTTATTGGGAAGTGATATGTCCTCTCTGAGTGGTTCCCCGTTTGCACGGAGAAAGTGGTCTGGTGATTCCGCCTGGCCAACAGAGTCAGCCTCCCCTTGGTCTGTACAATATAAAACTAAACAATAAGAACATGTACAACTTAAATTTAAAACTAAATCATAAGACCATGTAAAACACTGTGGGCTTGCCAAAATATAAAATTGATCTGATACAGAATTGGTTAACAGTTATACTCCATAAACAACCAGGTTTTAAGAGCCTTCCTATATCTGGTGTAAAGGAAATCTTTTATATATAAAATGTTCCTTTTTTTTTTTGCTCAATGTTTGGCATGATTTTACTCCACTGTTCATGTAATTAAAGGACTAACATAACTGACACAATTATAAGTGCTGGATTCAACTTTCTGACACCCATAGGCAAAGGGGGGGCGGGGTACAAATCTGCCCCCTCCCCTTACCTCCACTTGTCCTAGAGAGCAGTGGGGCACAGACCTGAAGTAGCAACATCAAAAAGAAACTTCAGGCCAGGACCTGTGAGGCCTTGCACAGTCACAGACCCTGCAGCACAGCACCCTGTCCCTCATCCAGGTTTCTAAGATGACAGGAAAGCTTTATAGGTCCTGTATGACAGTTTCTTTATATTGTTGCTGCTACGAGCTGGGGCCAGGCTGCTCTTCACAACAATGACACTATGTTCGAATGGAGGTATGGCAGCAGTGATGACTGGTGCTGATGAAAATTTGACGCCAGAAACAGTTGTCTAATTGCCTATACATAAATTTGGCCCTGAAGACCATATCAAATGATACTTACAATATCATATTGTTCATACACATACACCGGCTTATACAGGGTGGCCCAAAAAAAATGAGAACATCTTGTAGCATATAAGTTATTTAAAAATTCAAAAAGACAGATGTAAAATGATTGACAAATTAAAAAAAAAAGATGGCGACAGGAAATTGAAGAAATAAAGACGTTATATAGCTATTTAAGCTTTTAATTTACGAGATGTTCTCACTTTTTTTGGGCCACCCTGTATATATCTATGTTGAGTGAAAATAACATTCAGACCAGCCAAGTTCAGCTGGCAGGAATGTGAATCCCTTTAAACTTAGAGCCATAATAATTCACTGGATTCATACAAAGCAGCACATTTTACCAAATGGGAGCACGGTGTATTTTACAGAACCAAAGCCATCAAAATACCAGGATGAATAATGTGGCAGCGCCGCTCTTCTATCCAGAGGGCAGGATGAAAAACATTGCCTTTAATAACTGTCAGTAAAAAGACGCTAAAATAAATTTGATGAGTTTCTAGACATCAGCGCTAGCCTTTGAAGTCTAGATTTGCTGAGATTGCAATTGATTAATAATGAGCCAGGGATAACTTCCTCTGAAGTCGAGAAGGAACTCATTAACCCCCTGAAAAGCAATTACGCAGAAGTTTCTCTGTGGTTTGTTTTTTGGCCACACATTGATAATCTGTGGGAGAATGGAGTGAACTGATCCTTCAGGCTTTGGTGTTCTAAAATACATAAACATTGGCTGCTAACATGCAGTAATTAGCTTGTTAATAGTCCAGGTTAATGATGTGAATGTATTTTGCACTAATTTACCAGCCCTTCAAGTCGTCACATTAACGTAACCCTTATTACTAAACCTCAACTCACTTCTCTGGACTCTAGTTAAGCTTTGAGCATTGGACTCTCTGCATCTTTAAATGTTTTATTTAATGTGCATTAGTTTTTGATGCACTAATAGGCAATGAAATGTTTCAGATAGTTCTGCATAATTTAATGTCAAAATTCTCATCAGCTAATTAACACGCATTATAAGCACTATTAACATATGTAAAGTATATTGTGACTAAGTGTTTTAAATGCATGCTAATGTTGACTGAACACAATGGGGGGGAGGGGGGCATATTCAACCGTTTTAATTTATGCTCGAATATTCAATGCCAGAGACATATATCCGGTTTGCCCGGATAGCTAAACTGCCTAAAGTTAGGCGAGCTTTTTTCCTACTGAAATTTAGCTGGTTTAGGTTAGTTAGTGGCTAAATATGCCGCTGCTCCCAACTCCACCCCCAGAATGTCCCGAAGCTAAACAGTTAGTGTTGAGGCGTTAAACCGGGTAGGAGGAATATTCAGTGGTACTAACCGCTTTAGTGCCAGTGAATATCCTGCTGAATGTGGTTTAACTGGTTAGTAGGTCTGCTAACTGGCTAAACCATTTTGAATATGTCTCCCATTCTTTATTATCATCTGACTCCTCAACCTCAATCCAAAAATCATCAAGGTAAGGTACATTTTAAAAAATGGTAAATGGCCTCCCTGTATGGAATTCTTCACATCAAATCAATCCTTCCAACTGATAGGTCTGTGATGTGAGCAGAACTTCAAAATTCTTTCCTAATAAAGTCATCTATCCAATGCCTTACCTCTGCCACAGTCTTCTCCCATTTTACCAGCAGGACAGACGCAGAGGCCAGTGACTCGATCACAAGGAGCACCTTCACAGGAACAGGATTTGGAACAGTTTATCCCAAATTTTCCATCAGGGCACTCTACAGAAAAAAAAAAGTAAAAGACTAAATATAAGCTCCCGCTAAAGACAATCAGAAATGTAACATTGGCATTTACACACTGCTGCCCTTCAGTCGCCCTGACTTGACTTCATCTACTCTGTCACAACAGAACACCAACTCCCCAGGTGGTGGAAAACATTTTGCTGCAGCTTTATTTTACATCATAACGTTACACAGACCCTTACACTAGCCACCTCTCACAGGTATAAGTTCCCTTTGCATTCTTCAACCTGCATTTTTGGAGTCTGAAGTCCTCACTCCTCTTCTCACCCCACAAGCCGCTCTAGGTGCTAACCAGCATTGAGGGGAGTCACTTCCCTTCCCAAACTCCCACTACAGCTGCGACAACTCCCTTTTCCCCTTCTCCTCTCACCTCACCTCACCCCCCCCCCCACCTTTGCTCCAATATGTATTTCCAGGCCCAAGTAACCATCCATAGGCATGGGTGGGGGTCAGCCTTTGCCTCCCTGTTCTGCCCCATCTCGGTGCCTGCCCAAAGCCAGGTACTCCACCTACACTCTTCCTATCTTTCCTGTCCTGCGCCTGTCTGCCCCTAGTTCCTTCTTACCCAAACTTCCACCCTCTCCTTCCCTACCCCCACCCATCCTCTAACATGGTGATCTCGGACGTGCAGCTCAGCCATGTTTGACCCCATTCCTGAGTTACCAGAGATATGGCAACTCTTTAGTTAGCAAATTTTTAAGAGGATATTTAGTATTAGTTTATTAAGCATGTAAAAGGGATTCAGTGCTTTGGGCCAGAAGGGAATTTAAGGTTTGCGTAGAAAAAAATACGAACTCTATATTTACATTCTGGGGCTGCTATTTTGCAGCGGCACTATATGGATAGTGCTGAAAATTCCTTTTAAATGCTCTGTCACTATCCAGATAGTGCTGGGGAAGAGCAAGGCTGTTTTGCCTAAGTTGGATAATGGCAATATTCAGCTGTCCGAAATTAAATCGCTTAGCGTTACTTACGGCAGCTGAGAATCACTGCTACATGTATAGCTGCAGGTGGCAAGTATATTTCATGTATATTCAGTGCTGTCACCTAGCCATATATATGGAGGAGTAGCCTAGTGGCCAAAGTGGTGGGCTGAGAACTAGGGAAGCTAGGGCTCAAATCCCAGTGCTGCTCTCGGTAACTTTGGGCAAGTCGCTTAGCTCTTTCGTTGCCCTACACATAAACCTAGGAGGGGATAGGCAGCAACTGGCCATTAACACTTTCATTTGCAACCAGATATTCAGCGCAGAGGCATATGCAGGGACTAGCACTGAATATCTGATTTTGCCGGATTGAAGCTTTGCAATCTGGTCAGCAGTGATATTTAGCCACTAACTGGATTGCAAAACCACATAAAGTTAGGACAGCCTTTCACCTGTCCAGTTAGCGGCTGAAAATCCCCTCCCCCCCACCACCCCCTGAATGCCCTGGTGCCATCTAGACAGCGCCAGGGCATTTAACCCGGTTAAGAGGCTATACTCAGCAGCACTAACTGGGTTAGAGCCGTGAATATCCATCTCAGTCACATTTATGCACTCTGCAGGTCTGCAAACTGCATAAACGCTTTGGAATATGCCCCTCTTAAGCTCTACGACCTCCAGGACAGAAACAATAGCTACTGTACTTGAATGTAACTCACCTTAAGGTAATACTGAAAAATCATAAGCTAAATCCAATTACAATCACTGTGGTTAGCATTTAAAAGAGTGCTCATTGCTGGCTTTGAATACTGACCTAGCTGGGATATTGTGATATCACATTTTTTTCCTAAGAGGAATAGAGATTTCACATTAAATATGCTCTACTATATGCCTGTAAATGGAAGTGTGTGGACAGCTGATTTCATATCTCAGAGTTTCCATTAGGTTCTGTACCTTCCCTTTCCCCTTGAAAATTGTCGTATGTATGCAAACTAAGCAATGCCATGAGAATCACCAGCAGGTTACGATAGGAAAGAATCTGTGTCCAACCACTGAACCCAACTGAGTAGACAAGTCACAGTCCCAGAAGACCAGCTTGTCTGCTGAAATATTTGACAGGGGTGCAATTGTTCAGGCTGATTCTTGCCCCTGCTCAAAATCCCAATCCCTGGCTAGGAAAACTAAATGGCTAGCAGCTGTAGTTACCTGTCAAAAATATGAGAAATTGTTCAGTCATTAGTGCCAATTACAAAGATGTGAAAAACTTGATCCAAAGCCCCCTACAATGACGTACAGTAGACATGAAAAGGATACAGCCTAAGCTGAACCACTGCAAGTTTAAACTTGAGAAAACTGATGGGAAGTTCTTGAATTTAGCAATGGTAAGTTGATGCCTTGATGCTGGCACTAGTATTTAAACCTTGGGCTAATTCAATGACTTTCCTACGTAACAGGATAAAAATAAGGGTCAACCAATAAACTGGAGGTGATATCTTTCCACTGGACTGTGCAGCAGTAAATCTGACACTGTATGTCAGGGATCAACCCATTTATAGCAGTTTTCAAGGAATCCACATCATACGTATACCCAAGACCTGTAAGAACGAGTGAGAAAAAACAAGGGGGTTGAGATTCAGCAGCGGCCGGGTGCTTTTAAAGCACCTGCCCATTGCTGCTGAAATTAAAACCTCTATCTGGCATCTCGTGTTGAATATGAGTTCTTGCCAGCAATCACAGCATCTCTTCAGTCAGCGGCAATATTCAGCTGCTAACCAGATAGCTAAACGGATATTGCCCTGTCCTGACATTATACTGTTTTGCTATCTAGATAGTGGCTGAATATCGCCGCTGACTGGATAGCTGTCACGATCAGCCTTTGCCCTAGATGTAACGGGCATCCTTTCTGCAGTCTGTGGGGATATTCAGCTGTATAGTCTAAACAGTGCCGCTAAATATCGGTATCGCCAGGGCTCCGCCAGTTGGCAGATACTATTAACCAGCTAAACTCTTTTCAATGTCGCTCCCAAGCCTTTTACAAGGCAGTTATATAAAGTCAGCGCGTATGAGCTCCAAGCACACATGTAGATGATAAATGACTATTTTACACACACACTTGAAAATTATAGGCATGACCACTTATACTGGCTTTAGGGCTGGTGTAAAGGTCCATGTCTGTAAGGCAGGTGCACGTTAGGCCAGTTGCACTAATAGGCGCCTGCTTGTCTTTATAAAATAGTGCATAGGTCGGCACATGGCCATGGCGCCCTGTTATAAAATTACCCTCATAGTGAGCAAGTCTGCTCTGTTCACATGATCTATTGTACCTTGGTCACAGTTGACTCCATGGAAGCCTTCTGGACACTGCTTCTGACATTGACCATTCACATGGTCACATGACATCCCCAGCTCACAGGTGCATTTCTTCCTGCAGCCAGCACCGTAGTAGCCAGCACTGCATTCTACCTCCCCGCAAGACACAAGCACACAAAATGCAATAGATCAACATCAGTTCTAAACCGATAGGGAGATTGCTTCACAGAACATAGCCTTTATGATTGGAAAAGCATAGTTACTCACCTATAACAGGTGCTCTCCGGGGACAGCAGGAATCAGTGCTCACATATGGGTGATGTCGACGCCGATGGAGCCTGCGCTTATCCATCCCCAGCTTTCAAAGAAAGCCTTTGAGACCTACACCACGCATGCATGGTCACCTTCCCACCCAAAGGTAACATAGCTCAAAAAAGCATAAAAAGAAAAAAAACAACTCCACAGGGAGGATGGAGGGTGTGAGGACTGATTCCTGCTGTCCCTGAAGTACACCTGTTTCAGATGAGAAATTACGCTTTCTCTGGGAACAAGCAGGAAGTCAGTCCTCACATATGGGATTCCCAAGCTACAGACTACCAAAAAAGCCTGTAAAAGCCACAGGCGACCCAAAATGAGGACCATAAGGGCAGCAGGGGCGCTGTTTGGCTGGAAGTCTGACACTACAGTAGCAGCATCGAGGATGCAATCCCCACCCCAGTAGCCTAGACAGTATGGGTTGGAGGGTGGAGTTTCTTCATTCCCCGAAGAGATGGAGTACTGCCTGGCCGAAGGTGCTGTTCCTCCGGGCGGTCTACTCCAGACAGTAGTGTGCAGTGAAGATGTGCACCGAAGACCAGGTAGCGGCCCAGCATATATCCAGTAAGGGGAATGAGCGGAGGCTCGCCACCAAGGCCGTCATGGCACACACATTGTATGCTGTTACATGATGCTCAAGAGAGAGCCCTGCCTGTCGATAGGCAAAAGAGATGCATTCAGATACCCAGCATGAGAGAGTGTACTTGGAAACGGTAAGCCCCAGTCAACTGGGGTCAAAAGAGACAGAGCTGCATTGAGCGGCAATGGGGCTGTGCCCTCTGGATGTAAAAGGACAATGCACGATTACAGTAGAGCGGGTGCAGTGAGGCCTCCACCCTAGAAGAATGAGGTCTAGGAAAGAAGATGGGCAACAGGGGGCGGAGCCTGATGTCCAGCGGGATGGTCGCATAACGCTGAGGCTCCCGAGGGGCCTACTCAGAATCCTGAATTAACACCTCACATATTTGGAACTTTTACTCTGATCTTGCCGGGGCATACTGTTGAGATGGCGGGGACCAAACCAACGCGCCTGGAATTTGGGTCTCCAGCGGCTTCTCACGGCAAACGCTCCAAAACTGAACCTCCGTCCCCGCAGAAGGGGCAAGCCTTGTGCGAGGGCCCCGAAATGCAGCAGGAAATCCTCGTAGAGATTAGAGGGGTCAAAAACCTTATGCAGGCAAACGGTGAAGCACTCCGAGCGCTGCGGGACGATTTTGGTGTGCTGCAAAGCAAGCTAGAAGGGCTTTCTTCGCGTCAGGACAAAATGGAGAGCATATTGGACTCCCATGCGGCCCGGTTGTCCAAACTCGACAAAGTTGAACGACAGGTGCGGGCCTTGCAGAAAGAGGTGGAAGATGGCAATAATAGAGCGTGCCGCAATAACATACGACTCGTGGGCATACCGGAGGGAGCGGAATCGGGAGACATGAAAGAGTTTTTATGCAAAATCCTCCCTTCCTTGCTCCAAATCACCTTTACCAAAGATTTGGAGATTGATCGCGCTCATCGTGTACCCACCAGCATAACGCTCAACAGGAAGACCCCGCGGCCTATCATTTTTCGACTATTGAGATATCAACACGTGGAGCAAATTCTAAGTGCCTCTCGGGCAAAGGGCCATATGGAGTTTGAGAGCCACAAGATCTCCTTCTATCCCGACTTGTCTAAACCCACAGTCGACCGCCGAAAGCGCTTTCTGGAATTCCGGCCGCGGCTTCAACAACTACAAGCACGCTATGGCCTGATGTACCCGGCCAAGCTCCGAGTCACGCTTCACAATCAGACAAGAACATTCGAGGACCCTGATCTACTAGCGGAGTTTTTGGATTCCGAAGAAGCCGACTTGATGCGCTGACTTCCAGAATATTCCTGCACGTCTCCTTATATCTGCTGTACCGGCCATATTGGATCTGCCGCAGCCTAGCAAAGAGTCTGGCGTGGGCAGTCTGTTGCCTTACTCTTGATGGTATCTGTGACCAGACTCCATCTACCCACAGTAGCCTCGATGAGTATCAGAGACAGTGTTATTATGGACTCTGGTGTTTCTTTTCCTTTTATACATGTCTTCTATTTCCTCTCTGGGGCCTCCTCCCGCAGACATCTGGTCGCCATATTCTTTGGGGGTTTGCTTCTTCTCTCAGATACGTTGGTACAGGCTTTTCAATATGGGGTGTATTAGCCAGAATACTCGGTGACTATGACATTGTTGTACAGATTCTGCTTATGTTCTATGTTATCAAGCGCCCCTACCTAAAATGTCTACTACTGATTGATGACACCATGTAAGATTTTTCATTGAACGTAAAAGGCATCAATAATCCGATCAAACGGCAGAAAATCCTAAGCTACCTCAGTCTGGAAGCAGCGGATCTGATTTTCGGTCTTGCCATACTGCTGTGGGATCCTTCGCTCATGTTATTTATGAATGTCCTCAACTGCAGGTCTATTGGGGGCGGGTCTGGGGTCGTATTCAATATATCTTACACTTTCATGAACCTCTTTCTTGGAAGGTCGTGGGACTCCGCTCTGTGGCGGAGGTCCCCTCTCTTCCTAAGAAGGGTCGCTTTCTCCTTGATTTCCTGTTAGGTATAGCCATCTGCTTAATCACGAGGAATTGGAAGGATAGCTCTCGACTTACTGTCAATGAATGTGGAACCTAGTCTGCTTATATAGTAAATATGAGCAGATACCTCGGAGAGCTATCCCCCATGTCCAAACTCACTCTTGCTTGCCTAAATGGCAGATGCTTAATGATTATGTACAATCTGCTCATTGCTCCAACATGCCTGTATAATGTGCACTCATCATGTCTTAGATCACCGTTAGGTTTTGTAATACAATAATGTAAGTACACGCCCGCTTCGGGAATGCTTAGTTTTCTAGAGAAGAAGCAGGGGGGAGGGGGGTGGTAGGGGTTTACTTTGGTGTATGTATTACACGTTATGTGTTTGTCTTTTAGTTGTATGTCTTCCTTTCCTTTGTTGTTATAAAACGAAAATAAAGAATTTAAAAAAAAAAAAAAAAAAGAAGATGGGCAACAGAACCTCTTGATTTAAATGGAAGACTGAGACAACCTTCGGTAAGAATTTCGGGCGAGTCTGAAGGACAACTCTGTTCTTGTGAAATCCGGTGTAGGGCGCGTGAACCACCAGCGCCTGCAGTTCACTCACCCATTTGGTCGAGATGAGTGCCACCAGGAACACAACTTTCCCAGAAAGAAATTTGAGATGGCAGGTGGCCAAGGATTCAAATGGTGGACAGCAGACAGATTGGGAGCCAGGAGAGAAGGAAGCCCTGAATGAATCTACCCATCAGAGGGTGCAGCGACACCGCCTGGTCTCCACTGTTTGATGGTGAGCCAAGATGGCAGAAAGGTGCACTCGGACTGTGTTGGACTTAAGACCAGCCCCTGACAAATACAGAAGGTACCGCAGGATGTCTGGCATTGCACAGAAGGGGTTGAGACCTTCATCCGCACACCTGCGTGAAAATCTGTGTCACTTAAAGGCATACGCACATTGTGTAGAGTTCTTATACAAGGCCAGGAGAATTCTTTGACCGGCTTGGAGAGGAGGTGATGTGCTATAGCTAGCCTCTCAGCATCCAGGCTGTCAGCGCCAGTGATGGGAGATTGGGGTGCAGTAGGGTCCCGTTTTCTTGCGATAGCAGGTCTGGGGTGCTCCCCAGCAGTAGCGGGTCCCTCCAGGATAGCTGCAGAAGTAGGGGGAACCAGGGTTGCCTGGGCCACCTGGGTGCAATGAGAATCACTGAGGCCATTTCTGCTTGGATCTTGAGGAGGGTCTATGGCACCAGAGGCGTGGGTGGGAACGCATAGAGGAAGCCTCCGGACCAGGGGAGGAGAAAGGCGTCTGCCACCTCCTGGCCCCAGGCCGGCCTCTGTGAGCAGAAATGTGGCAGCTGTGCATTGTTTGGACTGGCAAAGATGTCCATCTCCAGGGTCTCCCAATGCCGGAAAATCACTCCCAGCACGGCCAGGTTCAGCCTCCTCTAGTGGGAATGGACAATACGGCTCAGAGGCGTCGGCCAGCACGTTGTCCCGGCCCGGCAGGTACACTGCCCTGGGGGAGATGTCCTTCCCCGTTGCGAAATTCCAGAGGTGCACCGCCTCCCAACAGAGGTGGTACAACCCTGTGCCCCCTTGTTTGTTGATGTAGTACATCAATACCTGGTTGTCCATCTGGACCCGAACCACCTGGCCTTCCAGATGATCCTGGAAGACACATAATGCATGATAGACTGCTCTGAGTTCTAGCAGGTTGATCTACGAGGCACTCTCCTCTGCGGAAAAAGGCCCCTGCAATTGCAGATGGTCACAGTGGCCTCTCCAGCCCAGCTTGGACACATCCGTTGTGAAGTTGCTGGGAGAGCCTAAAAAGGCAGGCCGGCTCTGAGATTGAGGGGGTCTTGCCACCAGGCGAGGGAGGTTTTCAGGGCCAGTGTTACCAGGATATGGTCCTCCAGATGGCCGGATGCTTGTGTCCACTGGGCGCTGAGTGTCCACTGCGCCTGCCTCATGCGAAGATGGGCAAATGGGGTGACGTGGACCGTGGAGGCCATGTGCCTGGCAGTCACCACTGGTCACCTTGAACAGCCTGGGGCAGGGCTGATAACCGCTGAGCTTGATCGAGAGGCAGCAATGCCTTCGCCTGCGTGGAATCGAGGAGGGCGCTGATAAACTCCAGTTGCTGGATGGGCCAAAGGTGAGACTTTGGGAAGCTTACCACAAAGCCTAGGTTCTGGAGCAGCCTGATGTTGCGTTGTGTTGCATTGCGGATTTCCCCTGGCATGGTGGCTCAAATGAGCCACTCGCCTAAATAAGGGAAGACGAAACCCCCAGGAGGCAGAGGCGAGCAGCCACGACTGCCAGGCATTTTGTGAATACTCTGGGAGCCGAGGCAAACCCTTGAGCTCCTTCAGCTGAAGCTCCCTGTGCAAGGGTCCATTGGTAATTCCCCAGGGAAGAAGGGAGGAGGCAACTGGACAAAGTGGAGATGATAACCTTTTCTGACCACCTGTAGCACCCAGGCTTCCGTGGTAATGTTTGACCACCGGTGAGTGAAGCGGACCAGCTGTCCTCCTGTGGGAGGAGCCTATGCCCAAGAAGTCAACCCCCACCCAGGCTGTGGCTGGTACACTGTTTGGGGGCCTTCGGGCTTATGGGGCCATGCCCCTGGCCCTTGGCCTGCTGCCCCTGCGGGGGAGCATGATAGGCCTGAAACTTGGGGTATTTTCTGTAAGCCTTCTTGGTTTTCGGGAGGAAGGACTTTTTCCCCGAAGCCTTCTTATGGGAAGGTTCAGACGCTTTCTTGGACAGCCTGGTTCTGGTCATGAATTCCTTCTCCAGCTCATTGGTCTTCTCCATCATGGGTTTGCCAAAGAGATTTCCCCCCAGCACGGGACATCGGCTAACTTGTCCTGAACCCACAGCTCCAAGTCAGAAGACTGTAGCCAGGCAAGGCGTCAGATACTAATGCCCATTGCAGCTACCTGAGCCACCGACTCGAAGCCGTCAAAGGCTGCTCAAGTTTGAAACTTGGAGCACTCTCTGACCGATGAAACCAGAGTCCTGAATCGCTCAAAAGGTTCAACTACTAACCTAGCCAAGAACCCAGCGATGTCCTTCGCCAGGTCCATCAGGTACATGCCCATATGCAGCTGGTATGCCTGGATCCAGGCTAAGCATGGAGCTCTGGAAATACTTTCTGCCAAAAGCATCCATGGTACACACCTCCCTGCCTGAAGACACTGAGGAGTGAACATAAGAAATGCCACACTGGATCAGACCAAGGTCCATCAAGCCCAGTATCCTGTTTCCAACAGTGGCCAATCCAGGTCACAAGTACCTGGCAGGTACACAAAGTCCACAGCTTCCACAATGCATCTTCTGGCTTTTAATGCGACGCATAGCGGACTCCATGACAATGGAGTTAATGTGGCAGCTGTATTTTCTGGAAGCCGCGGCTCTGGCCAACTCGATACTGTGAATCGAGTTGATGGTTCACAATAGGCACCATCACTGGGGTCTCCCACATCCTGAAGAGCAGCCACTCCAGGATGGGGGGCATGGGCACACTCAGTGCCTCCAGAGGAGCCTCATACTGGAGGATCTCAAGATCCTCGGTATGCGGCTCATCCTCGGGCACTGCCATGAAGACGAGTGCCTGGGACATCTCCCAGATGAATGCCAGGAAAGCCAAGTCCTCTGGAGGTGACTGCCGCCAATTGTGTGGCAAAGATGGGTCAGAGGAGATATGGAGAACGGTGTCGAGAGACTCATCTGTCTCCCACGCCGACTCCGAACCAGAGGAGTTGACCAGAGCTCCATGGTCATTGGGCCGACTCGGTGTCACGACACCTGGCCTCGGGGCTCTGGCGCAGCTGCGCCTGACGACATGCCAGTTCGCAACTCTGACGCCGATGAGGTCAACACCAAATGGGCAAATCTCTCCAGGATGGGAGGGCCATCCTCTGGAGATGTCCTGGATGAGGACAGCCCAATCAAGGGTAATGATGACCCGGCATGACCAGGAGACAGGACTCTATGAGCTCCAAAGCTGCGTTCGAGGGTCAGCATCCTGGCCTCAATGCCCAACAGCCTGACCTCAGGGGCTCCAAAGGCAAAGCCGAGTCCCGGGAGGGTGAGTTCCGGATGGTGATGGAGTTGGGGGAACTGGTGCAATTCGCTGACTCCACTGTCAATGTCTCCCTCCGAAATAGCTTCGGGAGTTGCTCTCTGTCATCCCAGTCATCAGGTCAAGGGCTCTGTGCCTGGGTTCCAGAGGTCTTACTCCCCGGGCCGGGGGTTGGATCTCGACTTTGGCTTCGATGAAGTCTTCGGCCGGGGAAGGATGATTCCGACGCATGTTGATTCCGCGGCTCCAACCAGGCCCGGGAGCGCAACACCGAGTCACCCGATGCCAGCGTCAAAGGCAGGGATTCTGCCCCTGATGCTGACCCTGGGGCCGACTTGCTGAACATCTCCCCCTGCCGCCTTTCACATTCCTTCTGAGTCTTAGCCAACATCAAAAGGCACAACGGGCAGGAAGACATGTCATGATCTGCCCCAAGGCAATAAATACAGGAACTGTGGCGGTCCATATGGGACATAGTGCGGTTGCACTTGCCACACTGCTTGAAACCAGTGGTCAAAGACACAGCAGGAAAAAAACGAGCCCTGCAAGGTTAAACTCTGACATCTCGACCAGCTAGGCAGCAAGTGAAAAACCCTGCGGACCAAAAAATAAAAGAAAAGAGGGGTACCCAAGTGAAAATAAAGATGCAGAGGCATTGGGGACTCGGACTGTAGAAGGGTGATTGATACCAAAAAGAAGAAAAATACTACACATACCAATGGAAAAAAATGAACTTTATCTGGGTGTACAGACAGCACGTCTGCAGGGCTCCGCGGAAAAAGAAGACTGGGGTAAGATGGCACCTTTGGATGGGAAGGTGACCGCTGTGATGTAGAGACCCCTACCGAACCCATGGAAATAGAGAGAAAGAAAGATTCCACCTTTAAAACTGACAGGCAGCTAGAGAACATGGCTCACTGTTTACATAGAAAACCTTCCCATATAACTGCCAAGAGTTAGAGGAGAGCCATAGAAGAAACTCCAGTGCAACAGGTATTTTAAACCCTTGTTGTGTAGAAGTGTATAAAGGGAAAACACCTGGGTACAGAGAGGGAAGTTATTTTAACTCCCTTAGTAACCGTCTGCAAAGACTGCCAGCCCTGATATAGAAGATATGCAGATAGACTCTAATGTTGAGGACATAGCAGATATGCGAATGGATTGCACGCTGTGTTTGGCTGACCACATTGAGTCACTGTGTTAAAACCTGGAAGTAAGAGTGCTGAGTTAACAGCAAAGAAAAAGGAGGCATTTTTCTTTGTTCCAAGAAGCTGTTTATTTTCAGTTTGTATTTACTACGAGCACTGTATTGTTTTGGGAACCAGAAAGTGAAGAAGCACTTACCTTAATTATTGTATATAATCCTAATGCTAAACTCCTGGACACTGTTCTTATTTGTTCTGCATCGAAGTTCTGTTTGTGAGGGGAATAAATCCTTGTCATTTTGCCTTAAACACTCGGACTACAACTGCTTCTTTATCAGAGAGTTAAAAAGGGACTACAAATCCCAAGAGGCCTTGCAAGAGCCCTAGCTGTAGTCTCACTTTCTGCATAGAGAAATTATCATGGCAGACCAACCCTCTGCGCCCTAGGCAGAGGGCTGGCCACGTGGTGACACCGCGCATATGCGGTGTAGGTCTCAAAGGCTTTCTTTGAAAGCTGGGGATTGAATCTGCACGGGCTCCGTCGGTGCCAAACATCACCTATATGTGAGGATTGATTCCTGCTTGTTCCTGAAGAACAGCAACTTTGGAAATACAACAAATTTCTTGGTAGCAGATAAAATCATAATTGCTCCTATATTTTTACATCTATCCTTTTACGCCTTAATAGAGATGCCGATTCGTTCCCATTGCACATGTCTTCCAATGGAAGGTTTTTTACACACATAAATTAACTTTTATGAATGTAAATCTATTTTAGGCATGTCAAAAACACATCTGTTTGCACTAAGTAATGAATCAAAATTTATAATAAAAAAAAGGGGAAAGGAATGAAATAATTTTATTTATTTATTTACTTAAATTTATAATCCATATCATCCAAGCACAAGCTTTTTCTAAGCAGAGTACAAAAGGAAACATAAAACGTGAGCTAATGAAAACAAATTTTTCCCTGCACACCCCTGCATCACCGTAAGTGACCCCTAATGAGCTGGGAAGGAGGTTTATAAAGTGGTTAGGATGGCTAATAATAAGAACATGAAGAGCATAGTTACTCACCTCTAATAGGTGTTCTCTGTGACCAGCAAGAATATGTCCTCACATATGGGTGACATCACCAACGGAGCTCCACATGGGAACGTTTCCCAGCTTCCAAAGGAAGTTTTTGGGAGGCACACTGTGCATGCGCGCCTGCTTTCCCGCCTGCCACAGCACCATCTTCTCCAGTCTAATAACATAGCAGGAGCCAAAAGGCAACTCCCTGGGGAGGTAGGAGGGTTGTGAGGACTTATTCCTGCTAGCAAGAGCCCAAAGCTTGAGAAAGTTGATCTGGAGCAGGCTCTCCTGCTCGGACCACAAGCTCTATGTGTGCAGGCCATCCAGGTGAGCCCACCAACTGAGCTTGGACACATCCATCATGAGCGCCTTGCGGGGGATCACCATCTGGAATGGGAGGCCTTTGAGCAGGTTCTTCATCTCGAGCCACCAGTCAAGGGACTGCGCTAGAGGCACTGTGACCGCCACTCTGTCCCGGAGACCGTCCTTCGCTTGCTTCCGCTGCGTGCTTAAGGTCCATTGGGCCTGCCACATGAAGAGATGGGCCTGAGGGTTGATATGCACCATGGCGGCCATATGGCTGAGGACCCATAACATCTCTCAGGCCGAAGTGCAGTGCTGGCACTGCACCGCACCTCACCACCAGCTGCTGATTGCAATCTTCTGGCAGAAAGCCCATGCCTGAACGGTATCGAGGAGGGCCATGATGAACTCCAGTTGCTGCGTGGGCTGGAGATGGGACTTCGAGTAGTTGATTATAAAGCCCAGCCATTTGAGCACCTGAATGGTGAGTTTGGCTGGACGCCGTCCAGCATGGGACTTTTGATGAGCCAGTTGTCCAAGTACGGAAAGACGAGACCCCCATGGTCTGGATGCAGGCGGCCACAACTTCGTGAAGATCCATGGAGCTGAGGCCAGCCCGAAGGGAAGCACTCAGTACTGATAGTGCTGGCTTCCCAGCACGAACCTTAGATACTATCTGTGACTTGGGTGGATTGGGATGTGTGTGCACCCATCCTTTAGATACAAGGAGCATAGTCAATTGCTCTTATTAGTACATTGAGAGATAACCGGCTGCACTCCTGGGCAATGGGGATTGGCTCCTCCGTTCTGGGGATTGATTACCCCCACCGAGAAAGCTTGGTCGGCTGTTCCTGGCCATTGCGCTGAGAAGGGCTGCGATGAGGATAACATGGATTTTCTCCCAGTGCTCGCCCTTCAAGTCTCAGAGAGTCTCCTCTTGCTGCTCGAGCACTCTGGCTCTAATGGGCACAGTTCCAATCCTGTGGATGCCTCAGCAGAAACCTTGGAAGGCGTTGACATCGGGATCGGGGCCGAGGATGCTGAATCCAATGAGCAAAGAGGGACTCCTGTCTTTCCTTATCCTTCAGTCCCCATCACATCATCTGCAGACACAGATTGCAGGCTGCGGGCTGATGATTGTAGGCACCAGTTGTGGCAGTTGGTGACTAAGATGGTCCTGCCACCATAATGCATTTTTTGAAGCCACTGTCTGGTTAGATGTTGAAAAATACTGCCATGGTCAAGTTAAGCTCAATAACTGCCGTGGGCGGGAAAAACTCCAAAAGGGGACCATCCTCCCCCCCAAAAGTGAGAAAACAAAGAAATAACCTAAGTCGGTTGAGAACGACCGAGCTGAATATAGACGGCAAGGAAAGCAGGAAAAAAAGGCCCATGAGGGCCAAAAAAAGAAAACTTTTTTCCAGAATGCAGGAACATGTCCTAAGGGCGCCGTGGAAAAAAAGAAGACTGGAGACGGCGCCACTGTGGCAGGCAGGAAGGCAGGCGCGAATGCATGGTATGCCTCCCAAAAGCTTCCTTTGGAAGCTGGGGAGCGTTCCAGTGTGCGGCTGCAGCGGTGACATCAACCATACGTGAGGACATATTTCCTGCTTGTACACAGAGAATTATACATTCACTGGCTGTCAGTGAACATATAAGTTTGTTATATGTGGATTTTTAGCCCTTGCTGAAAAAGCTGCATGAATGGCCCAGTACTATTTGTATAATAAAGGGCTGGATTTAGGACAGAGCAAGGGTGGGCAGTGATATTCATCTGGATAAGTTATACATTTAAGTTTAGGCCTATGAAATAGTAGGCCTTATCTAAATGTATAGTGGCTGCATGGTTACCATATAATAGAGCTGATTTTATAAGAGGCCTGCCAAAATCTATGCACCATTTAAGCAAGTCAACCCCTATTTTCATGGATTTGCTTGCGTGAATGAGCACATTTGTGTGTGAGTCAGCTGTCACACTATTCTATACATCTACGCTAAAGTGCCGCTCATGTGTAATTCCCGATGGGTCGTGCACTGGGGTGGTGCTTGGGCAGAGCGTAGGCGTGGCCTCATCTGATGCACATAATTTATAGAATATTATGACTTATACACATCGGTGCATCGATCTAAGTGCTTCAGGTTACGCCTGCCCTAGAGTAGGCGTTAAGTGGCCTTACATAGGTTCCTGAGCAGTCATCCACTGGTATTTTATAAAGTAGGGCCTGCATGTATGCACAGAAATGCACACAGCCTGAGTGTCTCCTTATGACACTACCCTCCATGTGTATATTCAATGCCATTGATTTTATTTTTTCTTTCAGTGCATAATTAAGCTCTGGAATTTATTGCTGGAGGATCTGGTAAAAGCATTTAGTATAGCTTGGTTTCAAAAAAAGGATTTCAGCAAGTTTCTGAAGGAAAAGTCCATAAGCCATTATTAATGTGAACTTTAGGAAATCTACTGCTTATCCCTAGGGAATTTTGCTACTTTCTGGGAGTCTTCTGGGAGTCTACCACATATATTTAGCACTCTTGGAAGCAGGGTACTGGGCTTCTTAGACCATCAGTCTGAACCAGTATGACAATTCTCATTTTCTTATGCTCTTATGCATACAGTTCTGCTGAACATACGCATTAATTTAAACACCAGCACTAGTATTTAAATCCATTCAGTCAACACTGCCACTTAATATTGACCCCTTCTATCTTTAAAGATCTATTAATCTTACAAAACTTGTATCTGCTTTCTCTGTTTTTACAAAGATCATAAAGCAGTGTATCAAATTGAAAGAAGTGTCCTGTATTCAGCTAGTTTTCATTTCCCCTCTTCTTCTTATCCTGGGGATTCCCCTCAG
The DNA here is from genome assembly GCA_033557465.1 of Ichthyophis bannanicus. Taxonomy (NCBI): domain Eukaryota; kingdom Metazoa; phylum Chordata; class Amphibia; order Gymnophiona; family Ichthyophiidae; genus Ichthyophis; species Ichthyophis bannanicus. The sequence continues at coordinate 95,460,668 of CM066042.1, read as the reverse complement.
TTTTTACATATCTCTCTTTGCACAATCAGTCTTATTGGTCATGGGCTTGGAGATGGTGGCTCTCTATTGGCACTTCCTGAACCAGGAGTCACAACTGCGGGTTGGCTATCTCTGCATAATTCTAGTCGCCTACCTGTCTTCTTACCCAACTACTTTGCTGCCTTTTTTATAAGCCATAGTACTTTGGGATCACTCACTTGTTTGACATTGCTTGCCATGGTAGCCAGCTTTGCAGGTACATGTGCCATCCTTTTTGTCACACTCGTGGGTGTTTTGCTGCATACACTGGCATTCTTCAGAGCATCCAGGGCCAAAGGCCCACTTTGGGCATGCTAAACAATGACAAAGAGGAAAGGGGAGAGCAAAGGAGAAGAAAAGATGTATAAAAATTAAGAATTCTGAGAATTATCCAAAGACGATCTTCAGAGACCTTCCTTCGGATGTAGAACACTCAAAGCACAGCATCTTAGGCCAATTTCAATATTGGTCTAAGAGCAAGGCTGGCCTGTCCACTAAGTGAGCTAGGTGATCGCCTAGGGCGGCCAAACCGGGTAGGCGACTTTGTGCGCCATTTTGTTGCCTGCGGCAGGCTGTGTGCTTAGCACACTTGACCTGCTGCTTTTGATCCCCCTCTGGAAAGGGATCAGAAGCAGCAGGCCATGTGTGCTGAAGCACATGGCCTGCCGTGGGCAACAAAGCGGCAGCACAAAGCCCCCACTTTTAAAATACTGCCGCTGCCTCCCCCAAGATGGAATCAGAGGCAGCAGGGGGCAGCAGTGCAGCTCACAGGGGACAGCATGGCGCAGGGGAAGAGGGGAGGCAGCACGGCCTGGGTTTCTGCCTGGGGCAGCAGAAACCCTTGGGCCAGCCCTGTCTAAGAGGTGCCATTGCAGAATGCAGAGTCTAGTTTTCTCCGAGGACCAGCAACGTCTACAAGAAATCTGCAATTCAAAGTGAGAAACAAAGAAGGGCAGAGGAAAGAAGAGGTGCCCCAGACCATTCAGAAAAACAGAGCTCAGAACCGTTTTGCAAATGATCACTGAAAACTATCATCGAAATCAGAAAACATGCTACAGCTTAATGCTAAGGCATTTCAGTGCAGAGGGTCCATTGATGCACAATATGAGCTCACCTAAATGACAATAGCGTCCATAGAGCCCGTGGTCACACAAGCAGGCGCCGTAGATCCGGTGGCATCGTCCTTTGTTGGCACAGTTGCACTTCTTTTTGCAGTGTTTCCCAAAAAATCCTTTTGGACAACCTAAAACAGCATGATACCTATGGTCACTTCCATGCAGACTGTATCGCAAGACACCTTGCAAAGAGGGAGTGCCCCAGACAATACAAAGGACCAGAGAAGCAATCAAACGGAATCAAATTTAGGGATGCATTATTGTTTCAAAACAAGGAAATACCATTTGATTTCTTTCTATCATTTTACAGTGTGTTAAATCATCTCTAAAACCATTGCATGTAGGCTAAAATGACAGAAATGGAAGAAAAATAATAATAAAAGACAAAAACAAAATTTTCCCATGCATACCCCTAATTTTTGAAGTTTTGTTGTGATTATTTTAGTTATGCTAAAATGTTCATAACTTTAAATAATTCTTTCCTTCGCTATAGCATTACTGTGTGTTCAGCAACAGTATATTGGCTTTCTATGGCAACAGGAAATCCTATGGTTGCATACAGAGGAGCAGATTTTTAGTTGGCATGGTAACCACAATTATTTAATTTGAATAAATAAAATAAAATATATTCAGTGTGCTATCCATATAGGTAGAGGCACTGAATATATAGACAGTACAGTCACCATGCCAGTGCTATACATTTAGGGGTTGTTGTTGTTATTAAGTGCCGTCGAGTCGGAGTCGACTCATGGCGACCCTCTGGATAGCTATCCTAAATTGTGTTCGGTCTTGAGTCAGGCGGCTCATTGTTGACAGACTGGTAACCGTAGCTGCTGTTATTGTATCGATCCATCTCATTGCTGGCCTTCCTCTTTTGCGTTGACCTTCTATCTTGTCAAGCATGATGTCTTTCTCTAATGATCTCTCTCTTTGCATGATGTGTCCAAAGTATGAAAGTCGAAGTCTTGTCATCTGAGCTTCTAAAGAAAGCTTAGGTTTGATCTCCTCTAGTACAGACTGGTTTGTTTTTCAGGCAGTCCATGGTATATACAATATTCGCCACCAGCACCATAATTCAAAGGCATCAATTTTCTTCCTGTCTATCTTTTTCACTGTCCAGCTCTCACATCCATATGATGTTACTGAAAATACCATGGCTTGAACAAGTCAAATCTTTGTATGGAGAGAGACATCTCTGCTCTTGAGAATCTTATCTAGGTCTTTCATAGCCATTCTGCCAAGAGCAATGCGTCGTCTGATTTCTTGACTGCTTGTTGCTTCTTTATTGATAGTTGATCCAAGTAGGTTGTTGTTGTTCACGATTTCAATTTCTTCTCCTTCAACGATGAACCTGTTGATTATGCCAGTTGTCATGATCTTTGTCTTCTTTACATTAAGGTGCAGGCCCATTTTGAGACTATGTTCTTTGATTGTGAGAAGCAAATGTTTCAGATCATCTTCACTTTCAGCCAGTAATGTGGTATCATCAGCATAGCGAAGGTTGTTGATGAGTCTTCCACCAATCTTCACACCTCTGTTGTCTTCATACAATCCTGCTTCTCTGATGATTTGTTCTGCATATAAATTAAACAGGTAGGGGGAAAGTATGCAGCCTTGTCTTACACCTTTGCTGATTTTAAACCATTCTGTTTCTCCTTGTTCTGTTCAAACTGTTGCTTCTTGATCAATGTACAGATTGTGCAAGAGTACGATCAGGTGTTCTGGTATACCCATGCTTCTTAATGTGGCCCAGAGTTTTTCATGGTTTACACAGTCAAAAGCTTTACTATAGTCGATAAAGCACAAATAGATATCCTTTTGGTATTCTTTAGTCTTTTCAGGGATCCATCTCACATCCGCAATGTCGTCTCTCGTTCCTCGCCCTTTCTTGAACCCTGCTTGCACTTCAGGTAGTTCTTGTTCCAGGTATGGTTGTAGTCTCTTTTGAATAATCTTCAGTAGAATCTTGCTGGCATGTGGGATCAGAGCGATTGTGCGATAATTTCCACAGTCAGTTGGATCACCTTTCTTTAGTATTGGTATAAACACAGATCTTTTCCAGTCAGTTGGCCATTTAGGGGTATGTTTACTAAAATGCATTAAGCTTTTGCGTTCCCCCAAGGGATACTGTACCAAAAATGGACGGAGTGCGGTCGGACAGCAGCCAGGATGCACCTAATGCTACCCACTGGTTAGTTGCACCCATGTTTCTCTCCAGGCACATATCTCCACCTGCTTATCCGACATTGCCGTCTGGATGGTCTCAGCACGGTTTAAACTGAACATAGCCAAAACGGAGCTTCTGGTTTTCTCCCCTTATCCATCCTTTCTCCATCACTGTTGATAATGCTCCTATTTTTCCCCTTTCCTCTGCTCATAACCTTGGGGTCGTCTTTGACTCCTCCTCTCATTCTCATCTCATACCCAACAAATTGCTAAATCCTGTCTCTTTTTTCTATTCGACTTTAACAAGATTCATCCTTTCCTCTCTGCTTCTACTAATAAGACTCTTGTTCATGCCCTTATCTCCCGGCTTGACACTGGTCAACATTGAAATTGTTACTGACTTTAAAAGGCCCTAATCTGTAGTATCTTGGTGAGCTGAACACGAATATAACATTAAAAAAATTTATTGGCTCTTGTTTTGAAAATATTGCATGTAGTTCATTTTTGACGTTTCACCGTGTAAATTTATCCAGTAGGACATCAACAACATCCCATTTAAGCCTTGAATGATGTAATATTGCATCACATTGCATACTACCAGCATGCACACATCATCCAGAGTTGATTACATCATTTTCTGATGCAATGCAATACTACTGCCAGACGGCTGCTGAAGCCATCTGACGTCAGCAGTGTACCATACGCAGTTGGAAAGGAAAGTAATCTGGTATTCTGTTCCGATATTGAAAGCCTCATGAATGCCTTAAAAATCACTCATGACCCACAAGACTGGAGACTATTTATAGACTCTTCGAAACTAAGGGGCTTGTTTACAAAGCCGCGGTAGTGGTTCGCGATCGCGATCGCAGCCGCGGCCCCATTGAAATCAATGGGGCCGCGGCTCCGATTACGATCGCAAACCGCTACCGCGGCTTTGTAAACAAGCCCCTAAGTCTGAAGGCTGTGCTTTTGAACAATGGAAACCATCTTCCATCTATTCCAGTAGTGTATGCCGTCCACATGAGACAGACATATGATAACTTAAAGCACCTACTGACTTCCATTAACTATAACAAGTACAGCTGGCACCTCTGTGGTGACTTGAAGGTAGTTGCCCTTTTAATGGGACTGCAGCAGGGATATATAAAATACATGTGTTTCTTATGTGAGTGGGATAGCCGAGCAAAGGATTGGCACTACTTGTGGAAGGAATGGAATCGCGAACAAAATGTAACAGTTGGAGAGAAGACTATCCAGAACCCAGCTCTAGTTGAGGCTCACAAACTCCTGCTACCACCCCTTCACATCAAACTAGGTTTGATGAAAAACATTGTGAAAGCCAAGGACCGCACTTCGCCAGCTTGCCGATACCTGCATGGAAAATTCCCTCGACTCAGCGAAGCAAAGATTAAAGAGGGAGTTTTTGTGGGTCCTCAGATTCGAGAGCTCTTCAAAGATGACCGGTTCAACAACTTGCTGCAGGGTGATGCGAAACAAGCATGGAATGCTTTTCGCCTAGTGTCAACAAACTTTCTCGAGAATGTTAGGGCAGAAAACTACAAGGAACTAGTAGAAGACATGCTGATGCAGTATTAGAAACTTGGCTGCAATATGTCTCTAAAGATCCATTTCCTTGATTCCCATCTCGATTTCTTTCCTGACAACTGTGGTATGGTTGGTGATGAACAGGGCGAACGTTTTCACCAGGATATTGCAACGATGGAGCAAAGATACCAGGGGAAAATGGTCCACTACAATGCTGGCTGACTACTGCTGGACACTCCCCAGAGAAGCTCCTGAACAGCTGTACAAGAGACAGGCGAAAAAATCTAAGAAGTCGTCTATGACTTGGCTTTATACAGGTATTAACCGAAGGCCTATTATATTTACTATTGACTTGCATTTCGTGATGTAAACATTAATTCTTGTAGATTACAAAAAAACTAGAGCCAACTTTGCAATTTCACTGTCATATTCGTGTTTAGCATATAAAAATTGATAAGAAATGACTATTTTTATTTCAGTAACATGACTTTTGTAAAAATTCGTTGACCAGTTGCAACCTCCTCCTTGCTGGTCTTCCTCAATCTCATCTTTTCCCGCTACAATCCATTCCAAACTCCGTTGCACGGTTAATTCTCCGCCAGTCACGCTACACTCACATTACTCCTTTTTTAAAGTTCATTCACTGGCTCCCTATCCGCTACCACATTCAGTTCAAGCTACTTATCTTGACACATAAATGCATTCACTCTGCTGCTCCTCCTTACCTTTCCTCTTTCCTCATACCCCTCCCCGTGATCTCCGTTCCTCTTCTACCTTCCTTCTCTTCTTCCACTAACTTCAAGTTTCGTTCTTTTAACCTTGCTGCTCCATTTGCCTGGAACAACCTGCCCCTGTCTCTGCGTCAAATCTCTTCCTTCACCCTCTTCAAGTCCAAGCTCAAGACTCATCTCTTTGAGACCGCCTTTGATTCTTAATCCCCTCACTTGTGTTTCAGCTCCTATTGCCCTTATTCCTGTTGTATTATTTTGTCCTGTATGCTTGCCTTCTAGATTGTAAGCTCTTTGAGCAGGGACTGTCTTCTTTTGTGTCTGTAAAGCACTGCGTATGCTCGATAATGCTTTATAAATACTTAATAATAAAAAATAATAATGCTGTCTGCAAATCTGATGGCTGTCGTGTGCTGTTGACGCACACGGTAACCGCGTGGTACAGACACGCTCTCGCTCTGCCCACATGCGCTGCTACATTCTGCAGACAGCACAGAAAATAGCTGCGCTATCTGCATTTGCCCTGCATTAGCTGTTAATGAAGCACATTTGGCAAGCACTACCTGCAAAATTAACAGCTAACACAGTTTAGTGAACAGGCCTGCTATTTAGCAGAGCAAAACAACATTAATAGAATATAGTTCCTGTGTATTAAACTTGAAAATAATTTATAATCATTCACAAAAAATATGAAGGAGAAAGGGGAGAGCTTATAACCACTGGAAAATATGCCTTTTTAATCAAGGCCTACCTCAGAATAAAACAGTGCTCGTTATTTTTTTTAAAATATGAATTCAGGCACTACTTTGTACAAATTACTAACCAAAAAATATATAAGAATATTAAAGAAGCAGAGATCCACCGCTTACATCTCAATGTCCACATTTACTTTCAAAAACCCTTCTTCTTCTTAGGACTGCAAAAAGCCACAAGACCTTCAACACAGCACATTTTGCCAGCCATGGCTTCTTCAGGAAGGTGCAGGGTATATAAGTCTTAAATGCCCAAATATTATCATTGAATCAGCAGAAAGAAAAGCCACAGGACCCTATGGAAGATGGTGGGCAGATGTTGATACGGGGGGGGGGAGGGACATAGGGAGATGCGGAGCAGATGCTGGAAATGTGGGGTGGGATAACTATAGACAGATGGACAGGAGATGCTGGACAAGGGGGGAATAGGAGACAGAGGGGATAGGTTAGATATGGGGGAGATAGGAGTAGAGAGAGAGAGCAGATGCTGGACTTGGAGGGATAGGGAAAGATGGAGGGGTGACGCTAGATAAAGGGGTTAGGGAGAGAGGGAGAGATGCTAGAGATAAGGGAGGAAGAGAGAGAGGGGAGATGCTGGACATGGGTTGGAGGATAGGGAGAAAGAAGTGGGAGGATGGGGGAGACACTGGAAAGCGGAGGAGAAAAGAGGCGAGATTCTGGACACTGGGAGGGGGTAGAGAGAAGTGTCAGACAGAGACTGGGAAATGAAAGGCTGGGGAAGCAGAGAGAGTTGGGGAATGGGTGCACTATATTAAGGGTTGAAAAGTCGTAGATAGATGCAGTAAAAAGAGGGAGATTGAGGATTGGAAGATCAGAAGGAGGAGTGAATATGAGTTGATGAAGAGATTAAAAATAAATCGAAGAAAGCTTAAAGGAAAAGATTAGTGTCAGAGAGGGAAGGAAATGAAGAAGCAGGAGAGGAGTGGACTGGAGGCGCTAGAGACTGGGATACATCACGATTACAGAATAAAACGGCCAGACAACAAAGGTAGAAAAAAGAATTGTTATTTTCAGTTTGGTGAATGGAATATGTCATTCTTTGGAATTTGTTAAGATAGGTTCAAGCTTTAAATTCTTAACAGTACCTCTCTATTTTCCTGGTATTGCACTGCATGCAATGTCTGGCTTCTCGGGGTTTCACTTTTTTTTAAAATATTTCTGTTTTTAGTTTGTAGTCACTAGTTCTGTACTTGGTTAGGGTATATCTGTGTTCTATGTGTGCGACTGAGGCCAGCTGTTCCGTTAGCATGGGGTTTCTCTGTAGGGATCTGTAATAATCTGGCTTGTTCATTTTTCCAACTAGGTTTATGGATGTTCTAGGGCCCACTGCAATATTTATGGTGCTGCTGTTTTCTGGATAAGTTCCTTGTGTGAATTTTGGAAGTTGATGCTGTTATGATATCGTAGATTTTCTTTATAGGTCCTGAGTGATTTTTGTAGGGCGTAGCATTACTTTATAATATGCCTAGTACTCATGAAGGTTTACATTGCTATTACTGGAAGGACACCAGAATCAGAAATCATTTTAAGTATGTTGAGTTATATGGGGAAATGTCGTAGTTCTGCTCTGCACCACGGTGCTATCAACTGCACTGTAGTTCTCACTTTTTCTTTTTGTTCCTTGGTGTGCGAGCAAATTGCATCTCCTTTGTTTTTTTGCAGAATATGTATTTACAGGAGCCGATATGGTTTATATTAGATTACCAGTTTATATAATTAAACTGCTATAATATTTGCTGCATATAAACATAGCACGTTTTTTAAAAATAATGTGTACTGTATAGCATGGGCATACGTTTTCTTTGTTGATGGGACAACCATCTGACTAATGTTCTGAATGAGGGGACGCCCTGCTCCCTGAGAAGGACCCTCCATTTTGGATGCCTGGCAGCAGATTACTTTGAGCTGCCCTTGCAGATAATGACTGACTATCATCCCAATCCAGATAAATTTTTGGCCAATCCTTTCTGCACCCCAAACCTGTCCCCATACTATATGGATAGTATTGGGCTGTTCAGACAAATTTTTGGCCTTATACTATCCTTATAAGGTCTGAAAATATACACAGATAGAAAGGTTATATGTTCACCAGTCGCCAGTGGATGTAAAACGTCTTGAGTCAAAAGCATTTACATACCATCCTCACAGAATTCTCCAAAGACTCCAGTCGGACAGCGGCACTTCCCCATTATTGGATCGCAGCTGCCTCCATTCTGACAGTTGCACAAAGAGCTGCAATTTCTACCAAAAGTCCCCTCTGGGCAAGCTGCAGCAAGACAAGAAAGAAGGCTGGGTATTCCCCACACTGCTTGCACAGGAACGTCCCATAATACATCTTCCAACTAAAAACAAGCCTCACAAATAAAAGAATTAGCATTAGATTTCCAGGCGCACAATCCAGAAAAGCCAAGGAGGCTAGAAGGCTTACTAAGTTGGCAAGAGCCAAGCTAGCGTTAGAGGCTGTTTGCATTATTGTGGGACCTTGTACCTAGACTTGAGAGGAGAGGAGACGGGTACTGGGTGTGAATTAAACAGGGAGTCTTCCATGCCCATCTACCCAAAGGTTGAAATGGATAAGGAGCAAGATCCTACAGGTGGTCATGCTGGAAACTGGGATAAATCCTTAATACGCAATTTTACTATCACCTATTATGTTACTATGGGCGAAGATTGGCCAATACCTCAGGGAGTCGTTAGTGGGATGGGAACAGCTGGGGGATGTAGAAAAACAGTGGGCAAAACTAAAAGGGGGTATTTTAAGGGCAACCAACCTTTTTGTTAAAATGGTAAATAAAGGCAAAAGGAACAGGAGACCGCTATGGTTTTCGAAGGAAGTAGCTGAAAAAGTGAAGAAAAAGAGGGAGGCCTTCATGAAATACAAGAGATCACAGAGAGAGGAAGACAGGCATCTGTATTTGGAAAAACTTAGAGAAGCTAGCAAAGTAGTCAAGAAGGCAAAGATTCAAAAGGAGGAGGAAATAGCCAATGCAATAAAATGGGGGGATAAAACATTTTTCAGATATATTAGTGAGAAGAGGAAGGGCAAAAGTGGTATTGTCAGACTCAAGGGTACAGGGGGGGAATATGTAGAAGCTGATAAGGATAAAGTGGAATTGCTTAACAAATATTTTTGTTCTGTGTTCACAGATGAAGAACCAGGAGCAGGACCTCAGAAAACACCCACAAATAAGAACAGAAGCGAGGGACATCTTGAACAATTTTCAGAAGACTGTGTTCGTGAGAAACTAGCTCAACTTAAAGTAGACAAAGCGATGGGACCGGATGGGATACACCCTAGAATACTGAGGGAACTTGGGGACATTCTAGCAACTCCACTGACTGACCTTTTCAATGCCTCGTTGGAGTCGGGAGTGGTGCCAAAGGACTGGAGAGAGGCTCATGTGGTGCCTTTACACAAAAGCGGAAGTAAGGATGTGGTTGAAAACTACAGGCCGGTTAGTTTAACTTCGGTGGTGAGTAAATTATTGGAAACGCTGCTGAAAGAGAAAATTGTGAGGTTTCTGGAGTCCAGCGGATTACAGGATCCGAGGCAGCATGGATTCACCAGAGGCAGGTCTTGTCAGACAAATCTGATTGATTTCTTTGACTGGGTGACCACGGAGTTGGACCGAGGGAGAGCTCTAGATGTAGTGTATTTAGATTTCAGTAAAGCCTTTGACACTGTTCCTCACAGGCGACTTATAAACAAACTGAGCACCCTAGGGATGGACCCTAAAGTTACTGCTTAGGTTAGAAATTGGTTGGGTGGGAGGCGACAAAGAGTACAAGTAAATGGAGCTCACTCTGAGGAGAAGGATGTTACCAGTGGTGTGCCCCAGGGATCTGTCCTTGGTCCGATTCTTTTTAACATCTTTGTTAATGATATAGCGGAAGGGCTGTCGGGTAAGGTTTGCCTCTTTGCAGATGATACCAAAATCTGCAATAGAGTAGACACCCAGGAAGGTGTAGATAACATGAGGAGGGATCTAGCTAAGCTTGAAAAATGGTCTAGAATTTGGCAGCTGGGATTTAATGCTAAAAAATGTAAGGTCATGCATTTGGGCTGCAGCAATCCAAGGGAGCAATACAGTATAGGAGGTGAAGTACTTTTGTCCACTAAAGAAGAGCGGGACCTAGGCGTGGTTGTGTCTGATGATCTTAAAGTAGCTAAACAGGTAGAAAAGGCGACGGCAAAAGCTAGAAGGATGCTTGGGTGCATACGGAGAGGAATGGCTAGCAAAAAAAAGGAGGTGATAATGCCTCTGTATAAGTCTTTGGTGCGACCTCATTTGGAGTATGGTGTGCAATTCTGGAGACCGCACCTTCAAAAGGATGTGAACAGGATGGAGTCGGTGCAGAGGGTTGCTACTAAAATGATTAATGGGCTTCATTATAAAGCATATGAGGACAGACTTAAGGATCTTAATATGTACACCTTAGAGGAAAGGCGGGATAGAGGTGATATGATTGAGATGTTTAAATACCTCCGTGGCATAAATGTTCAGGGAGAGAGCCTCTTTCAATTGAAAGCAAGTTCTGCTATGAGGGGACATGGGATGAGGGTGAAGGGAAATAGATTCAGGAGTGATATGCGGAAATATTTCTTTACAGAAAGAGTAGTGGATCCATGGAATAGTCTCCCAGTGGAGGTGGTAGAGATGAGGACAGTAACTGAATTCAAAAAAGCATGGGACCAACACAGAGGATCTCTAAAGGTAAAAAGTGGACTGTTGTAGTTGTTGTTATGGAAGGACAGACTAGATAGGCCATGTGGTCTTTTTCTGTCATCATGTTTCTATGTTACTATGCTTTTTAACAATTCATACAGCAATTCAGCAATTTCTATCAGCTTAATAGGGTTTGTATTATTACATACCATGTGCAATTTTGGATTAAATAAATAACTGGTTACAACGTATACAGGTCATGATTTCGATTCACAATTAAAGTGGTATTGTGAAGAAAGACATTCTGCAACCAATAAGGAACAGTACTTGTCAGTTCTTTTTCGTTAAATAATTCAAAGCACTCTTCCAATAGCTTAGGAGTATTAAGCGTGACCGAAGACACCATGTCACCAGTATCTCATGTTTTGCTGATCTTAATGTAGCTAAACAGGTAGAAAAGGCGACAGAAAAAGCTAGAAGGATGCTTGGGTGCACAGGGAGAGGAATGGCCAGCAGAAGAAAGGAGGTGATAGTGCCTCTGTATAAGTCTTTGGTGCAAACTCATTTGGAGTATTGTGTGCAATTCTGGAAACCGCACCTTCAAAAGGATATAAACAGGCTGGAGTCAGTACAGAGGGTGGCTACTAAAATGGTCTTCATTATATAGCATATGAGGACAGACTTAAGGATCTTAATATGTACACCTTAGAGGAAAGGCGGGATAGAGGTGATATGATTGAGACGTTTAAATACCTATGTGGCATAAATGCACAGGAGGAGAGCCTCTTTCGATTGAAAGCAAGCTCTGCTACGACGGAAAGAGTGGTGGATCCATGGAATAGCCTCCCAGTGGAGGTGGTAGAGATGAGGACAGTATCTGAATTCAAATAAGCATGGGACAAACACAGAGAATCTCTAAAGGAAAAAAGGGGACTGTTGTACTGGCTGATATGGAAGGACAGACTAGATAGGCGATGTGGTCTTTTTTTGTCGTCATGTTTCTATGTTTCTATTGCGACATACAAAGATGCTATCTGTTAACAACGTGGTCAGTTTTCTCAGCCATTTCATGTCTTATTTATTTATTTAACATTTATATAGCACCTCCTTCAGTTATGTTTTTTTTTAGTTATTAGTATTTAGCTATGCCTTTCCAGGAGATGACCAAAGCAAGTTACATTCAGGTACAGTATGCATGACTCTTTCCCCGTGTAATAGCCGCCAAAGGAGGCAAGAAACTCTCATGAAAGAAACCCCATTCATTCTACTGGCAGTCAAGATCATTACGAAGATTTGTGGTTAATAGATACCAGGGAATTACAGTACCTCTCACCCCTTCCCTCGTTCATTACATCCCAAGTACATCATCTCACCAAACACAATGATTATGTGCAAGGGAATCACCAGGAACGTTAAACGGGAAAGCAAAATAAGGATTATATCACAATTCAGATGTCAAATAGTGCAGTTAGAATCACTTATATCCTAGACGGGGTGGACCAGCACCTGAATAATTAATCCAGCTAGGTTATGGTAACGTATCCCAATGGCTTAATTTTGCATACACCATGACAGAAATGAATCTCACTCCTATGGTCAGGGTATTTTGGGAATTATATCGGTCTCTTAGATTTGCTGCTTATGCTCGCTCTGCTCGAAAGAGTTCATAAAGCATAATGGGCATAGGCAACATATCAAGATACTTGAAAAATCGTTTTAATCATGCTGGTGGCGATAAACAAAATTGGGAAAATTCCTGAATCTTTCTGCTATATTTTCTTGGTCTCACATTGAATTTGTTGGTACTACAAGATCTTCTCTTTCTCCACATATAGAACCGAATAGTCACTTGGCACTACCACTTGGTAGTGATGGTGCTATTCTGGTGCTCCTCTCCTTTACCAAAGTCTGTTTTTATTGCATTGAGTTTTTGTCTGTGGAAACAGGATGTCCAGGGCCAGTGCAAGTCTATTGGGCATCCTAGGAGAACCTTCAGCCTTATGCCCACCTCGAGATTTTGATAATTAAATTCAACCACCATGATCATCCAAACACTGCTCCTCCTTCAACAATCTCGGAAAAATGCATAATCTGGCCATCATACTTTTCAAAATGAAATTCTGCATGTAGGTGTGTTTCTGCTTTCCTTTCAAGTAAAAGAATCTGGTGATGAGTCTGAGTTTATATAGCTGTCAGATGCATTGTTTTGCTTTGACTGCTACTCCTAGATGCTGCTGCCCTAATCAACTGTCTAGTCTTGCCTAATGGTTTGGTTGGCCCTAGGACTATACCAAGGAATTGCAACTTCTTCATTCTCAAGTCGTGATTCCAGTGTTTTTCTGACACAGCAATGTTATAGTGATTGCATAGCTTTCAGTGGATGAGATGCACTACCCTATTGTGCCTTGCTGTAGACATCAGCATGTCACAGCCAGCAATAAAATGTATGATTGTTTCCAGTTCAATGCTGCAAAATCTGCATTTATTTATCAGATTTCCTCTGCTGGCTATGAACCATATTGTGCATAGTTCACTATCCCATGATGCAATTAAGTGTCTTTCATCTTTAGGATTAATTGAGACCTCCTTAACCATTCATGTGCCAGTTGTTGTTGTTAAGTGCCGTCGAGTCGGAGTCGACTCATGGCGACCCTCTGGATAGCTATCCTAAATTGTGTTCGGTCTTGAGTCAGGCGGCTCATTGTTGACAGACTGGTACCCGTAGCTGCTGTTATTCTATCGATCCATTTCATTGCTGGCCTTCCTCTTTTGCGTTGGCCTTCTATCTTGCCAAGCATGATCTTTCTCTAATGATCTCATGTGCCAGATTTCAATCTATTTGTGATTTCTGAAGTCTCTCTTCATATTTCCCATTGTACTTGTGTTTCAGCTAGTTATTTTTCCTTGCTTGCTGGTCTAATTCTTTAAAGAGTTGTTTTCTCTTGTTATTCAAATAGTATTGCTTCTTTCTCTCCATATACTGGTGCACACAGTGCTTATCCAAGTTTAAGGAAGGAGACTGTTCTGGCTGATGAAACCTGGAAACAGCACAAGCACTGGCAAGTCAAATGCAAGGCATTGATAAGGCAGGCAAAGAGAGAATTTGAGAAGAAGCTTGCTGCGGAAGCAAAAACGCGAAATATAGACCTTTTCAAGTACATTCGTAGCAACAAACCCGTGAGAGAGTCAGTTGGTCCTTAGATGATAAAGGGGTTAAAGGAGCACTAAGAGGCGACAAGGCGATAGCGGAGAGACTGAATGAATTCTTTGCTTCGGTCTTTACTGAGGAAGATGTAGGGATGTTACCCACGACTGAAGGTGGTATTAAAGGTGTGGAAGAATTGAAGGACATATCGATACATCGGGAAGATGTCCTACAACTATTAGATAAACTGAAGAGTAGCAAATCACGGGCCGGATGGTATACCCAAGGGGTGTTGAAAGAACTGAAATTTGAGATTGCAGACCTGCTATCAGTAATCTGTGAACTATCATTAAAATCATCTCTAATACCTGAGGATTGGGAGGATCGCCATGTAACACCAATTTTTAAAAAGGGTCGAGGGGTGATCCGGGAAACTACAGACCGGTGAGCCTGACATCAGTACCGGGAAAAATGGTAGAAACCATCATAAGAAGAAAATTACTCAGCATATAGATAGTCATGACCTAATGGGAGACAGCCAACATTGCTTTAGACAAGGAAGATCTTGTCTTACTAATCTTGTTATGTTTTTTTGAAGGAGTGAATAAACAGGTGGACAAGGGAGTCGGTTGATATTGTGTATCTGGACTTTCAGAAAGCCTTGACAAGGTCCCTCATGAGAGACTTTTGGCAAAACTAAAGAGTTCCTGGGATAGGGGCAGTGTACATACTGTGATCAGGAACTGGTTTAAAAAGATAGAAAGCAGAGGGTAGGGCTAAATGGCCAATTTTCCCAATGGAGAAAGGTGAATAGTGGTGTACCCCAGGGATCTGGGCTGGGTCCGCTGCTTTTTTGACCATATTTCATAAATGACCTGGAAAGTGAAATAACGAGTGAGGTTATCAAAGTTTGCTGATGACACAAAACTATTTAAAGTTGTTAAAAACCAGGAGGATTGTGGAAAATTGCAAGAGGATCTTGATAAATTGGAACGACGGGCATCAAAAATGGCAGATGAATTTAATGTGGAGAAGTGCAAGGTTATGCACCTAGGGAAGAACAACCCAAACTATGGTTACACGATGCAAGGTTCCACATTAGGAACCACCCTCCAAGAAAAAGATTTAGGCGTCCTTGTGGATACCATGTTAAAAACCCTCGGCCCAGTGTGCAGCGGTGGCCAGAGAGCAAATAGAATGCTAGGTATGATAAGGAAAGGAATGGAAAATAAAACACAAAGATATTATAATGCCTCTATATCGTTCCATGGTGAGACCCGCACTTGAATATTGTGTGCAATTCTGGTCGCCATATCTTAAAAAGGATATAGCAATTTTGAAAAGGTTCAGCGAAGAGCCACCAAAATGGTAAAGGGGATGGCAGGCTACTCCTATGAAGAAAGGCTAAAAAGGTTGGGGCTCTTTAACCTGGAACAGAGACGGCTGAGGGGAGATATGATAGAAGTCTATAAATTAATGAACGGAGTGGAACGGGTAAACGTAGATCGATTGTTACCTTAGTCAGAATATAGAAAGACTAGGGGACATGCAATGAAGCTACAGGGTTAAACTATTTAAGACTAATAAAAGAAAATATTTTTTCACTCAACTGTAATCAAACTCTGGATTTGTTACCGGAGGATGTAGTAAAGGCTGTGTAGTGTAGCTGGGTTTAAAAAAGGTTTGGACAAGTTCCTGGAGGAAAGGTCCATAAAACCATTATTAAGAAGGGACCCAGGATATCAATGCTTGAACCAATACAAGCATTGTGGAACCTGTGTCCCTTGGGGAAACTGCTAGGTACGTATGACCTAGATTGGCCACTGTTGGAAACAGAATACTGGGCTTGATGGACCTTGGTCTGACCCAGTATGGCATATCTTATGTTCTTATGTTCTTATGTACTTCAGCATTTTTTGAATATGTGGGTCTCTTGATAATATTAAAGATGTGTGAAGACCTATGATACGAGCTCTCTATATATAATCTATTTTCATTAGGCCTATATCTCCATGAGCTCTTGGAGTATACAGTCTCAGCATATACTGCCTCTTACAGATCATCTTATAAGCATGGAGGAGTTTTCTTGTTCTTATATCCAATTTCTCAAGATATTTGCGATGTTAGTTTATAGTTCTAAAGGTGTATGAGAACACTGGGATTACAAGTTGATTGACACATTGCATCTTTTTCTGTGCTGTTGAAGCACAATTTTAGCTTTCAGTAGTATTTTTTGCTGATCCTTTCTTCCTGCAAAATTTCCAGCTCCTCGGTGCGTGGGTCCTCCTCGGACTCCGTCTGCACCGAGAGAGCCTGGGCCATGTCCCGAACAAAATCATGGAATGCAATGTCCTCAGGTGGGGAGTGGCGCCAAGGCTGCAGGTGTGAGGGCTCCGAGGGAACGTCCCGATGCCGGGAGGTCTCGGGAGAAGCCTCATCCTCGGGGGTAGCCCCGAGGAACCAGGAACCACCTGAGAACTGGGGGGGGGGGGGTCAGACCCTCGTAGGCTCACCGGGGAGGACTGGAGCCCCGAGGACCAGGACTGGGACCTCGACTGGGACTTATCAGAGGCTGACAGCGCTTGGTGCCTGGCTCAACGCCCCGGAGATTCCCCAAGGCTGGTGAGCCGGGTGTCAGGGTCGATGATGCTAGGAGTCCAGACATCAACGCTTGCGCCAGAATGGAGGAGAGATTCTGCTCCATGGCTGCCATATGGGCCTCGAGACCCGAATTAGCAGCCTTTGGGATGGACACCGAGGGCCTCGGGTCTGACGCCAGCAGTCTGGAGAGTGCGTCCTCCAGGAGGACTATGGTTTCTCGAACATTGGCACGGTCACCACTGGCCGAGGGCTCCTGCCTCAAGACTTTAGGAGGGTGCTGCACAGAGTCGCCCAAGTCCCTCTGCGGGACCTTCCCAGGTTTCGTCGGCAACTCGGAAGACCGCACCTTGTTCTTCTTAGGAGGGTCCGGTGACTTAACAGAGGAGCCACTGCAGCAGGACTCCGAGGACATCCAAACCTCTCGCAAGGAACCTTCGTTTGGACTGGGAGAGGGGGATGCCGGAGCAGTCTGGCTTGGGGAACAGCTTCCCCTGCAATTCTGACCTCTTTCTGTTGATCTTAGGCATCATGGCCTGGTAAGTCTTCTTCGTCAAGTTCAGTTGACCAAAAGAGTGTTCTCCCACAATAAACTCACTCTTTAAGGATCCAGATTCCTCCATCTCACCCATTGCAGCAGGATAGGCAGACACAACCTTCACCAAAGTGCCAGTGCTTTTTGCCTCCAGCACTCCTCCAGGGTCCAGCACAAATGTAGCCAACTTAGCATCTGCTCCATATCTGGTTTTTGGGGCATCTTATGGTACTCCAAGCTAAATGACAACTTAGCACCAAGCCCTTCCAACACTCCCCCCAGCCGCAGGGATAACAAAGGAATCTAAGGTCGACCAAGTCATTGGACTGAAAGCAACAGCAAAGGGATTAGCAGAAGCTTCCCCTTGCGCATCCTCGCAGGTTTCCCTAGGGGGAGCCCTTGGACCGGTGAGCACAAACTTCCTCAGTCCTCAAAGCTCACTAGCCTGCTACCACTCCTGGAACAGTCTTGTTCCTCCCCACTAGACCTTGATGTTAGGAGCGATACGCTGTCCTCCTTGATTCAGACAAAAACGGCGCTATAATTAGATGAACTAGGCAGCCACATAGAGTGCCCTTCCTCTGGAGGGCGCCAATTACTGCCACTGTGACCACTCACTGGGACCTACACTGGCAACAATGGATTGAAACAGCCCCGTGGCGCTTAACTAAAAATTTCAGTCCCAAGGGGCTTTCTGCTTCTGCCCCCTTCAATGGCTGCTGCTTTAAATTATGCCTGGATATTCAATGCTAGGGCCATATCTGGCCAGCAGCAATGAGGGGTGGACGGTTGGCCAGCTGGCCAGTCGGGGGGTGGGCACAAGAAATGAGGTTCACCTAGGGCACTTCATCTCCTTGTGCCAGCCCTGAATTTAGATAGTGTAGTTTGCCACATTGTCATGTGTGAACCATCATGCATCAGAGGGGGTGGAAGCAGACAGCCCTGTGGCATCAAAGTTTTTAGGTAAGCGCCACGAGGCTGTTTCAATCCATTGCTGCCGCTGTAGGTCCCATGATGGGCGACCACGAAGGCAATGAGGGGCAGGCAGGTGGGTGGCCGGCCATCTGGGGGGGAGGGAGTTGGCTATGGTGCCTCATCTCCTGAATCCAGTTAGTGTAGTTTGTGACATTTTCATGTGTGAAGACTAAGTAGGCGTCTATTTCTAGCTTATTTTATAAAGACACTTCTAAGCACCAAGGCGATAGCGGAGAGACTGAATGAATTCTTTGCTTCAGTCTTTACTGAGGAAGATGTAGGGATGTTACTCATGACTGAAGTGGTATTTAAAGGCGCGGAAGAATTGAAGGAAATATCGATACATCGGGAAGATGTATTACAACTATTAGATAAACTGAAGAGTAGCAAATCACCTGGGCCAGATGATATATATCCAAGGGTGTTGAAAGAACTGAAATATAAGATTGCAGACCTGCTATTAGTAATCTGTGAACTATCATTCAAATCATCTGTAATACCCGAAGATTGGAGGATAGCGAACGTAACACCAATTTTTAATCCAGGGGTGATCCGGGAAACTACAGACTGGTGAGCCTGACGTCAGTAGCGGGAAAAATGGTAGAAACCATCATAAAGAACAAAATTACCAAACATGTAGATAGTGATGGCTTAATGGGAGACAGCCAACATGGCTTTAGCCAAGGAAGGTCTTGTCTTACTAATCTGTTATGTTTTTTTGAAGGTGTGAATAGGTAGACAAAGGTGAGTCAGTTGATATAGTGTGTTTGGACTTTCAGAAAGCCTTTGACAAAGTCCCTCATCAGAGACTTTTGGCAAAACTAAAAAGTAATGGGATAGGAGGCAGTGTACTATTGTGGATCAGGAACTGGTTAAAAGATAGAAAGCAGAGGGTGGGGCTAAACGGCCAATTTTCCCAATGGAAAAAGGTGAATAGTGATGTACCCCAGGGATCTGTGCTGGGTCCGCTGCTTTTTGACATATTCATAAATGACCTGGAAAAGGGAATAACGAGTGAGGTTATCAAATTTGCAGGTGAGACAAAACTATTTAAAGTTGTTAAAATCCAAGAGGATTGTAGAAAATTGCAAGAGGATCTTGATAAATTGGAAGACTGGGCATCAAAATGGTAGATGAAATTTAATGTGGACAAGTGCAAAGTTATGCACATAGGGAAGAACAACCCAAACTATGGTTACACAATGCAAGGTTCCACAGTAGGAACCACCACCCAGGAAAAAGATTTAGGCGTCATTGTGGATAACATGTTAAAACCCTTGGCCCAGTGTGCAGCGGCGGCCAAGAGAGCAAATAGAATGCTAGGTATCATAAGGAAAGGAATGGAAAATAAAACAAAGGATATTATAATGCCTCTATATCGTTCCATGGTGAGACCGCACCTTGAATACTGTGTGCAATTCTGGTCAACGTATCTTAAAAAGGATATTGCGTTATTAGAAAAGGTTCAGAGAAGAGCCACCAAAATGGTAAAGGGGATGGAAGAATACCCCTATGAAGAAAGGCTAAAAAGGTTAGGGCTCTTTAACCTGGAAAGGAGATGGCTGAGGGGAGATATGATAGAAGTCTATAAATTAATGAACGGAGTGGAATGGGTAAACGTAGATTGACTGTTTACGTTATCAGAATATAGGAAGACTAGGGGACATGCAATGAAGCTACAGGGTAAACTATTTAAGACTAATAAAAGAAAATATTTTTTCATTCAACGTGTAATCAAACTCTGGAATTTGTTACCGGAGGATGTAGTAAAGGCTTTAGTGTAGCTGGGTTTAAAAAAGGTTTGGACAAGTTCCTGGAGGAAAGGTCCATAAACCATTATTAAGAAGGGACCCAGGATATCAATGCTTGACCCAATACAAGCATTGTGGAACCTATGTCTTTTGGGGAAACTGCTAGGTACGTATGACCTAGATTGGCCACTGTTGGAAACAGGATACTGGGCTTGATGGACCTTGGTCCGACCCAGTATGGCATATCTTATGTTCTTATATGTATGTTTATAAATTGCTAGGGGTACTAGTCAGGAAAAACAGCAGCTACATTGAAGCTGTCAACAATTAGACCTGCTGAGAAGCAGTAAAGTACTCTGCCTGCAGGCCACCCAAATGTTTTGTTACCATGCATACTTTTACGTGCATAACTCTTGGGGTAATTTTATAAAGATCTTTTTAAGTGTGCAAAAAAGGCCTTTACACACAAAAATTTCTTTATAAAATTATAGTATCACCTTCCATGTCTCTTCTATGTAGGCACAAGCTAGTAAATGCTATTGGCTTTTTACAAGAACCTGCAAATATATCCTTACATGGCAATGCAGGTTCCTTCAGTGTTTGCAGAATGCACCAGAAATAGAATCTTTTAGGAGGCCTGTGCCTTTCATAAAACTCCCGAGTGACCTTTGCCATCACCGGAGATGGGAAACTAGGGGACATTCGAGAAAGCACAGTACAGCTTACTGTGAGCCAAACTTAGGCAACCATTACATGCACATTTCCCGATCAACTTCATGAATAATGCCAAGGGACTTGAAGTGCTTGTTATACTTTAACGGCAGTTTAAAGCTGACATTTTATAGAGCACCCAGATCCTAAAGAGGATGCTAGTTAAATCTTTAAAAGAACAAAATATACAGTAAAACCACCCATGCCTTGCCATCCAACTTACTCTGGTTGCATATAATTCCTGTCCACCCTTCTGGGCATTCGCAAGCATCCTTCTCTGCCGTGCACGTTCCCCCATTTCTGCAATCATCACAGGTTAGGGTACAGTCATGACCAAAAGTAGCATCCAAACATACTGGAAAAAAGGAGGAAAACATGAGAGAAGTGAAAGGTACGCTTACGCATGGGTTTTCTAGTGCTTTTGATCGCCATCCCTATTGAAATACTCAATAAACAACAACTCCATACCCCTCCAATAATAACCAATGTACCTTGGTCAGACCACCATCTAATAACTTTTAACCTCACCACACCCACAGCACCCTCCAACACCACACCAGCCATCCCTCCACACAAATCTCGCTTCACCCACTTTAACAAGGATACCTTCCTAAATGAAGTAATACCTAAACTCTCAACATACACAACCAACGTCAATGAAATTAACAGACCAATGGAACTCAACTATAAAAAGCGCAGCAACCCCCACCCAGCTCACACAAAAACAACCTCCAAAAAGATCTGAAAAATGGTTTACTAAAAATCGCTCGACTCTAAGAAACAATTGAGAAAACAAGAGAAAATTTGGAGAAAAGTAAAGTCTGAAGACAACAAAGCCCAATATCTCTCACTACTCAATATATACAAAAACACATCAACAAAGCTAAAAAAGACTACCACTCTAAAGTGATAAATATGGCGATCAAACGCCCAAGAGAAACTATTCAATATCGTAAAATCCCTTACCAAAAACCCAAACACATGAACCCGGATCACCTAGACATAAAAGTACAAACCCCTAGCTAACACCTTTGCTGAGAAGCTAAAAAAACAGAACGAGCATCCAAACTATCAACTCTGCACTCACACCCAAAAACAACCATTTAAATGGACAACCTTCCACGAAAATTGACCAAAAAAACACCTCCTCAATGTCATAACAATGATCAATACTACAACATCCCCCCTTGACCCATGCCCAGTTTCATGGATAAAAGCTCAAAAACTGAAACTCGCTGTACATATCCAAACCGATAGTAAAACCAATCCCTTGCCCAAGGCTTAATGCCCGATCCCCTAAAACTCACCTCCATACGACCCATCTAAAAAAACAACAAATTAGACCCAAAGGATCCAAACTCATATAGGCCTATAGCCAGCATACCATTCGTAGCCAAAAATAATTGAAAAAAAATCATACAACTTCACTCCAGGACCATATTGACTCTCATGCCCCCCTTGACTCCCACCAATTTGGATTCCGCCCATCTCACGGGGTAGAAACCCTACTAATAACACTGTTAGATTAACCTCATTAAAGGCACAGACGATAACAATCAAGGATTCCTCCTCATTTTCATAGGACATATCAGCCGCTTTTGACAGTGTCAACCACAATACACTAATTAACAGACTGCAAGATATAGGAATTAGCGGGACAATCCTCCATGGTTTCATCTCATATATAACCCACCGAGTAATACGCATTCAACTAGGGCCAAAACACATCAGAACCTTTCACACAAGACCAAGGCATACCCCAAGGCTCAGCTCTCTCAGCACTCCTCTTCAACATTTACCTCCAACCTATCACAAGTATAATTCAAAAAATACAAAGTTTAGCCATTATATCTACGCTGACGACATCATGCTCACCCTCCCAATTTAACACAAACAACCCCAACATACCAGAATATGTCTGAATGTATCAAAGAGACAGACACCTGGCTTGAGAAAAACCACCTCAAAATCAACCTGAAAAAAACGGAAGCAATGTTGTAGCAAGAAAACTAAACGCAACCTTCCCAGAAACCATCACAATAAACAACACCACAATCCCAATCAAGAAAGAGGTGACATACTTAGGAATAATTCTAGACCAGACCCTCAGTATGAGCCCTCACATAAAGCAAACAGTTAAGACAATATTCTTCAAGCTAAAAACCATACAACACCTACGACCACTCCTAGACTCCACGATTTCAGATCGGTCATCAGTGCACTCATCACTCCCCACTTCGACTATTGTAACAGTCTCCTACAACGGTCTACCACTAGCAAACACTAACCTCCTCCAAAGAGCCCAAAATATCTGCGCTCGCGTAACAACGAAAGCTCGCCTGACCGACCCACATAACTCCCATCTTATTGAATTGCACTGGCTCCCCATAAATAGCAGAATAACATACAAAATAATCATAACCACATTTAAACTCATCAATGACATCTCTCCATCTCATCTAAACCACCCTATTGCAAGCCCCACCAGAACACAGAACACGAAGACAAAATGCAACATACTCGTTAGCCATACAAAACACTATCCGTAAAACAAAAAAACCACGAGCTCCAGAGCATTCTCATATGCTGCACCCGCCATATGGAACAAATTACCTTTAAATCTCCGAATGATAAAGACCTCCATCTATTCAGGAGATAACTTAATACACACTTATTCACAGAAACCTTCTCAAACACAATACAGATCACAAACCCACCTTAAATGCAGACGATCACACCGTAACCTCAACGTTGATGATTGAATCCAACAAATGTCTACCTAAGCTACCTACTCTACTACTCCTGTATATAGTTGTTTACAATTAATAATATAGTTACTCACAATCATGTTGAATGTCAATAATTTAAAAACTGTTGATTTAACAGTTGATTTGTAAATAATTTAAAAATCTGTTCTATGTAAAACCTGTTCATGTTACACTTGTTATATGTAAACCGCTTTTTATTTAAAAGTTGATTTGTAAATAATTTAAAAATCTGTTCTATGTAAAACCTGTTCTTGTTACACTTGTTATATGTAAACCGCCTTTGATCTATGGAAGAGGCGGTATATAAGAAAGTTTTAAATAAATAAATAAAATAAATAAATTTAAAAAGCCTTAGTGAAAATGACCTCTCCCTTATCAAACGGATGTGTGTTTTGGATCCAAGCATCACCTTTCCCTCACCTCCACATTTGGACCCGACGGGCAAATTTCTGCATCAACCAGCACTCCTTCAGATAGGCAGACGGATGGACTGAATCACTGCTAGCTCATACAATGAACCTTTCCCATCCTAAAGCTTCAAACATTTGTCTAAAGATGATTAAGTAATAAGTTCATAAAACAGCTGGAAAAAAAAATCAGGCTTTGCCATGCGAATGTCATGTGACTGCACATCAAAACCCCTTCAGAGCAGCCTGGCAAATATTAGCCAATGGCATGGCAGCTTTGACACAGTGTTGCTATTTATTGTATGATTTTGTCTCTTTAAACCACTTTGGGTTGGACTGTGTCCAAGGAAGGCAACATAACACAACACATACAATATACATACAACACACAGGGGGTTATTCAAAGGCATTTTGGTGGTTGGCAGACGTGTGAACCACCTCAATGCCACTCAGCGGGATATTTTGCAGCACTAATATGGTTAGTGCCGCTGAATATCCCCAATTTCGGCCTCTAGGTGCCCCCGATGATGGCTGGCTAGCATCGTGGTGTCCCAGGGGTAGAGCGGAGGCAGTACCCAAAGAAAACTGGCTTGCAGTGGTATTCAGCCGCTAGCCAGTTATGCTAAATGGCTTTCCTAACTTTAGCCGCTTTAGCTAACCGGTTGCTGCTGACTGCTTAGCTAACTCACTATCCGGCCAAGCTGGACATTCATTGCCGGTAGCCGCATACACTGCTGGCAATGAATATCCAGGTTCAAAGTTCAGCAGCGAAAGCTAGCCACTCAATCAGCATTAGCCGCTGCCGCTGCATATCCCCCCCCCCCCGAATATACAGGAGGCTGCTTTTGGATCCTGACCCTTTACTCTCCTGTTTATCACTCATGTGTGTCAGAACCATCACTCATCCCCTGTTTGTTGTGTCTGTCTTGCTTAGATTGTAAGCTCTATTGAGCAGGGACCGTCTCCCATGTGTAAATGTGTAGTGCTTCATATACCTTGTAGTGCTATACGAATGATTACTAGTAATTTTATAAGGAGCTGCATAAAGTTACAGTATGTGCCATCAATGCGCATAAATCACATATTTTCAGCGACTTACGCATGTGGGTGGGCCTTTGCATGCAAACTTTAGCTATACGTATGCCAATGGCATTTACTGCCAGTCTGGGTGTGCACAGGGGTAGAATTTGGGTAGATCATAGGTGGGACACAAGTCTGAGCATACGTATATTTTAAAATACCATAACTTACGTGCGTTCCTGAAAAATCTAGATACAGGCATTTAAACCAGCCTTAACAATGGTGTAACTGATCTTATGTATCCAACCCATATATGCCCCTATTTTAGAAGTTTAAATTCGCTCTTGACTTTATAAAATAGGTGCAACAGATGTGCGGCAACCTGCAGGTTAACTATATGCGACATTATAAAATTACCTTCCTAGTGCTTTCGGCCTTGGTTGGAAAGCGCTGAAAGCTAACGAAAGAAGAATCGGTTGAGTAACCTAAGGCAGCAGTTTCCAAAGTTCGAGTCATACAAGGCGACCCTCACATGAAGAAATACTTTCAGCACAGAATTGGAAACATGAAAAGTGAAAAAGGAATAAGGAAGGCTGCAGTCTGCAAGTAACTTTAAACATTTGCATTCTGCTTAGAAACAGAAAAGCTGATAGGGTACAGTATATGATGTTTATAGCTTTGCAACAGTGAAAATCCCTGTTTTTGATTTAAGCTGATTTCATGGTTGATTCCGTGACCTTGCCTCTGGTAAACTGTCTCGGAGAGAAACATTTAGAGAACATAGAATGGGCAGATCAATGTTCAAAAGCCTTTTACACACAAACATGCTTACCCATGTAAAACCTCTTTAGCTACATGCATGGGGGGCAGTGTGCAAAAGCATCCAGGATGTACAAAAGCTTGCATATATAACACTGAAAAGTGGGGAGGGAAGCGTAAAGTATGAGCCCACTCTACCTGTGCTCAGTGCTGTTAGTTGCACCCACAGCTGGGTTGCCGTGCTGATGAACGGTCACTGCAGGGGATGGCTGTATTCACCCCCTGCAGTTAGCTCTCAGTCTCGTGCTAGTAACGAGGCCCATTGGCACATTACCCGTACAAGGCTTAGTAAACATGCCCCTTCGTTTCTTCCATGCTAGGAATTCCTGGGAGCCCTGAATTTATGAACTCTTATCTAATTTGAGCAACATCTGAATTTTGGTTTTTACTAAAGATGAATAGATTGTTTGGCTCACCAATGAGGACTGCTTAGGCTTTTCTTCAAAGCTTTTGTGAAAGAACCTCTCCCACAGGAGATTAACCAGCCTGGGCAAATTTTTTCCAGTGAAAAATTGAATGTAGATTGTTGACTAAATGAAACCAAATTCAAATATCTATAATTTTTTTAAATGCTATGTTTTTAGTTTGAAATTTCAAATAAAGAAAGAACTTGTGTTGTCTTGAAAGCTCATTAACATCACCTTTGGGTAACTCTTACATTCCTCCAGAAAGATGTATCACTATGTGCAGAGAAGCCACTTTTCCCCAGGACCAAAACCTCTACTAGAACTCAGCATCATACCTACAGCTTAGAGTTCTTACCAAATTTCTCACTAAGCGTATGCTCTCCTCTTGCTTCAGCCTCTTCCTCGTCGTAGTCCTCATCAAAGAACCTCATCATCTCATCCTTCAACAACATGACTTGAAGAGTAGGATGGAGAACATGGCGACCATTGAGGGCTATCAAAGTGTCTTCAAGAGCTGAGAGATCAAAAGCAGAAAAGTAAACCATCAGTAGAATTATCAGGATCAAATTTTACAAGACAAGGAAAAAGCATCAATAAATACTAATAGAAATAAAACAAAAAGTGAAAAATAAGCATTTGGTTGTTACTGAATATGGGGCATCTTATTTTTTCAAGAAGGTGACATTTCTTTAGAGCTTTGTAATGAACATAATATATATTGGTGGCTTGCCAGGATACATTTCAAACACCTTTCAAAGGCGTTTGGAAAGATTTTTTTTAAGTCAATCAGGAAGTCACAGAATTATCTAAAAACCACACATAGACTCCAACACTGTAAACTTCTCTGGAAGAGTAGCCTAATGGTTAGAGCACAGGGAAGGAAAGTTTGAATCCCACTGCCGCTCCTTGTGATATTAGGCAAATCACTTAACTCTCCATTGCCTCAGGTATAAACTTAGAACATAAGCCCTCTGGGAACAGGGAAGAATCTACTGACCTTGATCTACCAATGACAAGGGCACGAGCTCAATCGAAATCCAAAGTTGCAAACTTCTCTTAAAAGAAATGCCTAACATGATGATGGCCCAAAAAATTATCAATGTTCTACAAGAAGTGGAAAATAAAGTAGTACTGAACAAATGGAAGCCTGACTTACGTATGCAGCTCCTTCTGTCATCATCCAACTTATAACCAATTTGGCAACTGCAGTGGAAAGAACCAGGAAAGTCCTGGCAAATGTGTTCACACCCACCATTGTTCAAGGAACATTCATCCACATCTGCTTGAAAACCAAAGAGAGAGATCCACTATTTATGTGAATTAAAAAAAATCATGTTAAAGAACAAGTGACAGAGTAAGGGAATCTAAGCAGAGGCCGCAAAGCGTGTTTTATGTAGTATACTTCTCCTTAACCAGGCAGCAGGGTGGTTTACAAACTATCAAAACAGCAATATAATCAGAAAGTTAAACAGGAAAGCCAAACATGCACACAAGAGGAAAAAAAAGGGAAGGGGGTCAGGAGAGTAGAAGGGGGAGGGGTATCAGGGGATAGGCAGAGGAGGTTGAAAACCAGCTGGAAAAGGTGTGACTTAAGTTTTGCCTTGAACTGTAGGAAGGAGGATTCTAGTTAAAGGTGGGGGGCAGAGAATTCTAGAGGGTGAAGCCGAGGAAATAGAGAGCGGAGGTGTGGGTAGATTCAAGCCCTGCATGCGAAGCAGAGGGTAGACGGAGGTGGTTGAGATGTATACTGCGCAGGACACGATGAGGGGTATGAAGATGGAGGACATCCAGAGATAGGTGGGGGTGTTAGTATGCAGGCAATTCTTCAGGGGTGTGCACTTGCATTTTTAAATTTCATTTTATTTTGTTTGTTATTGTTTGTGTTTTATTTTGTTTCACAGCAAATTAAAACCACTAAAACACAGGGCTGGCCTTAGGAACTGCGGAGCTAAATTTGGACCACTTTGATGGAGCTTCCTAGACTAAAGCTTTGTTGCAGCCCGTGGTATTTTCCTATACTGGCAGCACAGGTTTGCGCAATTGCGAACAAACCTATGTGTACACAGACACACAGAGATGGATGGGGGCCTCCACAACAGACACTAACACTGGCAAAACATACCTAACAAGTATCTGAGAGGGGAAGCATAACCTATGCACTCCAATATTGTACATGTGGGTATTCATCAACGCCACACAATAAATGTGAGAAGCTGATGCCTGCTGTGTGCTGTGCAAATGAGGCAGAGGAGACAGCACATAGGTAAAAAGCTCTTGTGAGCAGCAATGACCTAAAAGTGATCTTAATCTACACTGTTCTTGTTGGCAAATGGTAGAAAATTGAACTTCTGTTTTTGGTTATATAATTATATTTTCTGCTCTCTGCACCCTCCCCCATCCCTAACCTCTTCTGTACATTATTTTTCAAAGCTAGAGGGGGTAACTCTAGTGCGGGGTCCCCTGTGGACATGGGGCACCATTGGTCAAATAGGTTTCATTGGCCAAAGGTTGGCCCTGCCAAAACAAAAAACATTCAACGCAAGGCCCCACCAAAAAATCCCAGCACCACCAAAGTTTTACAAATGTAAGTCCCTCAAGGGCCTGTCTCCACTTCCCATCCCCCCACTCACAAAGGTCCCTTATCCCAACCATGGGGGTCACTGAAGTCTAAACGGTGCAGGAATGATCTCCAGTCACTCCTGCCCTGCCAGATCCCTATTCTAAAATGGTGCTGACTTTGAGAAGGAAGGGGAGATAGAGGCAGGCCCCGAGGATCTTGAAGTTGTATTAATTTGATGCTGCTGGGGTTTTACAGCAGGAAGAGGGGCCAGACCAGGGCTGATGGCTGTTACTAGGGAAATGAAGCCTCTCTCATTTCATTTTTCAAAGCACATTCTTAGAGTACTGTAGGTCCCTTTTAGTGGGACCAGATGTTTTTCTTAAGGTGCATGATACATATGCACGTCAGAACAAAGATAAGTGTCTATTTAACACATTCGTTTGACAGCTGGATTTGTTGAACATTTGTTGTATGTGATTGAAATTTTGGACACCAGAAGGCAAGAAATTGAAGTACATGACTAGAGAATATAAACGTTTGGGAAGTTTCTTTTATGACCTGCGATGTTGTACTAAGGCAGCCGACTGAGTTTAGCTGTAGGCTGTTGATACTGAGGTCTTTTTATCTTCTCAAGAGGATACTCTCTGATGAGGTCATTTTGATCTAAATATAATAGGGAGTACTGTGCGGTTTTTTATTTGACTGATTTGCTAGTCTCCTGGCTGGGTTTTGTATTACGGAACTCTATTCTTATCTATGCCAACTAGCTTGGATGTCAGCTTGTTTAAAAATAAATCTATATATTCCTAAAGGAGGCAAGACAGACACTCACCATCACATCCACAGCCATTCAAGTTTAACCTATAGCCAGCAGCGCAAGTACATTCATATCCCGAAGGATAGTTGTAGCAATCGTGCTCACAGCAGGCGGCTCCAGATGCGCATTCATCAATATCTGAAAGGCATAAGATAGGAATCAGCTAGCACAACAAAATCATCCTTCATTCAATGGGAAGTAGAACAGTAGAAGAACAAAATAAGGATTACCAAAGTAGGCTGGACCAAAGGTCGATAGGGGTGTGCACGGGGAGAAAATAGCTTTGCTTTGTTTTTTTTCAATGGTGTTTTGAAAAGTTTATGATTTTGCTTTATTTGTTTCTCTTTAGTGTGTGCCAATTTGTTCACAATGCACACTTTTTAAAAAGCAAGTGTTAAAATGTTTTAGCGTGCACTACAATGTCTGAACAAACAAGGGGATATTTCATTATTACTGTTGTGTTCCAGATGGGAAATAATATCAAGGAGGCAATTTTAGAAGGTCTGAATGGCATTTACATGTGTAAATGATGCAACGTGTCTAAACAGTAATTTTAGGAAAGCCGTTCTTTAAACAGGTATGTCTGTGGCACGCACAGTTTCCAAAGGGGCGCATTCTGCACGGGCCTGAAAAATATGCACGCATTCCTGTTCTGCAAAAGAAATACACATCTACATCGTAAATATCAGAAATAAATAAAATGAAATCAAGATATCGGCACTTTCATCTGCTCTGAGGCATGCGTGCAGCTAAATCCTCATTTGGACCTGGGAGTTGGAGGAGGGATGGGAAGGCAATTGGGCTAACCTCTCAGGCATTAAAAACCATGTCAAAAACGCAAAACTTAGGAGCCCTTTAACTAAAGTGCGGTAATGGTCACCATGGGGTTTGAATGTGCTAACAGTCTGCTGTAAATGCTATTGCGCTAAGAGCAAACAGCCTGGTAAAAATCCTGTGCTAGCTGCTCTCAGCATGGCAAGGTGCTATTGGGGAGGGATCAGGGTGAAGAGTAGGCGAGCCAGCTGGTGACAGCTAGTACATGTGATGCCACATGCTAGTTGTCACAACTGTCAATAGCTTGGTTGCACTAAATGCCATGAGACTACTACTAGGGGTAAAAGCTGCCATTTTGGAAACCCGAGTAGACAGAGCAGGAGCAGAAGGGAACCACTCCTGGCCAAACTCCACTAGACACCATGGAATCCCCGGATAAGTCCCTGGAGACGGCTGGGTGGAGGATGGGCAGTATGAAGGGCTTTCATCTTGAGGGAGGTCTGGTGTCAGGGGAGCTTTTTAGGAAGAGATCATCTTTTTCAAGGGGGGGTGGGTTGGATCTGAAAGGGCGAATATCTGGTGCAGGGGGCTGCTTATTTTAGTATTGCTGTCCAATGGGGGAGAGGTGCCGATACATAGTGTGGGTGCTCTGGAGAGCCAAATCTGATTGGGGGGGGGGGGGGGTCACTGCATGTTATGGGTAGGAGGATTGGACCTGGGGGTGGATTTGTTGGGTGGGATGCCGTCAGAGGTGTGGGGAGTGTGGGTAATGGCAGCTGCGGCATTTGTTCACAACACTTTAGTCTGGGGTTGTGTTCCCCGCCTCTGCAGGTAAGATGGCTGCTCCCATGAGACTGTAGCTCCCGCGTGTGGTAAGGGTGGTCAGATTTAAGATTTTGGTGCCCATAGGAAAGACCAGATATTCGACCCCAGAGAGAGGAAGATCTGTGTCAGAGATCCCAAAAACTGGAAATCCAGAAGAGGAGCTGAGGGTGGACGTGGTACTACAGCTGCACCCCTCTGAAGCAGCACAGAGTCAGCAGCAGTGGGCTCCTCTTTGGCCTGGACATTTGGTACCTATAAAGTTTAGCACTCTAGGTCATTGCCTATGTTGGCTGTGCCTCAATCAAGGCCTAACCAGTTAAGGTGCAGTAAGCGCAATCACTTAGCACACTTTAGTAACAGGGCCCTTAGCATCTTGCAGTGTTTCTCCTTAACTGGCTCCCCCTGGATATTCAGTTTGATCAAACCTGGTATTTACATGCATAGGAGGTAATTTCATAATGGATTTTTTGTGATATACATGCATAAAAACCCACTTATAACATTACTTCACCTGAAAGATAAGCACAGTGCTATTAGGCGCATAGTTGGACATCACTTTACAGTAGGTGTGTTCAGAGGAGGAGCGTGGGCAGAGTCAGGATTTGCATGCCAATTTTATAAAATATGCATGTGTTCTGCACACTGTTCCCGAGGATTTGTACTAGTATTTTATAAAGACACCATAAGTGCCTATGTGTCTTAATGATATAGGCTACAAATAGGCGCCTACGTGGCCTTCACACTTGGGAGACTTATCAAATTATCTCCATAGGCTGTAAAGTCTACGAGTGCACGTCTAAGTACTGGCACTTAGTCCCAAGTGGTACCGTCCTTTTTGTGAGCGTGTTTGTCTGTAAAATAGCTCTTCCCTGTTAAATGCACATTCCCCCCCCCCCCACCCATGGACATCTTGATATTTTAGAAGAGTCTCCGCATCCAGCAAGCCATTTGTATAATAAACTTAAAACCGTGAACATCCTGTCCTACTTAGATGAGCAATGGAAATTTGAACATTATGATAAAACAAATACTGTATTCATGTTTTCATGTTGCTTTCAAACGACAGTGCATCCTCCATCCCTTTTCAAGCAACCATGATTTAGGGATTTATTTATATTTTATTTATTTTTATTTCTTATAAACCGCGCTCTTTTAATCAGTGCGGTTTACAAATGAACAAAATGTAAACACAATGACACAGTCAGCATTGGTTTTTTACAATGAACAGGGAACAAAAACTTGGCGGAAAAACAGGGTTAACTATATACAGACAAGAGGCATAAAATAGAGTAAACTATGTACATAGCATTTTGGTTGGTTAACATGGTAGTGGTAAATAGCTACAATTAAAATACAGTATAATTACAGTGTGGATGGTGAGGACAGGTATGAGTTATCATGATTAGCCCTTTTCCACCGGGGACCGGTGGGAAAGACTAACATGAGGGCTAGGATCAATCGTAGTCGCTTCCGGGTAGTAAAGTAGGAACAAGTGATATTTTAAGGCCTTTCTGAATGCCATGAGACTTGTGATGGCTCTAATTTCCGGTGGGAGGGCATTCCAGGCTCTGGGCGCAAACAGTGAGAAGGCTCTAGAGGCTGTTGATTTAGAGCATTTCGTAAGGAGTTTCGGAAGGTCTATGGAGTTTAATGCAGCCGATCTCCTGGATCTGTTAGTTGGAGTGACATGTATCAAGTTGCTGATAGGCGATAGAGATGGGCTCTTTGCAGCTTTAAAAGTCATGACAAGGGTTTTATATAGGGTTCTGGCCTGGAGGGGTAACCAGTGTAAACTCATCAATATTGGAGTTATATGCTCTGAGCGTGGAGCACCTACGAGAATTCTCGCGGCCGCATTCATGGCCAGACGGAGGGGATTTAGAGTAGATTGTGGGAGACCGTGTAGTATAATATTGGCAAAATCCAAATGTGGTAGTACCAAGGCTTGGAAGATAGTGCGGAAGTCGGAGTAATCAAGAAGAGGACGGAGATTCCGAAGGGATCGAATCTTTTGGTAAATTGTGTTTGTTGCTTTCTTGATGTGTGCTGACATATCAAGCCGCTGATCTAATGTAGTCCCTAGGTATCGGATTGTTGGTTGTGCCTTCTTTTCCACAGTGTGGGTAAAGCGTGGGATGCAGCGAGTCCCCATTGCAGTCCTTAACCATTAAGTTAATTTGCCTCTTATATCTAAATTCCATAAATTTATTTCATATTTAATACGATTAATAAAACTCCTGTTGCTTCTAAAGAGAAGGGCTTCAGATGGGTGATACATTTATCCCCATTGCTCTCAAACTTCTCTCACAAACAAGAAATGGTAGAAAAGCCCTTCAGAGATACTTAGTCTATGATAAATCATCAAGTGAATGATCAGATGCTTTACCCACACTGTGGAAAAGTGGGCTTGGAATTTAAGTTCTTGAATTTGTGCTTTTTGGACCTGCCCCAATATCCAGGAATGGCATTTACAGTAGATCTTGCAATAGTTTAAAACACTCAGCAGGCGTCTGCCTGTGTGATGAGCACTACTGGGCATTTCAGACTAAATTAATCACCAAATGAGATGCGGAACATGCAGCGTTCTGTAGTACATACATCGGGATTATGGTAATCACACAGAATCCTCAATGTTCACTTCCTAACTAACTGCGTTAACCGGCCTCACGAGCAGCCAGATGGTGGAGGATTTAGACTCTAATTTAAGGCATTTGGCAATGTCATCTCTGTGGGGCCTGTCCCAAAACCACAGCTATGTCTTCCTGTTCCTTAGAACAACATAATTTCTCACCACAAATGAAGCAAGGAATCAGTTACCTCTTTATGGAAAAAATATAGCATATGCATGAAGACAGAGCCACCTAATTCATGCTTGTCGTCTCACAATTAATAATCCTCCACTCATCAACCAGGGGCAACTTTACTGATAAATTAGTGATGATTCAGAACGCTTAGAGAGTTATCAGTGAGGTTTCTGTGGCTGGCAATTCATTACCCTTTTTATTTGCAAGACCCACTTGCCTTACCTAAACACAAAAATCATTTCCTAAAACAGGAAGTAGTGCATTCCGGTGTTACTAGATGGATTCATTTGATGTGATAGGAAACTACCGTGAATAGCCAATATATTCAGAAATAATTATAAGTGGTCTTACTTTCAATATTCCTTATTTCTCAGAGGAAAAAAGACTTCAGGTCCTCTAAAGTTCTCTCTTACAATTAAAGACTATTTGTTCAAAAGTCTCTTTTAATGAGGATTAGGGCTAATCTTCACAGTTTATATTAATCTCTGGAGGTTTTTATGAACATATATGAGTCAGGAAAAGACAAATCTACTTTGTAAATTTATTGTAGGCAAAAACATGAACCCTTAATCCAGACACCAAACAGTGGCCAATGTTTTGCGATACACGCTTCATCAGAGGTGCATTATTTTATCATAGTGTTCTAGAAGTGTGTATCAAGAAACGTTGGCTACCATTTGGTGTCTGGATTAAGG
Organism: Ichthyophis bannanicus; assembly: GCA_033557465.1. Lineage (NCBI taxonomy): Eukaryota > Metazoa > Chordata > Amphibia > Gymnophiona > Ichthyophiidae > Ichthyophis > Ichthyophis bannanicus. The sequence goes on along the minus strand of CM066042.1, from coordinate 95,426,045 downwards.
ATTCACGTTTCTACCAACAATAAGTTTGAAAAGCAGATTTATTTGTTATTTCTGAAACACATGTGCTTATATTAATCTGTGGAGGTTTTCATGAACTGTGAAGATTAGCCCTGATCCTTATTAAAAGAGACTTTTCAACAGATAGCAAAAAATCTTTAAGTGTATGAGAAAGCGTAGTTACTTACCTGTAACTGGAGTTCTCCGTGGACAGCAGGATGAGTCAGCCACACCAGGTGTCGTCCACCGACGGCGCCTATACGGAAGTGCTCTCTAGAGCTCAGAGTCCTTCTGAGCATTAGCCAGAAACCCCACCCACTAGCCCGCCCCTAGCTAGCCATGAGTCTCTAGCTGTGCCCGGCCATGTCCGTGGCTAGGGGCGTGCTGAGGCCGACCTCGGCCTGGGGAGGAGGGTGGGAATGTGTGGCTGACTCATCCTGCTGTCCACGGAGAACTCCAGTTACAGGTAAGTAACTAACGCTTTCTCCTAGGACAAGCAGGATTCGTCAGCCACACCAGGTGCCTCCCAAGCTGGTTTAGCAGTGGAGATGGAGGCCGAGGCAAGGATAAGAGAAACATTTAAATAATTTTTATTCTCACACAGTGCAGTTTAACTTGGTAGGTTAACAACAGTGCAGTATAACTTGGTTGGTTAACAACACGGCCGGCAATGGGGCCAACATGGCCGACTAACGATGCCCGCATGGGCAACCATAGGGCCAACATGGCCAACGAGGGAGAGGGCCTATATGGCCAACGGCTAAGGTCACAAGGCTTAGAGGCGTACATCAAAGTTACCACATGGATGCACAGCCTGAGTCATTAGAGAGGCAGTGCTGTTGCATTAGCAGTGGAAAGGACAGCTTGTCCAAACGCGCAGCGAGCCTGCGTGTCCAAGTCTAGGCAGTAATGCTTTTGAAAAGGTATGGGCAGAGGACCAAGTAGCCGCTCTGCAGATTTTCCGCCAGGGGAATGGAGCGCAGGTTCGCAATAGTGGCTGCCAGTGCCCTGAGCTGGTGTGGACCCACGTTAGGGGCCGTTAGCGCGCCTGCCAATTTGTGGCAGAGGCCTATGCAGGCCGAGATCCATTGTGCCATGGTGCGCTTAGTGACCGGGCGGCCGGGTCTGTTTGGGTCGTAGGAGACGAAGAGTTGAGAACCCTTTCCGCAGCGGGCCCGTCCTGAGGATGTAGATCCGGAGGGCTCTGGTGCAGTCGAGTGTGTGCAGTCTCTCCTCCTCTTGGGAGGAGTGGGGCTCAGGGTAGAAAGTGGGCAACTCGATGGTTTGGTTGATGTGGAATTCCGAAGACACTTTGGGGATGAACTTGGGGTGAGTGCGTAGGGTGGCTCTGTCTTGCAGCAGTTGTGTGTATGGTGCGTGAGCCACCAAAGCCTGGAGTTTCGCTGATCCTGCGAGCAGAAGTGATAGCCACTAGGAATAAGTCTTCCATGTTAGATGCTTCATGGTGGCCGTGAGAAGTGGTTCGAATGCGCTTCTGTCAGCTGTTGGAGACAATATTTAGATCCCAAACCGGCGCAGGGGCCCGTATGGGAAGGCTTTAGATTGTTCAGCCCCTTCATGAAGCTTGCAACCAAGGGTAGTGAGGCAATGGTTCCGTTGTTTGTGCGCTCATGGAATGCAGCGATGGCTGATAGATGTACCCTGACGGAGTTGGTTTTGAGCCCCTGTTCCGAGAGTGAAGTGAGGTATTGTAGGACGCATGGAACAGGACAGCTGGAGGGGTTGATCCCTCTGGGGGCCACACCAAAGGCTGAAGCGCTTCCACTTGAGGCGTAGGATTTTCTGGTGGACGGTCTTCTGGCCCGCCAGGATGATGTGCTGTACTTCCTCTGGCACGCTCATTGCGGAGAGGTTCCTCCGGTTCAATCTCCACGCTGTCAGTGCCAGGGCACCCAAGTTGGGGTGTAGCATGTGCCCCTCGTCCTGGGTTAGCAGGGTCTGGGTGGAGAGGGAGGCGGAGGGGTGTCCTCCTGCGATAGGCGTAGTAGCGTTGGGAACCACATCTGCGGGGCCAGTAGGGGGCAACAAGGATGGCCTGGCTCGGTCCTGGATGATCTTCTGTAGTGTTTTTGGAGATCAGGGGCGTGGGGGGGAAGGCGTATACTAGAGACCACTCCCCCCAGCACACGGCGAAGGCATCCGAAGCCATACGCTGCTGGCTGTCGGTCGCTTGGAGCAGAATAGGGGGCATTTCTTGTTCTGGTCCGTAGCGAAGAGGTCGATGTCCGGTTGGCCCCAGCGGTTGAAGACGTACGCGGTGACTTGGAGACTGAGGGTCCACTCGTGTGGGTTTAGCAGTCGGCTCAGTCTGTCCGCCAGGGAGTTCTTTACACCCGGGAGATAGGATGCTCTTATCCAACAGTGTTCCTTTAGGATCAGCGACCAAATCTTGAGTGCTTCTCTGCATAGCGGTCGGGAGCCTGTTCCCCCCTGTTTGTTGACATAGAACATGGCCACCTGGTTGTCTGTCAGCATTAGAAGAGACTTGTTGTTGAGTATTGTTGGAAAGCCTGTAGTGCGTATCTTATGGCTCTGAGTTCCAGAAGGTTGATGTGGAGGCTGGTCTCTGCCAATGTCCAGGGCTCCTTGTGTACGCAGATGGCCCATGTGGGCTCCCCATCCCGTCTGGGATGCATCTGTGGTGATAGTGACTTGGTGGCTGGACTGCTGAAAAAGCTTCCACACCATGAGGTTCCGTTTGATTGTCCACCAGCGAAGGCTCTTCTTGGTGTGGACGTCGAGGGTGATGCGTAAGGAGAGCGGTTATGTGCGCTGATTCCAACACGAGCGTAGGCGCCACTGGAGGGTTCGCATATGCAGTCGTGCTAGAGGCAGAACGTGGGTGGTAGCGGCCATATGTCCCAGGAGGCAGAGGAGGGATCGGGCCGTTGAAGTTGTTTGATGGGAGGCTGCTGTGGCGAGGGAGGCCAATTCCTTCGCCCTCAGTGCTGGAGAAATGCCTTCCCTTCCACGGTGTCTATGCAAGCCCCTATGAATTCCCAGGCGCTGAGTGGGGACCAGATGCGACTTCTGGTGGTTTACCAGGAAGCCGAGGGCATTGAGAAGGCGATGGTTCGTTTGATGGCCCACCGTGTCTCTCCCGGTGATGGTGATGACAGAAGCCAGTCCGTCCAGGTAGGGGGAGACGTGTATGCCCTGCTTCCGCAGATGTGCGGCTGCCACCGCTACGCACTTCGTGAACACCCGGGGTGCTGGCGAGAGGCCGAATGGGAGGGCCTTGTATTGGTATGGCCCCCAAGGGCTTGGAAACGTAGATACGTCTGTCCTGGGGGTGTATCGGGACGTGTGTATATGCGTCCTGCAGATCCAAGGAAGCGATCCAGTCCCCGCGTTGTAGAGGGGGAGGATCGTGTCCAGGGAGTACATGCGGAACTTTTCTTTGAGGATGAACTTGTTGAGGTTCCTCAGGTCTAGGATAGGGCGTACACCTTCCGATTTTCTTCGGTACTAGGAAGAATTCTGGAGTAGAAGCCCTGGTTGGTTTGTTCCGGGGGCACAGGTTCGATGGCTTGTGTTGTCAACAGATGCATCACTTCCATGTGCATTGGCTGGGACGTTTTCGTTGTCGTGAGGTAGAGGTTTCGCGGGGCGGCCATGAGGGCGAAGCATGAAGCGCAGGCGATATCCCTCCTGAATAATCCGCAGGACCCAAGTGTCCGAAGAAATAGCTTGCCAGGAGTCCCAGAAAGCTGTCAACCGTCCTCCCACTGGAAGGGTTGCCCGTCCCTGCGCGGACTGGTTGTCAAAAAGATGGATTGTTTTTGCCCGAGAGAGGTGGCTGTTTCTTTTGTTTCCTGTCCCGTTGTTGCTTATGCTGGTGTTGGGTTCCATAAGGGGATCTGTAGGCCGGCTGTTTGTAGCGTGGCTGTTGCCATTTGCGGTATGAGGGATACCCTTTGTAAGGGGTATACGATTTTCTGTTGTAAGATTTTTTATTTTTATTTTTTTATTTAAAGTCTCTTTTATACCGCGCTATTCAGCATCAGTGCGGTTTACAATAAACAACGAACATACACATTTCCAATAGTACTTTGTGTTTACATATGAACAGGAGAACAACTTGGCTAACAGGGTAACTATATACAATAACAATATATACAATTTACAGGCTGGTCATGTGTTCTTATGGTTTCAGACAGAGGAGATTTGTGAGGTCTCGTTAATTGGTGCTGAGCTTTCATGGTTTTCTGGGTAATGTAGGAGGAAGAGGTAGTGTTTCACAGCCTTCCCTGACATTGGAATATGTCTGGGATTGTTCGAATGTTGTGAGGGAGGCTGTTCCAGATCATTGGTGCATAAAGTTTGAATGCCCTGCTGGATGTTGACTTGGTGCATTGAGTCATTGATCTTGGGACTATCAAGGTGTTTTGTGCTACTGACCTTCTGTCCCTATTGTGGGGTGTCTTCTGGACTATCTCTGATAGTGATGTTGACGAGAGACCGTTGGTGGCTTTGAAGGTGAGTAGCAAGGTCTGAATGTAAATCCTACCTTGAATCGGGAGCCAGTGGAGCTGTTTCATAATGGGTGTGACATGGTCTTTCCTGGATGCTCCGTGTAGTACTCTTGCTGCGGTGTTCATTGCATTTGCAGTGGGTTCAGAGTGGGTTTGGGGGAGTCCTTGCAGTATTGCATTTCGCATAATCGAAATGCGGAATTATTAGTGCTTGAAAGATGGTCCTGAATCGTCAGTCTGCAGCAGCGATCGTAGGTATCTGAGGGATCTGATTTTATGGTATACTGCCCTTACAGTGTTACTTATATGCGCCTGCATATTTAGGTTTCTGGTCTAGTGTGACGCCAAGGTATCTGATCGCGGATTTGATCTGGAGGTCGTCGCTTCCTTCACCTTTAGTACTGTAGGCGCAGTGAAGTTACGATTTCTTGTAATGAACTGACCTCCGTCTTTTTGTGTTGAATCCGGAGGTTTTGAGATTGTAGCAGTTGGATATTTCATTTATGCAGCATGTTATTGGTGAGAGGTCTGGGTTTTCTGTTGCAAAAGGCATGTATAAATAGCACGTCATCTGCGTATATCATGCAGTTCACGTTGAAGGACCGGATAAGGTTGCAGAGAGGTTGCATGTATATATTGAACAGCAAGGCAGAGAGGGAGGATCCTTGTGGGAACCTTGGCTTTGGTGGAATGGTTTCTGAAGATGTGTCTTTGGATCGAACCTGCTGCCATCTGTCAGAGAGGTAGGACCTGCACCACTCGAGCGCTTTACCGGAGATTCCTTTTTCTTTGAGGCGTTCTAAGAGGCGTTCATGGTTCACGGAATCAAACGCCGCCGCGATGTCAAGGAAGACAAGGACAAAGCCTTGGCGTGTATTGTTGATGCCTGATATTATGCTGCTGAAGAGTGTGGTAAGAAGGGTCTCAACCCGTGTGCTTCTCTGAATCCGTGTTGGCATGGATCCTGTGGTGCATTGGAGTAAATGTGGTCTTGTTTTTGTCTCTGAAATTCTTTTTCCATTTTTTTTGCTAGCATCGGTATTCTTGCTATAGGTCTGTTGGATTCCGGTTTCTGTTGGTCGTGTTTGTTGTTTTTTAGTAGAGGTCTTATTGATGTGTGTTTGAGGGTGCGTGGGAAATCACCTGTTGTGAACGATTGTTGCATGAGTCTGGCTATGATGGGACTGAGGTCTGTTCGTAGTTCTTTGATCCAGAATGCTGGGCATGGATCAGATTGTGCTGTAGTCGTGTTTGATAGCTGCTATGGTGTTTTCGATGCATTGTTGGGATGGGGTCATGAAGGTAGTGAGTGATGTTTGGTTGTAAGGTGAAGGATGTATTGGCCGCAGAGTTGTTTTATCTGACATAGTTTGGTTTGAGATAGTCCTGCATATATTTGAGGATTGATTCATTGCTTGTTCTGATGCAGGTTCTGTTGTAAGTCGCTTAACAAGGGCAAACAGGTACGAGGTTTGTTGAGGATCTCTTTAAGGTGTCAGCGTGGTAACGTTTCATGGTTTCAGTTACTGCGTACGGTGCGCTGTGAGCTGTAGGTTGTATGCACTTTGGTCTACTTCTGAGCGTGAGCGGCGCCATCGTCTCTCAAGTTTTCTTAGTGTCGCGAGTGAGGCTTTCAGCTCAGTAGAGTACCATGTTGCTGTGTGTCGTTTCCCTTGAGGTCTGTTTATTGCTGGGGTTGCGCTCCAGGCCGTCCTCGGCAAGGGTTTGCAGGGTGGAGCAGTGCTCCTTCATATCGTTAACAGTGTCTGCCACCTTGTCCCCGAAGAGGGATTCCCCATTGCAGGGAGCATCGGCAATGCGTTCATGAGTGTCTTCGCGTAATCCGGAGGCTCTCAGCCATGCGAGCCTCCCTCGCGGAGATGGCGGTGCATGCCGTGCGTGTAGCAACCTCAAAGGAGTCATGAATTGTGCTGATGAGGTGCTTTCCGCATTCTTTTAGGTCGGGCAACAATGGCTGAAACCTTTGCTTTTTCGTCGGATGGCAGCATTGTTGAGGCGTCCTTGAGAGTTGCCAACAGGGCGTCCTGGAAGAGGACGTGTTGACCCTGGTGTGCAGAAATGCGCGCATTCAGCAGGGCGCCTGTGAAAACGTTTCGTGCCGACGTCGTCCAGGAGTTTGTGGTCCTTTCCTGGAGGTGAGTTGGCATGATTGCGTGAGGACTTAACACGCTTTAAAGCAGAGGACACAACAATGGAGTGATGAGGCAGCTGGTTTTTCCCGAATCCAGGAGTTTGTTGGATTAGGTATTTTTGCGTCCAGTTTCTGGGGCACGCCGGAGAGGAGGCAGGGCTTTGCCATAGTTTAGTGTGCGTGTCTTTGAGACGCTGATGTATTGGCAAGGAGATGGGAGTCCTAGTGGCGTCGAGATATTTGAAAACCTCTGGGCCATCCTGTAACGGATATGGCGGAGTGAGGTTAAGGGTGGCTGCCACTTTACGCAAGAACTTAGGGTATGTAAGGTCTTCTGGGGCCATAACAGATGGTGCTGGATCAGCTCCTGCAGATGGTCTGGTGGATTGGGACTCTCGCTCTGTACAGAGGTCGCTTTGCCCTTGGGGAGTCGCATCCGAGCGGTGTGGCTACTTCTCCTCCTCTAGACTAAGGAAGGATGATGACTCTGGATCCGCAGAGGAGAAGCTGCTGAAAGATTGGTTAGCAGGCTCTGCTGTCTGGTCAAGAGGGTCTCCCGAAGCAACGATCTGGGTGGTAGCCTCTGTGGACCCATCTCGTGTGGCTGCTGACCCCTTACGGAGAAGCTCGGTGAGGCTGGAGAGCAGCTGCAGTATGGTCTCTTGATTGGGGAGAGACACTGCAGGTGAACAGGCAGTTTGCAGGATTGTCCCTGGATTGTGGAGAGTCCCTGCAGGAGGGCTTACAGCTGGCCGCTGTGCAGACCGAGGGGGAAGTATTTTGGACGGTCTGGAATCGGGGCTGAGTGAGGGAGCCCTTTGCTTCCGTTTGTGGCTTTTGTCCCTGCTCCGATGTCTGTGCTGGTGCTGAGGGTTGCTTTCTTTCTCCGCTCCGGTGGCCGCTGTGTCCGCGATGGTGCCGGTGCTTGCTGCTCCCCTTACTGTCTCTGCTCTTACTTCTGTGAGATGACATGGAGCCGGCACCGGGGGGGCGGTCCTTGTCTGCCCCGAGGTTAGGGGAGGCCCTGTGACGCTCTGGGGAGATCCTGAGCTGATGGCCAATGGGAGCGGGGGGGGGCGGAGTCCGGTAACCCCTGACGCTGTCCAATAAGAGTTGAGTGGGCGGGGCTCGAGACCACGATGTCGTCAAGATGGCCGCCTCCAGGGACAACGTGGTGGGAGCAGCATGGGACCTCCCGGGGGCTCAAAATGGCAACGGGAGGGTTGCAGAGGGCCGAGGGGGATGCGGGAGGGAGCCGCTTTTCACCCCGAGTACTTTTAATTTTTAGGGAGTCTGACCTTTTCGACGTTGGCTGTTCTCCGGTTTTCTTTTTTGTTGCTGGCTGCTTCCCGGTAGTCTTCGACGCTGCCGGAGCTTCGGGTAGAATCGCGGGGGCTCCTGTGCAAATTGCAGGGCTTTGAACTGCACGGCCGGGGATGACAGACCCTGAGGACGCATCCCGTGCCGGCATTTCTGAAGCCTCCTCGTTAAGGGAAGCGATGTACTCCTTCAAGGCATGGCTTCTCGATTTTAAAGCTCCGGGGGACATCTGGGAGCAGTGCTGGCAGTCCTGAACCTGATGGCCGGAGCCCAGGCATCGAACGCAGCGGTCATGAACATCGGAGCTGCTCATTTTCCTTGAGCAGGAGCTGCATTTCTTGCATCCAGGTTTTGCTGAAGGCATCTTCTTGTGAGTATGTTGATTATGATTATTTTCTGGCTGAGAGAGATTAGATCCGCGTGTAGTAGGCACGGCGGAAGAAAAAAGACTGGCTAGCTAGGGGCGGGCTAGTGGGGTGGGGTTTCTGGCTCATGCTCAGAAGGACTCTGAGCTCTAGAGAGCACTTCCGTATAGGCGCCGTCGGTGGACGACACCTGGTGTGGCTGACGAATCCTGCTTGTCCTAGGAGAAAGATCTTTAGAAGACATATTCTGAGGTCTTTTTCTTCCAAGAAACAAATAGTATTGAATGTAACACTAATTATAATCATTTATGAATGTACTGGCCTTTCTTAGCAGTTTCTCTGATCGGTATTGTCAGCTGCTGATATCCGTTTGGTAAATAATCACTTTATATGAGCCTTTCTCCTAGGACAAGCAGGATGACTCAGCCACAATAGGTGACGTCATCCGACGGCACCGAGATGGAAGTACTCTCAATAGCTCAGAACCAAGCCACTCCTCTGGGTCTGCCCATAGCTAGCCACTTTTTGTCCTTCCGCCTTGCCTAAAAGACAGCTGCAAGATGTGTTTGACGATTAGGAGGCATTTAGTGACAAGAGGCTACAGACAAGAGGAACTAAAGAGAGAGATTTTCTGAGATTAAAGAGAGTGAGAAGCAAGTTAGTTTGCAGAACAGAAAGAGCAAAAGAGTATGAGAAAAGTCCTAGAAGGATGGATTACATTTACTAACATCCTAGGTCCAAAAGGAACGGGATTTGTGAGTAGTTTAAATACATATCCTGCTTTGGGAAAGGATGAGAAACCTCTGTGTGGTGGCCAGCTACTGACAGACTATTAAACCTCACAACTTGCCATTTACTTCCAGCCCAAGTGGATGCTACCTAGAGGTGAAATCACTGTGGCTAGCCACAGAAGAATCTCCACAAGAAGATTTACTGATGGAAGGCTACTGGGCTAAAAGATGGTGGGCTTTATGCAAGTGGGCTCATACTGGGAAGGTGTATACTGGTTTGCCCAAGTAAGAGTAAGTTGGGCCTTTGATGCTGGCACCAGCATTCATTTAATCTAATTTAATTTAATTCAGTTCAAACATTTCTAGTCTGCTTAACCCCAAAGAGTTCCAAGTGGATTACTAATTCAGAAAATAGTCACGGGGGCTGCTGATGTCAGCATTTAAGATGGCCACCTGAGCTGAAACATCGTCTGGCCCCAGAAATAAAAGCGATAATTTAGCTCACCCGAACACTCTAGAGAGAGCACAAAGCTGTCCGAGCAGCAGCGGAAAGGGAAGAGATGACGGCGGAAGGGAAAAATGTCAATTTAAAAGACTTTACATTCTTGGCGTCGGCTGGGCCGTCTACGCCACAATCGCAGGGTTCCAAGATTGTGGAGTCGGGAGATAAAGGCCAGGGAAGCACGGCCCAAGAAAAGGTGACGGGCGTGCCCGAACATGCATCACCCACAGCAGCCCTATCTTTGAATACTGAGCAGCAAAACAATTTTAAGGCAGAGGTACGGACATGGTTTAAAGATTGAAAAAACAAAATAATACAAGTGCGAGCAGACGTGGTAGCTAGTATTGAGAGCCTGCGGGCAGATCTGATGGATTTGAGGAGAAGGGTAGAGGAGCATCTGTTGAAGGATGTGCTATTTAAACTCCGGGAAGAGGGAGTGCGATATGGATGGACTTTTCCCTTTGGACTCAGCTTTACATATAAAGGACAGAGACTGAAAGTGCGCTCTTGCGAAGAAGCTGTTAAGGTCTTCACAGAGGCAGGACTAACCGGGCTAGAAACAGGCCCAGGACCTAAGGGGCTACTCCGGAATGACTACCCGAGATGGTAGAGAGAAACCCATGGTCATCGTAGGCTTTGCCGCCAGTCGGACAATGCAGAGCTCCAAGGAGCAGAAACAGGACAGACCTGAGGGCTATCAAAGAGAGCTCTCTTAACTATAAAGGACTCTTTATAAGTGAAATACCTTAATGTTATAGGAGTAAGCTATTTAACAGCTGTAACAGAAAGGGGGAGAGTTTCAAAGTTACTGCGTTACATATTACAGTGGAGGGGAGGGGCCCAGAGGGAACTCTTGGGAGCATGGAAGGCTCCTTCCATTTGACCTCTCTCTTCCCCTTTTTGTCAACTATGTAGATGATGTTTAATTATGGGGGCACGAAAAACAAACAAAATGGTTCTAGGCCTAATGTTAATAGGTGGTGGATTGGGAGGGGGTGGAAGTTGGGAGACATTAATGGAAAAGAAGGGGCATTGTTGTGTTTAGTGGGGCTGCAAAAAGAATGCTGTTGGTTTGTTGTAAATGGAGAGAATGTGGGAGAGGGGAATTGATGTGCAGATGGAATTGAAGTGGATAGTAGGGTGGCTGGGTAGGAGCAGGGTGGGGTGAACATGAAACACATGTAGGGCTGGCCCAGCATTCCGATGATGTTGCAGCAGCCTGGGCTATCCATGGGAGACAGAATGGCCAGGTAGACGGGGGAGGGGCTGGAAGGCGGGGAGGGGTAGAGGAGGGATTACAGCATGAGGGGGGGGGTGAAGGTTTAGTTAAGAGGTGAATTGAAAATCGTGACATTTAATGTTAAGGGCCTTAATTCACCCTTTAAGCACCAGAAATTGTATAAGGAAATAGTGCGTCAGAAGGCCTCACGCTCTTCTTGCAAGAAACACACTTATTATGTGCGCACGAGGCATTAGTAACACCCCCGGGATATGATGTCCAACTTTTTGCTTCAGATACAGTGGAGTGCAAAAGGGGGGGGGGGGTGGTGCTGATGGATTCCAAGTTGAAGGTGGTAATTAATACTGTGACTCAGGATAGAGGTGAACGCTATCTACTGATACGGGTTGAAGCTTGGCACAGAATGGTTTTATATAGTGAATGGATATGCACGCACGGGACCACAAAAAGCTTTCTGAATGAAGACTTGGCGAAGTTGGGTGATGGGATATTGATTTGTGGGGTGGACTTCAACTTAATGTGGGAAAAGCAGATAGGGCCTGATAACAGTTTGTTAAGCAACATTGATTGACTGATTGATTTTAACTGGTTTTGCAGTTTACATAGAACAGTGTACAGGCGAGAGAAATGAGGCTGCATGCAGGTTACATCAAAACCTTTTTAAATGATGAACAAAATGATGATAGGAATAAGATTTATCAATTAACATTAAACATTGGGATATCATTGCTGGAAGTGGTGTTACATATGAATTGGAGTGTCGTCGCTTGGATGTCTGATTAGAGAGGAGGGAAAAGGGAGATGTTCTGTGAGAGAGGTGGGTATAGAGGCCAGGCCGTACCGAGCCAGAATCTTGCCCTGTGTGACTTGCACATCAGAAGCGCCTCCCCCATCTCCCTGTCATCAATGCTCTTCAATATTTACATCCAACCCATATGCAACATCATGAAACAACACAAACTCTACTATCACATCTATGCTGACGACATTATGGTGTATGCTCCAATCAACCTACTAGCACCTAACAACACAACACTAACCAATTGCCTTGAAGACATGAATGCCTGGCTCACAGCCAATAACCTGACGGTCAACTACGATAAAACCGGGGCAATGTTCGTCACCCGAAATACTTCCTTCATTCCACCACAGACTATCAGCATTCTAAACAAACACATAGCAGTCAAAGATGAAGTTAAGTACCTGGGCATTACAATGGACAGAGACCTGAACCTGAAATCACATATCACCAAAACTGCAAACAAGGCATATCAACATTTGAGGACCATAAGAAAGATCAAACCACTACTCTGCCAAGACCACTTCCGCACTGTGTGCCAAGCACTCATCACACCTCTGCTTGATTATGGAAACTCGTTATATCAAGGCCTCCCCCAGCATACCCTAAACCCACTCCAAATGGTGCAAAACACTACAGCATGCATCATTACTGACACTCCAAGATCTGAGCACATCACCCCAGTCTTACAACAACTACATTGGCTCCCAGTGGTGGCCAAAGCAAAATTGAAAACCATTCTGATTATCTTCAAAATCATCCACCATCTATCGGCAGATGCACTACAAGAGATCATAACGAGAGATATCAGTAATAGACCAAGAAGGAACAATAATGACAACATGATCGGAACATCTGCAGGATACCACAAGACTAAACAAAATACTTCAAGAAGAGCTCCATCATTACTGGCATCCACACTATGGACCTCCCTACCAATGAGCCTAAGGGAATTAGAAGACATCACAGACTTCTGCAAGAACCTGAAAACTCTGCTCTTCACAGAAACCTATGAGCAGATAGACAACAGTACCCACCTGAGCAGTATTACAACTACCCCTGCCAACTCAATGCCCAATCAGCCCATCTAGACTCACACAGGTACCCTCATGCTAAATGTAACCCTCCAATTGGCTGTCTAAATGTTGTTAAACACCCTCATGTCAAATGTAACCCCAATTGTGATGTCACATAACCACTTTGATTGTAGGATAAGGTGGTATACAAATCTGTCTAAATAAATAAATACCTCCGTTCAGCCGCTGCCTACTCCTGCCCTGCTGCTGCTGCCGCCACAGCCCTCTGTTTTCTCCATAGCGGTGCCAGCAGCAGGGCAAGAGCAGGCAGTGCTGGAAGAAGGTATGGAGGGGTGACACATGCCCGATATGCAAGTCACCAGCAGCAGCAGCAGATCTGATCCCTTTCTGCTCTGACGTTGCATCAGAGCAGGGAGGGATCAGACCTGCATAAAGCCCCGCGAAAAGGCTTAGGGGGCGCATTTCAGCTGCTTGCTGTTGCCCTGCCGCCACTGAGAGAACAAAAAGTGGCGGTGGCAAAACAACAGCAGGCAGTCGAAATGTGCCCCTTAAGCCTCTGCATCCTGTGCAGCTGCACCGCTCGCACAGGGCTAGGTACAGTACTGTGTAGAGGGTCTGTTAGAGGAGTTGTGCCATAGTGTTCTTCAAAGAGGTATGTCTTGAGGTGTCTTTTGAAGGCCTGGCATGACTGGATGCTCCACAGTGTGGGAGGCAGAGTATTTCAGAGGGTGGGAGCATAGAGTGCAAAGGCTCTCATGCGAGCGCATTGTGTACTCTTATGTACTTGAGGTGGCAGATGAAGGAGGTTGAGTGTCTGCGTGGCCTACTGGTTTTGGGGCATCAGATCAGTGTCTTGAGGTGCTCGGAGGTGGTGTTATTTCGGGCCTTGTGGATGATGGTGTAAGAAAGCGTAGTTACTCACCTGTAACAGGTGTTCTCCAGGAGCAGCAGGAATCAGTCCTCACTTATGGGGTGACGTCGGCGCCGACGGAGCCCTCGCGGAGCAATTTTCCCCAGCTTTCAAAGAAAGCCTTTGGGAATTGCAGCGCGCATGCGCGGTCGTCTTCCCGCCCGAGGGTGCCATCTTAGCCAGTCAGATGACATAGCTAAAAAAGACAGCATAAAAATTTGCAAAAGAACATAAGCAGACGATTGCAACTCCAAGGGGAGGAGGGAGGGTAGTGAGGACTGATTCCTGCTGCTCCTGGAGAACACCTGTTACAGGTGAGTAACTACGCTTTCTCCAGGACCAAGCAGGAAGTCAGTCCTCACTTATGGGACTCCCAAGCTCAAGGCTACCGGAGACCCTAAGCACAAAAATGAGCTCCCTCTAGCTCAGCAGCACAGAAGGATAGAATCTTCGCTGAATTATCACCCACCGGTAGCCCACATCCGGGATGGAGGGTAGGAGTTGCTCAGACCTCAAAGAGATTACGGAGGACTGCCTGTCCGAAAGCACTGTCCCTACGGGACTCCCTCTCGAGACAGTAATGGACCGCAAAAGTCTGGCTCGAAGACCAAGTAGCGGCCCGGCAGATGTCTGCCAGCGGAACAGAGCGGAGGTAAGCCACTGACGTGGCCTTTGCCCGAACGCAATGAGCCGTGACTCGACTTTCTAAGGAGAGTCCGGCTGCCCCATAAGCCCAAGAGATACAGTCCGCAACCCAGATGGACAGAGTACGCTTGGAGACCGGGAGCCCCAATTTATTGGGGTCAAAAGACACAAAAAGCTGAGCAGCTTTACGGTGCTCCCGCGTACGGTCAAGGTAGAAGTTCAATGCCCTTCTACAGTCCAGGGTATGGAGGACCGTTTCAGCTCGGCTGGAGTGTGGTCTGGGAAAGAAGGTTGGAAGTACCACCTCCTGATTGATGTGAAAAGGGGAGACCACTTTAGGCAGAAATTTTGGGTGAGTCCGTAGGACTACCCTATTCTTGTAGAACCTAGTGTAAGGGGGATCAGACACGAGGGCCTGCAATTCACTTACGCGCCTAGCGGAAGTGAGGGCTATCAAGAACAGTGTTTTCCAAGACAGAAAACGGAGAGAGAACAGGTAGCCCTAGGTTCAAAAGGCGGACAGGTGATCCGCTGCAAAACCACATTCAGGTCCCAGTCAGGCGCTGGCGGGCGCAGAGGTGGTTTAAGTAGAAGGAGACCTCGGAGAAACCTCGCTACGAGAGGGTCATTGGAGAGAGGTCTGCCGTCCACTGGCACATGATGTGCTGAAAGAGCACTGAGGTGAACTTTGACGGAGTTGGACTTAAGTCCCAGATTAGAGAGGTGCAGCAAGTACTGCAAGATCACCGACACCGGGCAGGAGAAGGGATCCTGAGACTGTTGGGTACACCAGACTGCAAAGCGACGCCATTTAAGGGCGTAGCATTTGCGGGTAGAAGGCCGTCGCGAAGCTAAGACGACCTCCTCCACCTCCGCCGGCAGGAGAAGGGGAGCAAGGACTACCCTCTCAGCAGCCAGGCCATGAGGTTGAGAGACCTGAGGTTGGGGTGCAGAAGGGACCCCTGATCCTGAGTGAGGAGATCCGGTTGTACCCCCAGAGGGATTGGATCCTCCACCGCCAGTTGCAGCAGGAGCGGAAACCACGGCTGCCTGGGCCAGCGAGGGGCCACCAGGATCATGAAGGCTTTGTCTCGGAGAACCTTGAAAAGAGTCCGAGAGACCAGCGGGATGGGAGGGAAAGCGTACAGAAGGCTCCCCGACCACGAGATCAGAAAGGCGTCCGCCGCAACCCGAAGGGGGTGTGGCTGACGAGAGCAGAAGCGAGGAAGCTGCCGGTTGTGAGGACTGGCAAAGAGATCCACCGTGGGGAGACCCCACTTGAGGAAGAGCTTCTGAACTACCAAGGGATCCAGACGCCACTCGTGCGGCTGGAGGACCCTGCTGAGTTTGTCTGCAAGGCAATTTTCTTGGCCCGGGAGATAAACTGCCTTGAGGAGAATGCCGTGACTGACGGCCCAAGAGCAGAGCTTCTGTGCCTCCCGGCAGAGGAGGAAGGAGCCCGTGCCCCCCTGCTTGTTCACGTAGAACATGGCAACTTGATTGTCCGTCTGGACAAGGACGGACCGTTGGGAAGTCAGGTGGGAGAAGGCCTTGAGAGCTAGGCGGATCGCCCTGAGCTCCAGGAAGTTGATCTGCTGAGCAGACTCCCACGTGGTCCAGAGGCCCTGAGTACGTGCCTCTTGGCAATGTGCTCCCCAGCCCAGGAGGGATGCATCGGTGGTCAGCACCCGGGTCGGCTGAGGTGACTGGAAAGGCATTCCGAATAGCAGGTTCGGCTGCCGGAGCCACCACCGGAGAGACGAGAGCAGCGGCTCGGAGACGCGCACTAGGTCTGCCAGGCCGCCTGTGGCTTGTCGCCACTGCTGGCGGAGACACCATTGAGCAGACCGCATGTTCAGGCGGGCATTGGGGGTCACATGGACGGTGGAAGCCATATGGCCGAGCAGTCTCAGGAAGCGCCTGGCGGAGACCAGGGGCTGGCTGCGAAAGCGGTCGGCTAGGTCCATGAGCCGTTGAGCCCTGTCGAGCGGTAGGTACGCTCGTGGCCGAGGAGTGTGCAGCCTTGCGCCGATGAACTCGAGATCCTGTGAGGGGAGCAAAGTGGACTTTGCGAAGTTTATGACAAAGCCCAAGTGCTGCAGCAGAGTCACCGTGCGGCACGTGGCGTTGGTGACCTCCTGAGCGGACGCTGCTCTGATGAGCCAGTCGTCGAGGTACGGAAAGACATAGAGGCCGTGAAGCCGGAGATGGGCCGCCACGACCGCGAGACATTTTGTGAAGACTCGCGGTGCGGAGGATAGGCCAAAGGGCAGTACTCTGTACTGGTAATGATTTCCTGCCACCACAAACCTTAGGTATTGGCGGTGGCTTGGGTGGATGAGGATGTGCGTGTAGGCATCCTTTAGATCCAAGGAGCATAGCCAATCTCCCTGCTGGAGGTAGGGCAGAAGGATTCCAAGGGTAAGCATTTTGAACTTCTCCCGCACAAGGAACGTGTTGAGGTTGCGCAAGTCCAGGATGGGTCTGAGGCCCCCTGTTCTCTTTGGTATCAGAAAATACCTTGAATAAAAGCCTTGACCTCTCAGGTGGTGGGGCACCGGTTCCACCGCCTGTTCCTGCAGAAGACCTGCTAACTCCTGAAGGAGCAACTCCCTGTGCAGAGGGGGGCGCGAAGGTTCTCCCGGAAAATAGGAGGGAGGGACCTGATGGAAGTGGAGAAGGTAGCCTTCTCGCACGACCTGAAGTACCCAGGCATCTGCGGTGATGCTGGACCACCTGTGGGCGAAGTGAACCAGCCGGCCTCCGGTGCTGGGAGGAACCAGCGGGGGGGGAGAGGCTATGCTGAGCGAGTCAAAAACCCCCACCCTGCTGAGCAGGGGCTGGTGGTGCAGGCTTGGGGGCTTGCTGCCTACGGGACCCGTTACCCCGTCCCTTGGCCTGCTGGCCCTGTTGGGGAGCTGCAGGGGCCTGATAATGGGGGTACTGTTTGTAGGCAGCCGCCTTCCTCGGGTAAAAGGACTTTTTTCCCGAGCCCTTCTTTTTCTGGGAAGGGGCGGAGGTCTTCCTAGAAAGCCTGGTCCTGGTGAGAGTCTCAGTCTCAATTTGTGCAGCCTTTTCTGCCATGGGCTTGCCAAAGAGGTTTTCGCCTCGGCAGGGGACATCGACCAACTTGTCCTGTACCCAGGGCTCAAGGTCCGACGACTGAAGCCAAGCCTGTCGGCGGGCACCGATGCCGGCTGCGGCCACTCTAGCCGAGGCCTCAAAGCCATCATAGGCTGCTCGGGACATGAACTTTGAGCATTCCCGAATGCCCGTGGACAAGGCTAGGAACCTCCGCAAGGGCTCCTCGGAGAGACCAGCGGAGAATCCGGCTAGCTCTTTAGCCAGATCCCGGAGATACATGCCCATGTAGAGCTGGTAAGTCTGGACACGACATGCGAGCATAGAGCCCTGGAAGCACTTCTTGCCAAGGCCATCCAGGTTACGGGCCTCCCTTCCAGGAGGCACCGAGGAGTGCATCTTCTGGCTCTTAAGACGATGCATGGCCGATTCCACTACCATGGAATGGTGTGGCAGCTGTACCTTCTGAAAGCCAGGGCTCTTGCGGACCCGATAGATAGAATCGACCCGCTTGCTCAGGACCGGCGAGGAGGCCGGACTCTCCCACATGCGGAAGAGTAGTCGTTCCAGCATAGGAGGAACCGGCACAGTAAAGTGCTCCCTCGCGGGAGAGTCATACTGGAGGGCGTCGAGCTCTTCGGCTCGAGGCTCCTCCTCGGGATCCGCAGGGAAGGCCAAAGCCTTGGCCATATCCCTAACGAAGTCCGAGAACCGGGCATCCTCCGGGGGGGACTGCTTCCGAGGCTCGGACCCCGGTGAGTCCGATGGGACACACCGAGTCCGGAAAGAATCAGGTGACTCTTCCTCCTCAGACTCCCAGACCGACTCCGACGAGGACTCGGTGGGGTCGGCCCGGGCAGGGTGCGGCGCCAGCCGTCCCGACGTCGAGGGAGTCGGCGTCGGCGACCTCGGTCCCGAACGGGAGGCCGAGGGTGACCTCGACCGAGGATCGACTCGAGTTCTCATTGACTCGAGGATCGGCTCGGTCTCCGGGGTCGACTTGGACGTCGACGTCCCAGCGGTCGGGGCAGCGGCGCCAGCGAGGCCAGCGAGCAGTGCCCGCTGCTGGTCCATGAAGGCAGACAGTCTGCTCTCCAAGGCCGTCAACCTGAGTCCGAGCTCAGGTGACCCAGCAGCCCCCGACTCGGGCCCCGACGGCGTCGGGCCCGACGTCGGCTGTCGCGGAGGCGAGTCCAGAAGGACCACAGGACTTACCCGGGCAGGCATCTCCGACTCCAGGCGAGGTCGCTTCGGGATGTGTTCCTTCTCCAAGGACCCGGGGCGGCTGTCGGGGCTATGCGACCTGGCCCTCGCGGAGCCAGGAGCGTCCACCGACGCCGCCCTCGCGGGTTTTTCCTGCCGACGATGGTCCCGGAGGGAGAACCCCGGTCGGAGGAGCTCCGTCGACGGTCCGAGCTGGAGCCTTTCGACGCGGAGGCCTCCGACGAGGTCCGGGTACGGCTGGGGTCAGCGAAGATTCTCTCACGCTGATGCCGCCGACTCCTCAACGCCTTTGAGGACAGTTTGCTGCAGGGCCCACAGATCAGTTCCTCATGATCCGGGCCCAGGCAGCGGAGGCAAAAGTCGTGTGTGTCGGTTAGTGACATATTTCGGTCACACCGACCACACCGCTTAAACCCACTGGCAGCCATCGGGGGAAAAAGGGCCCCTGCGAGGTCAAAGGACCGGGCTGCCAGGGAAACCGAAAACGAAAGCTAAGTCAGAAAAACCGAAAAAAGTAAGCGGACTCGAGACCGGCGTCGCGAGTCCGGGCGGGAAAGCGATCGGCGTCGAACCGAAAGGAAAAAGAATAAAATAATGAAGAAAATCGACTTTTTCGCGGGGACAAGACGGGGACGTCTGTAGGGCTCCGCGGAAAAAAGAAGACTGGCTAAGATGGCACCCTTGGGCGGGAAGACGACCGCGCATGCGCGCTGCAATTCCCAAAGGCTTTCTTTGAAAGCTGGGGAAAATTGCTCCGCGAGGGCTCCGTCGGCGCCGACGTCACCCCATAAGTGAGGACTGACTTCCTGCTTGGTCCTGGAGAAATTTGTGTTTAATTCTTGATACAATAGGAAGCCAATGAAGGGATTTCAGTATGGGAAAGAAGTGGGTGTGTCTGGAGGCTCCAACAATGGTGCAGGCTGTGGTGTTCTGTGCTAGCTGCAGTGGTGTGATGGAGGTTTTGGGGAGTCCTCGATAGATGGAGTTGCAATAATAGAGCATGGGGGTGATGGAAGCCTTATACACTGCACGGAAATTCTCTTGGGAGAGGAGGGGGCATAGGTTGTGAAGGGTTCAGAGTTTGAAGTAGATATTCTTGGTGGTGTTCTTGATGTGTGCTTGGAAGTTCAGCCGCTGATCCAGAATGACACTGAAGTATTTGACTTGTGACAACCTGTAGTTCGACGTCTTCAATCTTAATGATAGAGGGGGCGTGAAATTGGGGTCCTTGGTAACATGAAGGATCTCAGTCTTGCTGAAGCTGACTGCAAGGTTGTGACGTTGAAGCCAACAGACTATATCTTTAAAGCAAGCAGTTAGGTTAGAGTAGTCAGGAGCAGTGGGATGGAATGGAGTTAATATCATTATGTCATCCACATATAATTGGTAGCCAACATTGAACTGGATAGTTGTGCAGAGGGGCCTGATGTAGATGTTAAAGAGTAGGGGGGAGAGTGCAGATCCTTGGGGAACTCCTTGAGGTAGTGTGTAGGGTGCGGAGGTGCAGGTTCTGATTCTTATCTGCTAGGTACGCTGGGAGAGGTAGGAGTGGATCTGTTTGAGTGGCTTGCCTTGAACCCCAATGCTACTGAAGTGGTTGAATAGTGTCTGGTGAGAAAATGTATCAAATGCTGCAGAGATATCTAGGAAGAGCAGCACGAATCCGCTGGTGGCCTTTTCATTTCCAGTGATGAGTGCTGATATGAGCGAGGTGAGCAATGTTTCAGCACTGTGGAAGGAGTGACACCCATGCTGATTTCTGTCCAGAGGTGCATGCCTGTCAATGTGCTCCTGGAGTTGAATTTGAACTTTTTTCTCAGTGATTTTGGTGAGGAAGGGAACACTGGCTATGGGTCTGTAAGAGGCGGGTGAGCGTGAGTCTAGGTTGGGTTTCTTCAGGAAAGGTCTAACGGAAGCTTGTTTCATGGAGGGTGGGAGGTAGGCCTGCGACAAGAAGGTTTGTAGGATGAATGAAATGAATGGAAGGGGCTGCACTTTTATTGCTTTTACCCAGGAGACTGAACAGGGGTCCAGTGGAGAGATGGCAGTGTTGATGTGCGAGATGTCGTCGAGGAGTTCACTGGGGGAGATCTCTCTGAACGTGGTACAGGGTTGCATGGTTGTGATTGTCTCACAGCGGAATTGGTGAGGCTGTGCTTGGCTTTGAGGAAGTCAGCCATCTCCTGGGGATCAAGGGTGTGATTTTGTAGTGGCTGGGTGGGATCTCTTGTGAGGGTCTTGACAAGATTGAAGAGCTCCCTTGGTTTGTTCAGAGCACTAGGAGGGTATTGTTATAGTATCTGCGTTTGGCGTTGAGGGTACTGCTGCAGTATGCTCTAAGCATGTCCATGTAACTGGTCAGTAGTTGAGCGTCATTGGATTTCCTCCATTTGTGCTTGATTCTCTGAAGTGTACGCTTCTGTTCCCTGAGATGCGTGGAGTTTCAGGGTGTGCTGCATCACCGTGCTTTGAGAGGGGCTCGTAGGGAAGGCATAGACGATGAAGTTCCACTTGGTGACCATTCAGTCGGGGTCTGTGTCATGAGAGGTGTCTTTAATGCAGGGAGGGTCCTTTGGATGAAGGAAGGTTCGTCGAAAGAGAGGAATCTCCTTGTTGTAGAGGCTTCAGTACATGGAGGATAGATGAGGTGATGGTGAGGTAATGTGAAGATTATTATATAGTAATCTGAACAAGGGACAGGAGTGGATGTGGGAGCGATGTGGTTAGGTATAGTGAGTAGGTTGTTGGGGAGGAAGAGCAGATTGAGGATTCCACCTTTTGAGTGCGTTGAGGTGGTGATGAGCTGAGTTGTACTGTAGGTCGCTCATTGTCCGGAGGAATGCATTGCATTAGTTGGTGTTAGCTGACAGGAGATTGAGGTCGCCAAAGAGAATGAAGTGTCTTTGGTGTGAGGATTGGGAGTCGACTGTCTCATGCAGGGTGTCCAGTTCCTCAGCATTGTGGAGTGGTGCTCTATATGCGAGGCAGAGGGTGAATTGCTTGTTTGCTATAATAAGGGTGTCCAAGCCTTGTGAGGAGTCTGTGATTGTAGTGGTGAAGTTCAAGCATTTGTTTGAGAGAATGCAGATACTGTCCCCTCTGCTGCTGCTGTGTGGGCAGTTGTGGATGGTATGGGTGTTAGGGTTGAGTTGACTGAGCAACGAGTTGCCGCCGTCCATAAACCATGTCTTAGTGACACATAAAAGATCTATTCTCTTGTCAGTGATGTGGTCAGATAGAGTCTGTATTTTATTGCAGGCAGAATGTGTGTTGATCAGGCTGCATTTGATGAATAGTCTGAGAGAGTGTCAAGGAGGATTGGTGGCTCTGTAGGGGAGTCTGTGGGGGAGATCTCCAAGTCGTCTATTGTAGTGAGTGGCTTGAGAGCCTAGGTGCAAGTGTTTTGAGCCTCAGGCAGTAGATGATAGGGACTGGGCAAGGAATTTTTGTGTGGGTAGTCAGACCGCCTATGACTAGAGTGATGAGGAAGAGGAGAATGAGCCATCTTTGAGTACCTGACATGCTTGCTGTTCTGTGTGTGATCCCAGGCAAGGATGTTATTGTGCACTCACCTATAGGTGGTGTGTCTATATTGGACAGTTAGTCTGGGGACCCCATGCTGTGATCCAGGTGGTGTGGATGCCGCTGTGTCCTAGTGCTGGGGCATTTTACCTGGGGTCGAGCAACTTGTGGTTGGTGATGAGTTGCAGGGTTGTTAGGGTTTCGTATTGTGGTTGTGCTCGCGTAGGTAATAGCTGTAAAAGTAGGTAACAGTTGTGGAAGTAGTCCAATAGTCTGGTTCAGTCTTGTCCCCACCAACAGTTCCAAGTCTAAGGGCCATGCCAAAAGGCCCTCTGGCAAGACCCTCAGGTGTGGGCACGCCCAAGAGTGCTCTTTTTTAAAGTCCTGGTGCTGCTGCTTGTCGGGCCCTTTGGCGGTGGGGAGCGGGAGGTTTCAGCGATCCCGCTCCCTGTTGCTGAAGCTGATCGGGGTGGTGATGCTTGGTGGTTTTATAACCCAGGCTAAAGACATGGCTCTTATTCAAGGACAGATGCTTTATGGGTAATGAAAGAGGCAGCAGGGAGGCTTCGGGGAGCAGAGATGGAAGGGATTACATGGACAGATCATGCTCCGGTAGAAGCCAGGCTGTCAGTGAAAGGAGAGGAGTGGAGACCCCAATTTTGGAAACTGAATGAATCCTTGCTGGAGGATGGGAGTGTGTTGAATGAGTTGAAGCGATTGATACTGGAATATTTTAGTATGAATGATAATGGGGAGGTGGGATAAGGGATGGGTTTAAAGCAGTGTTGCGAAGGGTGAGGGGCGCGGATAAAGAGGGAACTATGTAAGAAGAACAGGAGGTACAGCTCCACCAGCACTTATTATGGTTAGAGGGGGCAGATGTACCGGAGGGGGGGAACTATAGGGGGGCAAGTACTGGCAACCCGAGCACAACTAAATGCTCTGGAAGGGGAGGTTATTTGCTATTGAATGCAACTGCTACATCAGGAGTTTTTTGAAGGGGGCAATAGGGCAAGGATATACATGGCCCAACTTCTAAAACAATGAAAGATGCTGTCCCATATTATGCAGATCAAGGGAGCTGGGGGCTCACTTGTACAATATGAGAAGGAGCTTAGAACAGATTTGCTTCT
This sequence comes from Ichthyophis bannanicus, assembly GCA_033557465.1. Taxonomy (NCBI): domain Eukaryota; kingdom Metazoa; phylum Chordata; class Amphibia; order Gymnophiona; family Ichthyophiidae; genus Ichthyophis; species Ichthyophis bannanicus. Next base: position 95,402,891 of record CM066042.1, on the reverse strand, counting down.
TTTACCAGACCCTCTATGCCACTCTCCTGTCTCCCCCAGACGGCCATATAGCAAATTACTTAGACTCTGTACCTCTGCAGTGTTTAGGTCCACTGGAACAGCAAGCAATAGACAGAGCAATAGGGGGAGGAGGAAGTACTACAAGCTATTCAGTAGCTCAAGATGGCTAAAGCCCGTTTTTATAAAAAATTTGGGGGGGACCTTGTGGGACCATTTGGTGTGACTCTACAATCTGCTCAAGGAGAGAGAAGCTTTGGCAGACACAATGGGCTGGGCGGGAATGTCACTGATACCCAAAGAAGGGAAAGATCCTCAGGTATGTACTTCCTACTGACCCATCTCACTGCTGAATCTGGATGCAAAGTTGCTGGCTAAAATAGTGGCGACTCATTTGAATGGGGTGATAGGACAGTTGCTTCATGAGGATCAGGCCGGTTTCATCCCTGGCAGACAGGTAGCAGATAATATCCGCAAGGTTCTTAATTTGGTATGGATGGCTAGATAGATGAAGGACCCTGCGTTGTTACTTTCCCTTGATGCTGAGAAAGAATTTGACCATGTGTCCTGGGCCTTTCTCTTCCAGGTTCTGGAAAAGATGGGGTTCGGAGTGTGCTTTCTGAGTTGGGTGTGAGCTTTTTACTGGAACCCAAAGGCATGTGTCTGGGTTAATGGGGGATATTCAAACCTTTTTCCCCTAGGGGCGAGGAAGAGTCAAGGTTGCCCCCTCTCGCCCATCCTTTTTGCCTATTAGTGGAACCTTTAGTGGCATGGGTTAGGATGAGTGCGGATTTGTGAGGTATAATGGTGGGGATCATTGTATATCATTGTATATCGCTATTTACGGATGACATTATTCTGGCACTCCCCTGCATATCTCTCTTCTGCTTCTTATGTGGGAAATTTGGGAGTATACTCCGTTGGCTGGGTTTCGCATTAATTGGGCTAAATCGCAGATATTAAATTTGATGCTGTCTGAGGAGCAACGGGAATGATTGCAAGAGAAATACCATTTTCACTGGGCAAAGCAGTCTCTTCAGTACTTGGGGATACAATTTGGGAATAGATTGGAAGACCTCTTTCAGATGAATTATAGGAAATTGCTTGGAGAGGTGGATGGTATCTTAGTGGTCGGGGCTGGGGTTATGTATTTTGGTTCAGTTGCATCGCGGTGATAACGATGCTGTTGCTTCCGCGCTTCCTCCTTCTTTTCCAGACATTGCCGATATCATTGCCTATAAGGGTGTTAAGGCAGCTACAGAGGAAAGTGAAGCGATTTATCTGGCAGAATCGAGCTCTTAGGATTGCAGCATGGATTCAGCAGAGAACACAGATGGAAGGGGGCTTGGGGGGTCCCAAACTTCAGGATGTACTATGTGGCAGCACAACTATGGGCTATTTAGTCATGGCATAGAGAGCAACAGAAACAGTAGGTGCAAATGGAAGAAGCTTCTCTCCCACAGGCGACCTTAGAGCATCTAATTTGGCAGGGAGACAGTGGGCAGGGTACAAGCCCCTTTGTGGGATATACTCTGTCTATATGGCAGATGTACCGACATGAATTATTGGAGGGCAAACAGTGCTCACAACAGATGTCATTGATGGCTTGTTTTGGTGAGGGAGTAGGACCGGGAAAAGTAGTACTCCATAGATGAGTAGAATAGGGTCTTAGGTTTCACACTGGGAGGGAGCGTGAGATTTTGAGGGGATAAAGGACCTCTACCGTTTGACAGCCCTAGACTACTATAGCCTTCTTCAGGTTAGTGCTTTTTTAAAACAGCGAAAGATATGGCAAGATTTATAGCAAGAAAAAGGCTGGTTTGAGGTCACATGCCTGGGGATTCTAGGGTGGAAAGGGGGTATGTCCTGGCTTTACCGGGGCCTCATCACAGGAAGCTCCATAAAGTTGGAATACATGAGAAAATGGGAGAAGGACTTTGCAATGGGAACTGGAAGAATGGGATGTATTGATTCAGAATTTAGTGAAGAAAATGCATACAAATTGCTCTCCTGGTGGTACTGGACGCCAGAGAGAATGTATAAGGCAAGATGAGGTCAAATGTGTGCTGGAGACAGTGTGGAGAGAAGGGAACACTGATGTACATGTGGTGGGAATGCAGTGGGGTCCAGCAGTATAGGGGGGCAATCATAGAGGTCATTGCTGAAATCATGGGATATAAGTTGCAAAGGTTATCGGCCATTTTCCTACTCCATCAAGTAGACAAAGTGATACCAACAAAAATACAGGGTGTGGTTCGGCACTGCATAGTAGCTGCCAGGTGTGAAATTGCTGCCTATTGGAATAAACCTGTGCTACCAAGTTTGGCACGATATGCTAAGATTGGCTAGCCTGTATTTGATGCATAAGTTAATGGGCATAAAAAGGGGTGGTCATTGCACTACAATGGAAAGGGGTGTGGAAGTGGCTGGAGAGGCAGAAGGGGGAAGATTTTATTTATTTACATTCTCTTATATACCGCGCTATTCTGCATCAATGCGGTTTACATTGAACAAGGCATTATAACTGGGAGATAACTATTTTACAGGGAACATGGGCTATGGAGGGTTAAGTGGCTTGCCCAAGACCACAAGGAGCACCTGTGGGACTAGAAACCCCAGTCCTTCCGGCCCAAGGTTACTGTCCTCTAGTGGGATTTGAACCCCTGACCTTTCGGCCTGAAGTACCTTGCCCCAACCACTAGGCCACTCCTCCACTGGAGGATGAGATAGACACTGAGAAGAATTGATATGGACAGAAAAGGGTAGGGGGGGTAGCAAAGGAGGAATGGTGCTTATGATTTTCAATATAGGGGGGAAATGAGCAGGGGTGGGGGAGGGGTATTGATGTGTGCCGGTTGTATATTCATGCTATGATTTGTTATTGCATTGTTGAATTGAAAAGGTTTGAAGTACTGATAAAAAATAAATGGAAAAGAAAATAGTCAGAGGGGAAGGGCAGACTAGATAGGCCATATGGTCTTTTTCTGCCATCACGTTTCTGTTTCTATATACACACATATATTTTCCAAATTATGTTTCTATTGATACGCTGCTTATATTGTTACGTATTTAAAATGTATTAATTTGTGTTTTTTACTGAAATGTTTTTGTATTTGATTATGCATTTTCAAACTGTTGAAAACTGCACTGGGTGGTCCTTTGGTGGACTAGAAAAGCAGCGGGTAAAGCTCAGAATAGATTAAATTAGATCTATTACTATTAGTCAGGAGCCAGAGGTCCATCAAGGGACTAAGAAGAGTCATTGCAAAGCTGCAGTAAAATTCACAATAGTACCACAGTCTAATTTACAACATGAGTCATTGAACTGTGCTACCTCAGTATTACAGGTTAGTGACTCGTGTGGTAAATTTCATTACGCACTGCTGCAGCTGGGAACATCGTGCCCGCTAACTCAAAGTGGCCACAGCCCAATGGCAATCCCCCCTCCCCCTACCCCGACTGCATAATCCTGCTAAAGCTTCCTAGCAAAGGCGGCAATATATTTCCATAAATAACAAAGCTTTCAAGGTAAAACACAACTTGCACTATTCATTTTTAAAAATAATGAACTGTTAATTTATGCATGTGCATGTTTCGCATCTCATTAATACTTAACATGAGTTGCAGTAGAATTCATGCGTTAAGGGAAAATAACATAACATAAATGGCAAAATTATGTGTTATGCACATTATAAATTTCTTTCCCAGATTGAAATGAGTGTTTACCCCTTTAATACAGAGGTGCAGGAAAAAAAAGAAGGCTGGAAACTGTATAACTGCCTGCAGTCTTTTTGCTGGCTTTTAAAAGTGAAAGTATGCACGCCCTTTTCTTTTGAGAATTATCCCGGAAGAAATCGCCTCGTGCGTTTACATCTACTAACATGTGCAGAGCTAAAATGCGCTCACTTTGGAAAATGCAAAGGTACGCGCATAATTCCAACCCTGTCTACCAGGAACACTTCTTCCCAATGCAGATAGACTTAGGTGCACAGAGGCACTACGAGAGTAATTTTATAACAGGATGCCTAGGAAAAGACAGACAAAATGTGCCTATTTTAATAAAGCCTATTTGTCTTTATAAAATACTAAGATAGATAGCAAAGATTATGCCTTAAAGGTTTACCCCCTGAAGAAGGCTTTTTAGCCGAAACGCGTCGGGGCACAATAAAAAAGATTCTTCACCTATATAACTGTCGTCAGTCCTTGTGTACCTGCTTGGTTAGTTCCTTCCTTAAAGTACGGTGCTGACATTTAAACCTGCTTCTATAGCAGGAGTAAATGAATGCATAGAAATCAAGAGGCATACCTAAAACTCCACCTGCACTCTGCACAGACCATGCCTTGTAGCAAACTGTGCACCTTCATGTCAGTGCACATATCGTTACACTGCTCAATATTTTCTAAGAGACCATTAATGCACATAAACTGCTACATATGCGCATTAATGACTTTATAAAATTACCTCCTCCCCGCGCAAGTTTACCCACACATAGGGTGGACAGTTGCTCACCATGGGAGTTATTTTAGAAGCCCTATTTGTGGACATCTAAAACAGGCATGTAGGCCTGCAAATCCCTAAAATGTCCCCAGAGCCATTTTAGAAAGCTGGATACATGGATGTCTTTGGGACGAACACATCTATAGCGCATGAGGGTGTGGCAAAGGCATTTCTGGGGCATTCAAGAAAAGAGGACTGTGTGCGTGCAATTTCAGAAGCTGTGAGCACGTCTAAACCAAACCCACCATGGTAACGTCTGTGTCTATTCCTGAACCTGGGCACAAACAGGCATCAGAAAAGCTCTCATTCTGCCACCAAAGCGGAAGGGAAATGCGGACACTTGTTTTCTGGTCGCAAGCAGTAGGCAGAGACGTGTAGGAAGCATGGGACAGACATCCTCATTCATGTGGCTGTGACCACCAAAGTGCAATTTTCTGAAACTTACCACTCTAGTCCGCAGCTTTGTGATGTTCTTCGTACTGAATAGATTGTAAGCTGATAAGCAGGGACTGTGTCTTACATCTATATGTACAGCGCTGCGTATGGCCTGTAGCGCTATACAAATAAGTAGTAGTAGTAGTAATTGTAGTAAGATTATTTAACCACCCCCCATGGGCAAAAATCTTTGTGCCTTGTCCATGCTACACAGCAGGCCAGGGTATATATTGTTGTGTGTGCACTGTAGACACAACCGGGAGCTTTTGTATAAATATCTATACTATCAATGACTTCATACACAGGATACACAACAGTCCTTTTAATTGTCATTTTAAGACATTCTGGGATTTAAAGTTCAAGATTCTCAATAGAATAAATCTACAATTCCCACAATTTCACTTTACATTCCACAGTAAGCACTCTGGTGCATGCCAATTCAATTTAGAATATCGCTTCATGACATCAAGATATGTGAAAGGTAATTCTGTAATCCTCCAATGTGGATGACATGCGTCCCCATATGCGGATAGCCGCCCATTTTTTATAACGTGAAGCATGCAGGTGCCTCACTTTCTAAAATAGCTGTATACCAATGCACTGTACCCTAGGCACATCAGTTGTGCCTGCCCTAGATTGGCATAGGGACATGCCTGGATCATAGTATTCTATAATGTATGTGTGTTCCTTGAGGCCACGCCTACACTTCACCCACACCATATCTCCATGCACGCCCCAACCCAGGACCAGCATTGGAGGGCATTTCTGCATGCACTTACAGAATCCTGCCCAGCCAAAGTGCATAAGGAATTGTCCATGCACATATGCAAGTCCAGGAAAATATGGCCACAGGTCTTTCCTTAGCTCCTTTATAAAATCACCCCCATCCAGTCTTCCAGTGCTGATATTTATGAAACCTTGTTCCCTTTATTTTTATTTTTTTTACCTATGCAAGTCTTCTGATCTTCATCCAGCTGATGTCCATGGTTACAAGTACAGAGAGGGCCTGAGCTGGTGTGGTGACATTGATGGGAACAGCCGCCATTGTTGGATTCACAGCTATTCACAATCTCCATCTCTATTCCTGGTAGGAAGACACATACACATATTTCTAAGCACCTCAAAGAGAAGCCCTTCATAGTCTTTGGACATCAGCTTCACTAATTCTTATGAGCATCATGATCTTAAATGCTCTACACTTCTAGCCAAGGGCACCGAGATCAAAGCTTTATAGACAAGGAGACGCACGTGCTACAATGTTTCTAACTACCAGAACTGTGATAGCTAGAAAGTGGGAAGGGTGTGATGGCTCATTAAAGAAGGGGAGAGAGCGTCATCTGAGAAGACCAGAATGCCCTTGAAGAACATGGTGCCAACTTTAGTTTTCCTTTCTTTTTATAATGGATTTCTGCTCTGGTTAAATGATGACATAAAATGTTGATGAGCTGCTACATTTGCACAGGCTTTGCCCCGTATAGACAAATCATAGGCATATCAGTTTGAAATTAAAACAAAATTTGAAAGAAAGAGTTAATAAGCGAGACCTCTTTTTGCTCTCAGCTGTCATAACAGACATTCTGTTTCCTTTAAAAACATAGTTATAGTACCACGGTCTTGAAATCCATCATGAATCCTCCTTGGATTTCATTATGCCTTCCAACAGACTATTGGCCACTCATGGTAGGTTCAGTGTTCCTGAAGGATCTCTATCTCTGCTACTACAGTGGAATGATCACTTCAACCAGGGTTACATGTTTATAATGCTTTATTTTACTTATACTGCTTTTAAAACAAGTTGTCAATACAATAAAATAAACATGAAATGAAGGGAAGTCCATTGAAATTATAGGACAGGAAAGAAAGGATGATATTAAAAATGAGCCAGGACTCCTGCAGCACCCATCGAAGCACAGTGAACTTCAGGAAACTCCGATGTTTCCATATCAACGGGGACAGGCGGGGACAGAGCTGGCCCCAGAGTTAGTTAAGATGTTGGTACCCTAGGCAAATCCCCCCCCCACCAGCTATCAGAATCTCTTGTTTAGCTTTGAATGTCCTGGTTAAAGTCTATCTCCGATGATATGGAACCATCAGCTGTCTACCGCAAGGATGAGATACTGAGGGATTTTATGGAGAGAAAACCCCTAGAACTACAACTGATGACCTGAAGCAACTCAGTCTTTGACCCTCTTCCCCATAAGGCCTGATGGCAGGACAAATCCTGAATGTTAAGGAAAGGGGAGGAATCTACCCGTTTTTCCGCTTTCTTCTTCCTTGGCTTCAGGCTCTGGAACTCACTCCCCCCCTCCCCCCCCCGCCCTCTGCCTCGAGTCATCATTCACCAAATTCAAAACCAGTTTAAAATCTCATTTTTTCTGTGTCACCTATGATCTCCCACCCTCTCCCTCCATCCTCACGGCCCCTCCTTAAGCCTTGTGTCTTGTCTTGTCTGCCCCAGTTTGTCTGTCCCCACTTTTCTCTTCAGCCTACTTTTTGCTTTCTCTTTACCTTTGATTCTGTCCCTTTCCTGTCATACCAATGGAGTTCTGATTCCTCTATCCCTCTTTTTCCAGCAGCGACTCTGACTTAGTTTTTGTTTTTGCCTATTGTGAACCACTCTGGTACCCATGGTGTGGGCGGTATATAAAGAAACAAATAAAGATACTCAAGTGAACACTAGGCTGCACGAGAGAGCTGCTTTTAGCTGTCAAAAGTACCTTTTGCCGTTTCAGAAACCTTTTGAAATGTTGTTTGTCAGTTAGCACTTTAAGCACAAAATCAACAATAAAAATATATACTTGTTGGTGCAGGCCCCAGAAAACGTTATCTTTTGTTTTCAGTTTGTTAATGGAGGAACTGCAAACATTTTAAAGATAAATTAATCTGGCAAGGCCCCTGCTAGACAGGAGTCTGCTTCTGCAGCCTGTCGACTATGCAATTACTTTATGTCACCTCATCTCCCTCCTCCGCAAAAGAAGTGTTGCAATTCCTTAGGAATTTTCTCACTGAAGAGGGAACTTAAGGTTCTTCCATACTCTCAGCCATTTGGCTCAGGCCTTCAAAGGCCACAGATGATCTGCTTTCTGGAGATTCACAGATCATCAGATACAGTGCCTCTGCTTAATGGAAGAATCAAGTTAATTTGTGTATAAGATCACTCTGAAAACCTAGCTTATTTGTGGCCCCTGAGGACCAGGAGATGAGGAGCCCTAATATTTGTGGTTACTAAAACTAGAATATAAAAAAATACAAAAGCAGCAAAAAAGCATAGTTACTCACCTGTAACAGATGATCTCCGGGAACAGCAGGAATTTAGTCTTTACATATGGGCATCGTCGGTACAGACGGAGCCTGCATGGTAACGCTCCCCAGCGTCCAATTAGGAAGCTTTTGGGAGCATCCCACAGTGCCTGCGTGCTGCCTATCCGCCTTTCCCAACTGCCTCTCTCCAGTTGAGTTTAAAGCTGAGACAAAGAGAGAGAGAGGGAAAGAGAAAGAGATAGATATAGAGATACAACTCCTAGGGGAGGTGGGTGGGTTGTGAAAACTAAATTCCTGCTGTTCCCGGAGATCACCTGTTACAGGTGAGTAACTATGCTATCTCCAGGAGCAAGCAGGAATGTAGTCTTCACATATGGGGACTCCCTAGCTTTAGATGCCAGGGAGAAGCCCCAGAAGTTGTGTGTCCCTGTGAAAGGGCTCCACTTCCCCCTATGGATCTCTGGCATCCAACCGGGGATGGTGGGTAGGAGTTGATTAGGTATGGAACAGGTGTTGAAGAACAGCCTGACCAAACAAGGCATCCCGGTGGGAGTCCTTGTCCAAGCAGTAATAGGCTGTGAAGGTATGAACTGAGGCCCAAGTGGCTCCTCGACAGATGTCGTCGATAGACACAGAGTGCAGATGAGCCATTAAAGCTGCCATGGCTCTCACATTGTGAGCTGTGACATGGCCCTCCAGAGGAAGATTCTTACTCTGATAGGTAAAGGAAATACACTGTGCAATCCAGCTGGACAGTGTTCTCTTAGAGACTGGAAGTCCCAAATGAGAAGGATCAAAAGCAACAAAGAGTTGAGAGGACTTTCTATGTTGCTGTGTTCTTTGCAAGTAAAAGGCCAAAGCTCTTTTACAGTCCAACGTATGAAGATTCCTTTCTGCACTAGATGAATGAGGCCTTGGAAAAAACACAGGCAGGTAGACCGCTTGGTTTAAATGAAAAGGCGAGACCACCTTTGGCATAAAGTGTGGATGAGTCCTAAGGACTACCTTGTCATGATGGAACCTTGTATAAGGTGGATCAGCTACTAGTACCTGCAACTCACTGATGCGGCGTGCTGATGTGATTGCAATGAGAAAGATAACTTTCCAAGAAAGGAATTTCAATGAGGTAGTAGTTAAGGGTTCAAAAGGTGGCTTCATGAGCCGACCAAGAACCAGGTTTCAGTCCCATGCCACCGATGGTGGCCTAATGGGAGGCTTAGTTAGAAGAAGGCCTCTCATAAATCTTGCTATAAGAGGATGGGAGGAAATAGGTTGTCAATTTAGAGGCTTGAAAGAAGCTGCAATAGCACTCACATGGAGTCTTACTGAGTTACTTTTAAGTCCTGCATTGGATAAATGAAGGAGATATTCCAGTAATGATTCCAGAGGTATCGCAAGGGTGTTAAGGCCCTTCTGCGAACACCATATGGTAAACCTTTTCCACTTGAAAGCATAAGAGCGTCTTGTGGAAGGTTTCCTGGAAACATAAAGGATATACTTTACTTGCTGAGGGAGGTTAAGATCATGAAGATCTAGGCCTTCAGCAACCAAGCCCTGAGATGCAGAGACTGGGGATTGGGATGCCATAACATTCCGTCCTCTTGAGACAGGAGATCTGGAGCAGATCCTAACTCCAGGGAGGGAGCTTCAGAGAGATGTAGAAGCAGAGGGTACCACACTTGCTGTGGCCAATGTGGAGCTATGAGACTCATACAGCCTCTGTCTCTCTGAAGCTTGAACAGGGTTTTGGGAATTAGGGGAATGGGTGGAAAGGCATAAAGGAAGTCTTGACCCCAGTGAAGGAGGAAAGCATCCCTGGCCTGAGAGCCCTGAGCTGGAATTCTGGAACAGAACCAGGGAAGTTTGGCATTCAACGGACTTGCAAAGAGGTCTATGTCCGGGGTTCCCCAAATTTGAAAAGTCTTGGCCACCTGGTCTGCATGCAGAGACCATTCATGTGGAAGCAGAACTCAACTGAGTCTGTCTGCCCAAGAGTTTTGTATGCCTGGAAGATACACTGCCAGGAAATTAATCTGATGCTCTCTGGCGAGGGCCCATAGTAGCAAAGCTTCGTTGCAAAGCGACAGAGAGCCTGTTCCTCCCTGCTTGTTCACGTAGAACATGGCTACTTGATTGTCCGTATGAATGAGGACTGTCTTGTAGCTGAGCAGGGTGTGGAACACTCGAAGAGCAAGGAAAATTCCTCTGAGCTCTAAGAGATTGATATGTAGATGAGTCTCCTGTGGAGTCCAGGTGCCTTGGGTGGAGAGGTCTTGCAGATGAGCTCCCCAACCCATTGGTGAAGCATCTGTTGTGAGAGTTGCCTGGGTTAAGGGTTGTTGAAATGGGGACCCCAGCAACAGGTTCTGAGGGGACTGCCACCATTTGAGGGACAAAATAAGGCGATTTGTGTTTGCTATTTTGTCTGACAGGCACCCTGATGCCTGGGTCCATTGAGTGGATAAAGTCCACTGGGCTGCTCTCATATGGAGGCGAGCATAAGGAACCACATGCACTGTGGATGCCATGTGGCCTAGTAGTTGTAGCATTTCTCGGGTAGTGAGATGAGGCTTCAGCACTGCTTGAGAAGCTAACTGCACCATGTGAAGGGAACGGGCCTGGGGAAGATAGGCCCTTGCTTTTCTGGTATCTAGCAAAGCTCCTATGAACTCTAGAGACTGAGTGGGAGTTAGACTGGATTTTGGGATGTTTAGAACCAGAATCAAATACTGAAGGATACGCATTGTGCAAGATAGAGAAGTCCTGGCCTCTGACTCTGATGGGGCTCGAATGAGCCAGTCGTCTAAGTAGGGGAAGACGAATATCCCTAGAGTGCGAAGAAATGCTGCTACCACAGCCATGTACTTCGTGAACACTCTTGGTGCTGAGGCCAGGCCAAAAGGAAGTACCCTGTATTGGTAGTGCTTTCCTTGAAAAAGGAACCAAAGGAACTTTCTGTGAGTTGGATGGATGAGAACATGAGTGTACGCATCCTTGAGATCTAGAGAACAAAGCCAATCCTGACTCTGAAGGTATGGCAGTAGAGTACCAAGAGAAATCATCTTGAATTTCTCTTTGAACAGGAACTTGTTCAATTCTCTGAGGTCTAAAATGGGTCTGTGTCCCCCTGTTTTCTTTGGGATAAGGAAATAGGGGGAGTAAAACCCTGTACCCTATTGATGAATGGGTACTTCTTCTATTGCCCTTTGGGCAAGAAGTATAGTGACCTCTTGATCTAACAGGTTGATGAGAGAGGTCTGAAAATTGAACTGTCTTACCATTGTGGGAGGGGGCATGCACAGAAAGTGAAGGACTAGAAAGGGGGACTGTTACTTCTGGAGAGAAATCTGCAACTGTGAGTATATACTTCTGGTAATTTTCTAAAAAGAATTCTTTGTATTAAAGCTACTTAATCTGTGAACCCACTGTTTTTTGTTGGATCAGTTAGGGCCTAGTAGCAGCAATTAAAGTTTGAATTTAAAACACAGAGGAGAGCTTTCTGGTTACATTTCATACCCAGCAGAGAGCTTGTAGTTTAAATTTAATAGTCACTCAGGGCCAAGTAACAGCAAAGTACTTTTAGTATAAATTTAACACACAGAAGAGAGCTTTCTGGTTAAATTTAGTACCAAGCAGAGAGCTTGTAGTTTAAATTTCATAAGTTAGAGCCTAGCAGCAGCTAAGAGCTATAATTTAAATCAAATCAGAATTTAGCTTACCTCAGCAGCACAAGACAGGGTACTGTGTAGCAGCCCTCTTTTAATAAGTGTTATTTCCCACCCACCCCGGGATAATCATAGCTTTATAGGTACTTACACATCTTAAAAGACAGGAGGTGCTTTTAGGTGAAGCTCATTACCCAAATCAGTCATACACTAAGGACCTGAGATTAATTAAACTTCAGGTGAACAAGGTATATTAAACGTATTAGGTACAGTTTTATTGGTATAAATACCCATAGCAACCCCTAGTAAGTAAGAACTTAAAGATCTAGACACAAACTTAAAACTAAGATGCAGACAGCAGTCCAGCAGCGGGATGGGGGCTTTCCAGTCTTTTGCACTGAGTGTCACATGTATGATTTTCTCCCAGTTGGTGAGAGGTCTTACGTGTGCACTAGGTGCAAGGAGCTCTTTGCTCTCAGGGAACAAGTCCGTTCTCTAGAGGCTAAAGTAGCAGACTTGGAAAACATAAGACAGACAGAGAGGTACATAGACGAGACCTACAGGGATATAGTCCTGAAGTCCCACCTCCAGTCTGGCAGCACCCCTGTTGCCATGGAGGAGAGAGGTCACGTGACAGGAGAGCATCACCCTGGTTTGGCAGGAAGTGATCCTGTAACTAGGACCTGTCCTCCAGGTGATGTAAAACCCTCTCGCACCGAGGAAGTTTCTCCAGGGCCATGTGCCCATGAGGGAAGGGTTAGGACAGCCGTTATAGTTGGTGATTCGATCATTAGGCATGTAGATAGCTGGGTGGCTGGTGGACGTGAGGATCGCCTGGTAACATGCCTGCCTGGTGCGAAGGTAGCGGACCTCACGCCACCTAGATAAGGTCTTAGATAGTGCTGGGGAGGAGTCTGCTGTCTTGGTACATGTCGGTACCAATGACATAGGAAAATGCGGTAGGGAGGTTCTGGAGGCAAAATTTAGGCTTTTAGGTAGGAAGTTGAAATCCAGAACTTCCAGGGTAGCATTTTCCGAAATGCTTCCTGTTCCAGCACAGGACACAAAAGGCAGGCAGAGCTCCAGAGTCTCAATGCGTGGATGAGACAATGGTGCAGAGATGAGGGTTTTGGATTTGTTAGGAACTGGGGAACATTCTGGGGAAAGGAGGGGCTCTTCCGAAGGGATGGGCTTCACCTTAACCGGGATGGAACCAGGCTGCTGGCATTAACCTTTAAAAAGGAGATAGGGCAGCTTTTAAACTAGATATTAGGGGAAAGCCAACAGTCGCCCAAGAGCGGATGGTTCGGAAGAATGTATCCTTGAAGGATACTACCAAAAGCAGAGAGGTTCCACAACAGAGTAAAGTGGCCCAAATGCCCTCAAGAATGGAGCAGACAGAGCTTAAAGATCCCAATTTACCCATGTCTAACAATAGCCAAATTAACATGAATAAAATACATTCTCTAAAATGCTTGTATGCAAATGCTAGAAGTCTAAAGAATAAGATGGGAGAGTTAGAATATATAGCACTAAATGAAAGGTTAGATATGATTGGAATATCAGAGACATGGTGGAAGGAGGACAACCAGTGGGACACTGTGATACCTGGGTACAAACTATATCGTAATGACAGAGCTGATCAAATTGGTGGAGGGGTTGCGCTCTTATGTTAGAGAGGGCATTGACTCAGAAAGGATTAAAGTTTTGCAGGAAACAAAATCTGCTGTAGAATCTATATGGATTGAAATTCCATATAAAAGGGGGAAGGCGATGGCAGTGGGGGTGTACTATCGAGCACCTGGCCAGAATGACCAAATGGATGATGACATGCTCAAAGAAATCAAGGAAGCTAACAAAGGTTACAGCGCAGTAATAATAATGGGTGATTTCAATTACCCCGGTATCGACTGGGTCAGTGTCACGTCAGGACATGCTAGGGAGATAAAGTTCCTAGATGAAATAAATGACTGCTTTTTGGAGCAGCTGGTTCATGAACCGACCAGAGGGGAAGCCATATTAGACCTAGTCCTTAGTGGAACACCAGATCTAGTGCAAGAGATAAGGGTGTTGGGGCCACTTGGCAATAGTGATCATAGCATGATCGCCTTTGATTTAATTAGTGGAGGAGGGATAGTAAGGAAATCCACAGTACTACCTTTTAACTTTCGAAAGGGAGACTATGATAAAATGAGGAAAACAGTTAAGAAAAACTAAAAGGAGCAGTTGCGAAGGTTAAAGACGTACATCAAGCTTGGGTGTTGTTGAAAAATACTATCTTGGAAGCCCAGACCAGCTGTATTCCACGCTTTAAGAAAAGTGGAAGGAAGTCCAAAAAAGTGCCGGCATGGTTTAAAGGTGAGGTCAGAGAGGCTGTTGTTGTGCCAAAAAAGCATCTTTCAGGAAATGGAAAAAAGAGCCAAACGACGAAACCTGGAAGCAGCACAAGCAATGGCAAGTCAAATGCAAGGCATTGAAAAGGCAGGCAAAGAGAGAATTTGAGAAGAAGCTTGCTGCGGAAGCAAAAACGCGAAATAAAGACCTTTTCAAGTACATTCGTAGCAAAAACCTGTGAGAGAGTCAGTTGGTCCATTAGATGATAAAGGGGTTAAAGGAGCACTAAGAGGTGACAAGGCGATAGTGGAGAGACTGAATGAATTCTTTGCTTCGGTCTTTACTGAGGAAGATGTAGGGATGTTACCCATGACTGAAGTGGTATTTAAAGGTGCGGAAGAATTGAAGGAAATATCGATACATCGGGAAGATGTCTTACAACTATTAGATAAACTGAAGAGTAGCAAATCACCTGGGCCGGATGGTATACATCCAATGGTGTTGAAAGAACTGAAATATGAGATTGCAGACCTGCTATCAGTAATCTGTGAACTATCATTAAAATCATCTCTAATACCTGAAGATTGGAGGATCGCCAATGTAACACCAATTTTTAAAAAGGGTTCCAGGGTTGATCCGGGAAACTACAGACCGGTGAGCCTGACGTCAGTACCGGGAAAAATGGTAGAAACCATCATAAAGAATAAAATTACTCAGCATGTAGATAGTCACAACCTAATGGGAGACAGCCAACATGGCTTTAGACAAGGAAGATCTTGTCTTACTAATCTGTTATGTTTTTTTGAAGGAGTGAATAAACAGGTGGACAAAAGTGAGTCGGTTGATATTGTGTATCTGGACTTTCAGAAAGCCTTTGACAAGGTCCCTCATCAGAGACTTTTGGCAAAACTAAAGAGTCATGGGATAGGAGGCAGTGTACTATTGTGGATCAGGAACTGGTTAAAAGATAGAAAGCAGAGGGTAGGGCTAAATGGCCAATTTTCCCAATGGAGAAAGGTGAATAGTGGTGTACCCCAGGGATCTGTGCTGGGTCCGCTGCTTTTTGACATATTCATAAATGACCTGGAAAGTGGAATAACGAGTGAGGTTATCAAATTTGCAGATGACACAAAACTATTTAAAGTTGTTAAAACCCAAGAGGATTGTGAAAAATTGCAAGAGGATCTTGATAAATTGGAAGACTGAGCATCAAAATGGCAGATGAAATTTAATGTGGACAAGTGCAAGGTTATGCACCTAGGGAAGAACAACCCAAACTATGGTTACACGATGCAAGGTTCCACATTAGGAACCACCACCCAGGAAAAAGATTTAGGCGTCATTGTGGATACCATGTTAAAACCCTCGGCCCAGTGTGCAGCGGCGGCCAAGAGAGCAAATAGAATGCTAGGTATGATAAGGAAAGGAATGGAAAATAAAACAAAAGATATTATAATGCCTCTATATCGTTCCATGGTGAGACCGCACCTTGAATATTGTGTGCAATTCTGGTCGCCGTATCTTAAAAAGGATATAGCGATTTTAGAAAAGGTACAGAGAAGAGCCACCAAAATGGTAAAGGGGATGGAAGGATACTCCTATGAAGAAAGGCTAAAAAGGTTAGGGCTCTTTAACCTGGAAAAGAGACGGCTGAGGGGAGATATGATAGAAGTCTATAAATTAATGAACGGAGTGGAACGGGTAAACGTAGATCGATTGTTTACCTTATCAGAATATAGAAAGACTAGGGGACATGCAATGAAGCTACAGGGTAAACTATTTAAGACTAATAAAAGAAAATATTTTTTCACTCAACGTGCAATCAAACTCTGGAATTTGTTACTGGAGGATGTAGTAAAGGCTGTTAGTGTAGCTGGGTTTAAAAAAGGTTTGGACAAGTTCCTGGAGGAAAGGTCCATAAACCATTATTAAGAAGTGACCAAAGATATCAATGCTTGATCCAGTACAAGCATTGTGGAACTTGTGTCTCTTGGGGAAACTGCTAGGTACATATGACCTAGATTGGCCACTGTTGGAAACAGAATACTGGGCTTGATGGACCTTGGTCTGACCCAGTATGGCATATCTTATGTTCTTATGAAGCTTGTACCCTTGTTTTATAATGGAGAGTGTCCAATGTTCTGCTGTTATCTGCTTCCATCTGGGGGCAAAGTGACATAACCTTCCTGGAATGGTGGAAGGCTCTGGTCCATTGAGGGCCAGGAAGGCTAAGTTCTCTAGATGAAAGTCAAAGGCCTTGTGCAGGCTGAGACTGCTGAAACGGTTGAGGCTTAGCAGTCTTTGCTTTTTCCTTTGTTTAGGTGGTTGCTGACTCTTTCGGGCAGACTGACGTGCAGAACGTCCCTGCTGGGAATAAGAGGGATAAAACCTCTTCTTTTTTGAGAAGAAAGGTTTCTTGAAAGATTTCTTTCTTGCAGGATCAGCTGTGGCTTTGGATAACCTATCCAAAGTGGAGTTGTCAGCATCCAATTCATTGGCCTTCTCTTGCCAATTTTTGCCAAATAAATTCTCACCTGTACAAGGGATATTGCCCAGTTTGTCCTGCACCCAGAGCTCCAAATCGGATGCCTGGAGCCAGGCAATTCTACGTGCACCTATGGCAATGGCAGAGGTTCTGCTTATGCACTCAAAGCAGTCAAAAACTGCACGACTGACAAACTTAGAAACATCCTGGGCATGTTTAACTAGTGTGAGAAAATCCTGCCTCTTGTCATCAGGAAGGAGAGGGCTTAAAACCTCCAAATCTCCTGTGACCTCTTTGAGGAACATTCCCATATATAAAATATAGGAACTGATCCTGGCAGAAAGCATGGAAGCCTGGAAAGTACGACGTCCAAAGGCATCCAAGGTTCTACACTCACGTCCTGGAGGATTAGAGGCATGTCTCTTTGCACTCCTGATCCTTCTCATAGCTAGAATCCAGGACAAGGAGGGGCTCGATACATGGTATCCAGTCTGCGAGAGTGAAGAGATGTGGTAAGAGGTGTCTCCCACATTCTCAACATGAGATCATGTAAGATCTCATGGATAGGCACGGTAGCTGCCTTCTTAGGAGCTTTGGGATATTGTAAAATCTCCAACTCCTTAGCTCTGGGCTCTGTTTCAGGAGTCACAGTAATGGACAAACCACGAGCCACCTCCCTGATGAAATCCTGAAAGGAGATATCTTCTGGAGGAGACATCCTATGTTTAGGAGAGGAAGGCTCCTCCGGGAGAAATATTCCGGTACCGACAGAGCTGTCAGAATCCTAAGAGTCCTCCGAGGATTTGAAGTACCTTCTGTCTGGATGCTCTTGAAGAGCCCGATACCCGTACCGACCGAAGTCAGTACCAGGAGGAATCGGTACCGGGGTATCAGTACTGGAAGGCATTGCATGACTGGGTGCCGGCAAAGCAGACACCGATGTCGATGCTATCAGTACCAGTATCGATGCCGGTACCGGTTGAACTGTCTGACACGGTTCCGATGCCGCAAAGAGAGCCACCAGACTGCGTTCAATAGCCAGGAACCTCTGGTCTATCGACGCTGCTGATGCCTGTGTATCGGTACCGGAAGCAGCCGGTACCCCAGAGCATGGCACTTGTAGTTCTGCCAAGGTCGGGGCCTCGAGAACATCCTGGAGCCCCAATAATGCTTTGGAAGCCAAAGCCTCCTGCCAGGGCAATTTTGCCGGTACAGAACCCTCAAGGGCAACGCCAGAGGCATCTCGATGCTTGGAAGGAGATCTACCCTTTGAGGACCGGCTAGACTTATGTTTAGTTACCTGAGATCCATGGGAGGAAGACGAAGCCCTGGAAGATGTCGATGCCACAGAAGCTGCATCGGAGGGAAAAAGGGCGCTGAGCTTGGCAGCTCGGTTTTGTCGACCCCTCTTGGACATCATGGCACAAGCCATACACGCGGAGATGGAGTGGTCAGGACCTAAACATTTAAGACACCACTCATGGGTATCGGTGACGGAGATGGTACCGCCACACTTGGTGCACTTTTTAAAACCCGAGGCGGGTTTCTCCATAGTGGAGGAAATTTTGGGCCTAAGGCCCAAAATGGCGCGTGCACCTGGAAAAGAAAAGTTTAGAAAAAAGATTATTATTATTTATTTTTTTTTTTTAAAGAAAGAAAGAAAGAAGAACCGGCGGTACCGGTATAGCGTCGAGGAAGGCAGACGCGACCACAAAATAGAAGAATAAGGAAAAAAATTTTCTACGGTGACAGGAACGACCACCTGCTGGCTCCGCAGAAAACAAAGAACTTGAGAGAGGCAGTTGGGAAAGGCGGGAAGGCAGCACACAGGCACTATGGGATGCTCCCAAAAGCTTCCTAATTGGACGCTGGGGAGCGTTCCCACGCAGGCTCCGTCGGTACCGACGATAACCATATGTGAAGATTACATTCCTGCTTGTTCCTGGAGATTAAGCTTTTTTCCAAAACATACTCGGTTATTCCATGTCTGTCTCCCTTCCACCCCGGGCCGGCCTATTCACTAAGCAAACTAGACGGTTGCCTAGGGCAGCAGGCCCCAGTGGGTGGCATCACCCACCCCCTCCTCATAGCAGAGCAGCAGTTCATCACCGCCCAGCCCACCATACCTCCCCCTTCCCGGCATCCATCTTCTCATCCGGGGGAGGGGGTGGCACGGTGATGGCTCCACTGTGTCAGGGTTTAAAGTGCCTACGCTAGTGTGCTCACAGTCTGCCAATCCTGCCCCCCTTCAATACAGCTTCCTGCCACCCCAACAGGAAATTGCGTCGGAAGGGAGCAGGAGCGGCAGGCCATGGGCATGCTAATGCAGCCACTTTAAAGCCCAATGGAGCAGAGGCGTGCCATGCTGCTCCCCCTTCCCCAGAAGATGGATGCCAGGCAGGGGAGGGGGAGGCAGCATGGCCGCCAGGCGGCACCACAATCTTCATGGAGGGTCCGCCTAAGGCGGCAGAAATCCTCAGACTAGCCCTGCTTCCACCCCTCAGTTTGCAAAACTTTTAAATATACACGTCATGTTCTAAGGTTTATTTCTAAACAATTGGAAGACTTCTAGGAAGATCTTACTGTGCAGAAAGGGGTTGTGCATAAGTATTCTAAAAATCAGCTAAAAATCTTTTCTTAAAGAGCTTAACTCTTTGCACAGCTGAACTAACTTTCAGTCACAGTTGAACTATCCCTGAACTAAAGTGTGAAGACCAACATCGCACAGGGCAGTGTCAGAGAGAAAAGGGCAGCTGACATCCTTTAAAGGTAGCTGTAGCCCAAAGCCATTCAAGTCTCATCCTCCCCCCCCCAACCAAAGGGTTAACACAGGAGTGGAGGAGGGCCTAGTGGTTGGGGCAAGGTACTTTCAGGCCAGAAGGTCGGGGGTTCAAATCCCACTAGAGGACAGCAACCTAGGGCCAGAAGGACTGGGGTTTCTAGTCCTATAGGTGCTCCTTGTGGTCTTGGGCAAGCCACTTAACCCTCCATAGCCCATGTTCCCTGTAAAATAGTTATTTCCAAGTTATAATGCCCTGTTCAATGTAATTTCAGTTTGTTCAATGTAAACCGCACTGATGCAGAATAGCACGGTAAATAAGAGAATATAAATAAATAACTCCAATAGCCTTTAAAAGCTGATTTTAGAAGTTGCTGTTATCTAGCACCTGGGCATCCAATAACAACTTCTAGAAAAGCTTCTAGCACCTCTCCCAGACCCATATCATGACCACTTGTTCTAGAGCACTCTTTAAACCAAAAAATATGTGTGTCTTGTTCATTATATATACTTTCAGTACCTGTTTACATGTGTCTGAATTTTGCATCTTTAACTATCCATTAGGCTTACATAGGTATCATCTTTATTCATCGGATTTGTTGGCTATTTCTCTGGTCATATTGATTTTCATGCATGCCCATGAATAGGTCCCCTGCTTGGATGCTTACTGTAACACTGCTTTCCATCAGCCCCCAGCTCGTACCCAGGGTTACAGGCACACTGGAAGGAACCTCTGGTGTTGAGACAGCTGTGCGAACACATGGCCAAATCAGTCACACATTCATTTATGTCTACAAGAAATATAAAAATAAAGAAAATATCATTTTAAGTATGGCTTCTTGAAAGCAATCTTGTTGCTCAGGTCAAGCGTAGGTTGGAGAGATACCAGACCTTTTACCTGGCTTGGCTTTTCTCTCCCCTGAACCGCAGCACAGTGAGCAGGTCAGAGAACATACTCTGAGTCTGCAGAGATGATAAATGACCATTCCCCTTCTCCAGCTGTAATGCATCTTAGACACACTTCAGTGCACATGTTTTCACACTCTGTATCAGACATTATAATATGACAAAACTTAGACCAAAAACTATTTTACTGTAGATACACTTGCAAAACCAGAAGTCATGTGTTTTTCCTAGGGAAGAAAGGGAATTAAAATTGCATTCTGACGCCATACTACTGAGCAGATTTATAAAAGTAAACAAGGTTTTTTGTGTTTTTTTTTAAGAGGATACATGGTAGCATGAAGTATTGGCACCTGCTAAAACTGACCCATGGTCCTCATGTATTAATGAGAGAACCCTGCATATGAGGACCGGCACCTTTTTTGCTAGGAAAAATGCACTAAAGATAAGTCATTTTCAGGAGCGATATGGACGGTCCCTAAAGTAGATCAATGATTAATGAATAGGTCCTGCTGACAAAAATGGAAGCTGCCATAAATAACACCCAGTTTTCAGGTTAAAATGCTGACACACCTTCATAAACCAGCCTCACAACCAATCATGCGTGATGGTCTGTCCTAGATGTCAATCCATCACACGGCACCACTGATTATTACCATAAAACAATCCATTGTGAGGTTCAGGAGACTTTTTAAGATCCCCTTCTTAGTAGAGATATGGAAGACGATCAATTTAAATCCTGCCTAACAGACAAATAAATTAGAGATTTGCCAACTTAAATAATCCTTCTTGGCAGGGTCTTTTTTTTTTCCCTGGTTTCTGCCTGTAGCCTTATGCCAGTGAAATCAAACACACACACACAGCCTCTAGAAACAGATTTCTGGTACAGAATGTGCATCTCAGGTACCTTCACAAGACTTCAAGTCGGGTGCCAGGATGAATCCAACGTGACACTCACAGCGAGCAACACCGAGGTCATTCTTGCAGATTTGGGCACAGCCTCCATTTCTATCAGCACATGGGTCCCTCACTAGAGTCCATGAAAGAAAGGAAAAGAAGTAAAAGGCAACAGTCTATTTTATGAAATTCTCTTCTTTTACATTTGGATTTTCCATAGAAAACGAAAATAGCATTGAGTCATGACATGATTTGAGAAGCAGAAATATTCAGAGGAAACGTGAGGCAATACTGAGAAGATGGTACCTGGAAATCACTCAGCAGCAGATGGTGGTAATCAAAACAACAAAATAATTTAAATACAGATATATAGAGTGCTAGTAAGAGCAGGGCAGGAACAGGGGGCCTGAGAATGAGAAGGGTCTATGATGACACAATAAGCAGAGGGCAACTGGGCTGACTGGCAGAAGCAAGAAGCCTCTTAACTGCCCTAATCGCTTTGTTTTGCCAACCCATGTGGCTGAAAAATATTTACATGTGTTCCAGCGCAATACAAACAGGATCATACCAAGGGCTCATCGGAACATGATGCAATTTGAGTAAAGAAATGTTAGGTTAACGTATCAAACTATGCCAACAGTTGCCTTTTGTGGCACAATACTACAGGCAATGGAAGAACTGCCATTAATCAAAGCACATGGCTGGAAAACACATTCTTCGGCAAGACTAAGGGTCTAGATGGCAGTCAATTAACTATACTCACATTTTTACAAATTTAACCCACTGGGAGGCTAAATATAACCCCTTATGTTACTTAAGGGGCTATATTTACCTGCTCAGAAAGTATTTAAGGAAACGTGGATGGATCAGCGCGGGGGTGTGGGGGGGGTAGACTTATCTTGACAGTCTCCATTTTGCTTATGAAGATATAGCCAAAGTTCTACCACCTGTTCAGATGTGGCTACTTAAGCCATGGTAAGATCCAGGACAGCTCACACTCAAATTCCAACTAACCCACTGTGATGAGGCACCATCACACATTAGGAACTAGAGATCAGCCATGTGGTTCAGTGATAGTGCCATGTGCTATGATGTAGAGGGATCTCAGTCCGATTCCTGGTTCAGGGGCTAATGCTGCAGAGTCAACATTCAGATCCCATAAGGAGTCTAGGGAGTCACAGTCATTGTGCAATGGTGACATCTAGTGGTCAGATTTAGTTTCCATGATTGTAGGGCTCCAAAAGCAGCTCTGGTTTTTGTCCTCTACCAGTGCCAGGAAACTGGAAAAGGACGCAAAATTAGGGAAAATCCCCAGGTAGTCGTAAATGAAGATTTATGGAATCGGAGTCCAACACAGACAGGTTCCATTTGAACTAGAAGCCTGAAGGAGCCAAAGGAAATCACTGAGCCTAAAAACTAAATCAATGTCCACATTTTCCAACTCATAGGTGGTCGCATTCATGCTTTTGACATCTTAGAATAATAAACTTGTTTTGGAATTCCATTTGGATGAAAGGTGCTATGCAAAGTCTAAATTATAATTAATATTGTGTAACGTAGGGAACTCAGCCTTTTAAAAAATTCATGTTGAATATGTAGGCAATGAAAAACTGAAACCCTAACAGTAATGATCAAAACATGATGGGATACATTCTCCAGAATTACTGGAATCGGCTATGATTAGTGCATGTTTATGACTGTTTCAGGGAAATGCCTGCTATTCCTCTGTAGTTTACCTAAAAAATCTTCAGAAAAGTTTGAGACAGGAAAATGTCAAGTTTGTTATAGCTAGAAGGTCTGAGACTACCAGCAATGATTTTCAAATCAACACTTCACGATTTGTTTCACAGCCATCACCACAAGACATGGATGGCCAGGGATCCGGGGACTCTTTTTCCTAACCAAAATCTATCGAGCTCCTCAAAAAAATTCCATAAAACAAGAAAATATTTGGAGTATTTCCACCTCAACAGCATTCCATTCCTTATGCACCACTGAGTGAGTTATGAACATTAGATATACTATGCTGGGTCAAACAAAAGTCCATCAATCCCAATATCCTGTTTCCAGCAGTAGCCAGTCCAAGTAACAAGTACCTGGCAGGATCCCAAAAAGTAGCAAAATTCCATGCTTTTTTCCCAAGTTTACCTTAATAATGGTTTATGGATGTTTACTCCAGTAATTTATCCAAATCTATTTTAAAACCAGCTTCACTGACTGCTTTTATCAAATCCTCCAGCAACGAATTCCAGAGCTTAAATATGAATAGAATGAAAAAAAATATTTTCTTCTATTTTTTTAAATGCACTACCTAGTAACTTCATGGCGGGTTCCCTAGACTTTGTAGTCTTTGAAAGAGTAAACACTAGATTCACATTTACCCATTCCATCCATTCAGGATTTTATAGACCTCCATCATACCTGTCCTCAGCCATCCCTTCTCTAGGCTGGAGTCCTAACCTTTTTAGCTTTTCCTCAAAAGGAAGTGGTTCCATCCTCTTATTTTGGGCACCCTTCCCTGTACCTTTTCTAGTTCTGTTTTTTGTTTTTGGATATAGCAAACAGAATTGCAGACACTACCCAAGGTGCAGTCGCACCATGGAGCAATAAAGAGGCATTATAATATTCTTTATTAAATTCTATATTCCTTTCCTAATAATTCCTAACATTTTGCTTTAGCTTTTTTGGCCATTGCCACACACTGAGTTGGAGATTTGAACATATTGCCCACAATGATGCCTAGATCCGTTTCCTGGGTGGTGGGCTTCTAATGTAGAACCTAACATTGTGCAGCCAAAATTTGGGGTTTTCAGTTTGCACTTATCCACATTAAGAGGGTTATTTTAGAAGCCTTATTTGCAATTTTCATGCCTAAGATCATGCATCTGGACGTGGACATGGCATCCACATGTAAACTGTGTTTTTAGCAAGGGCTGAATTTACATGTGTGGTTAAGAGTATGATGTGGGAGGGTCAAAAATCTACACATGAATTCCCCATTTTCATACAGGGACTGTACATATATGACGGCAATCGGGATTTATAGCTGCTCCCTGGCACATTTAGGTTTTAAAAAGTGAATGTTTCAGCCAGTCCTTTACAGGAGGGATTAAGGAGATTACCTTCCTTAATCCTCCATTGTTTTTCCCCCTCCAAACTGAAACTAGATAAAGATAGCAGCCTCTGTCGTTAATTGGCAGCACTTATATGTGGAAATTGTAGAACACCAGCTTGTACATGTAAATGCACCCCCTATTGATTTTTCCTATGTGTAGATGGCCCCTCAGCAAGTACATGTGCTACTATAGAAAAGGTTCCATGCTCAGCCGAGCCTTTGCTAATATACTGCCGGAATTGTTTGCTGCAGCCTTGATGACTCAGTTCTGATCTTCACATATTGTCTAAGGTACTCCTGCAATTTCCCACAATCTGCATGTGATTTAACAGTTTGAATGATTTTGTGTCATCTGCAAATCTGATCACTTCATTTGTTGTTCCCATTTCCAGATCATTTATAAACCCACCTTCCTTCCTTTTCTATTTCTGTGCATAACACTAAACTCCTCCCCATTTTCTCAGCCCATAACCTTAGTCATCTTTGACTCTACTCTCTCTTTTTCTGCACCCATCCAACAGTTAGCTAAAACCTCTCGGTTCTTTCTATATAACATCTGAACACACTACTAAGACTCCTATCTCCCCTCTGTAGTCACTACCTGTCTTGACTATTGCAATCTGCTTCTCTATAATATAAAATATGAACATGGAGGAGTGCGCGGGTATGTGCCAATATATGGAGAAGGAGCCATTTCACAAACCTAAACGTAGGAAAAATCAAAGGCGGTAACTCGGTACCTCCCATGTATAAGTGCTGACATTTACACATGGAGGTTGGTATTTTGGAACTTCCACGTGTAGGATGCCCATTCTGCAAACCTAGATATACAAAGACTGTCAATTAATAATAGAGATCGCTATTTTTATCAAGGTTAAATTTGAGAAATAAACTAGGGGAGATTAACCCCATTAATCCCTCCTCTAAAGGGCTGGGTGAAATGCACACTTTCTAATAACCTACACATGCCAGGGAGTAGTGTAAATCCCAACATGCGCCATTTTGGCTATCTAGGTGTACTCCTTGGCCATTCCCTAACCATGCCCCCTTGGAACTTCCAAATATTCCGGGCACCCATGTATGAATTGGACCTTTCCAAAATGGCCATTTACACTTGGGATTACATTTATGCATGCCTGATTATATATATGTAAATTGCAAATAAAGCTTCTAAAATAACCCCCTTAATCTATCAGCTAGGGCCTCATCCTCCCTGAGTGCCCCTTTTACCCGTTGATTAACACAGGTACACTACCAAAAAACTGCCTCCAGTTTTGCAACTGATTCCTATAGATTTTGGGGTGCTGAATCCAGGAAAAATAGCCAAAATGTTCCATCACGTCACGTTTTCTTGCAAAATTAGATTTCTTACCCATATAAGGAATGTTCACATAATTTCTTTTTAGCCGACTGCAGTTTATTTTCTTGGCCCAAAATAGAGGTTGTAATGGTTAATTAACTAGATACACTCCCTCATGATATTTTAGAGTGTTTTGTATTCATTTTATACATTAACAGGACAATTGGGAGGCGGGGGGCTAAATCCAGTACTCGCGCTGGCGCATGTTCTTTCCTGTTCGCCTCGCCACGTTCGCTCGCTCAAACACGGTGGTTGCGACATGAACGTTCCTGTCAAATTTCAGTTTCTTGCAAGTTCATTATTACCTTTTGTTTGCTCAGTCGTAATCCAGCTTTATTCCGAAGTGGTTCACTACAGTTGTAGTTTGCAGTGCTGTGTATTTGTGATGGCTCACAGAGCCAGAGGTTGCGTCAACGCTCCGGACAGTTTTTGTTTTATTTGTGGGGAATATACCGTGAAAAAGCGGCAGAGGAACATTTCTGCATTTATTAAAAAAGTATATTTCGCCTATTTCGGTTTGAAGTTAGGCGATCAAGACAAACCGTGGGCTCCTCACAAAGTGTGCAAGACATGTGAGGAAGATCTACGCTTATGGATGAAAGGTAAAAAACAAGCATTTCGTTTCGGAATACCTATGATGTGGCGTGAACAAAGAGACCACAGCAGTGACTGCTATTTTTGCTCTTGCATTGTGAAGGGATACAACTTAAAAAATAAGAACGTAATAAGTTACCCCAACCTTCCCTCAGCAATTAGGCCTATGCCTCATAGCAACGAAGTACCTGTGCCTGAACCACCAAAATCTTTGGATCATATTTGTGTGGACGGTTCTGATCATGATGAGACTCATCAGATGGCTTTTCCCGATGAGTCCAGTACTTCCGAGTTTGAAACTGAACCAGATCCAAAACCTGAACTTTTCTCTCAAGCTGAATTGAATGATTTAGTCCGGGATTTAGGACTCCCAAAAGATGCTGCCCAACTGCTAGGTTCTCGGCTTAAACAGAAAAATCTATTGTCACCAGGAACAACTTTTTATTGGTACCGCAACCGCGAGACACAATTTTTGAAGTATTTCAGCAAAGAGGAAGATTTGGTATTTTGCAACGATATATACGGAGTGATGGAAAAAGTTTAAACTCAAGTATGATCCTGCTGAATGGCGGCTGTTCATTGATTCGTCAAAAGACAGCATAAAAGGTGTTCTTCTTCATAATGGCAACACATTCGCTTCAGTTCCTATTGCTCACTCTGTTATTCTCCAAGAAAAATACGAGAATTTGGCCCTGATTCTTCAGAAGATTCGTTATGATGAGCATAAGTGGATGATTTGTGGAGACTTTAAAATTCTATCCATGCTATTAGGGCAGCAATCCGGTTTCACCAAATATCCCTGCTTCCTTTGCTTGTGGGATAGCCGGGCCCGCGACCTACACTGGGGGAAAAAAGACTGGCCAATTCGGGAGTATTTGAGACCGGTGAGAAAAATGTTCTTCATGAAAATTCTATTACCACCTCTCCACATTAAGTTGGGTCTCATTAAGCAATTCATCAAGTCCCTTCCAAAAGATGGTGAGTGCTTTCGGTACCTTTGCTCAAAGTTCCCCCGACTTTCTGAAGCAAAGCTAAAGGAAGGATTGTTTGTTGGCCCTGATATAAGGAACATAATTTCAGATGGAGCATTAGCGGTAACGATGTCGGTGAAGGAAAAAGAAGCCTGGGATTCCTTCAAGGATGTTGTTCTCAAATTCTTGGGGAACAGGCGGGATGAGAACTATAAGGATATTGTTGCCAGGATGCTCAATGCCTTCAAAGAACAAGGCTGCAACATGAGCCTGAAAGTCCATTTCTTGCACTCCCATGTGAACTACTTTCCCGAAAACTTGGGGGCGTACAGTGAAGAACAAGGTGAAAGGTTTCACCAGGACATCAAGGACGCAGAGAGAAGGTACCAAGGAAGATGGAACAGCACTATGATGGCTGATTTCTGCTGGTTGCTGCTGCGGGAAACCCCAGATGAAAAATACGCCAAGCAGCGCACCAAGAGAAGCATTCGGGGGAAGAAGAAACGGGCCCACCAGGAGATTGATTGACCCAAGAATGACTTTAAAATCTAAACTGTGTTGACAAATATCGTGTTTTTACTAAACTTTGAAATAAAAATTTGCTAGTTATTACCACAGTGTCGGATCTCATTTATTAGAATTTTATTTTCACACCATCGGGTGTTTGTCTTCATGTATTGCAATGGTGCGGTTTGCGTTTTCTATTCTTACATACATACCTGTACAACTTTTTTGCACATTTCTTTGCTTTGCTTTGTGTCTAACCTCGCTCTTATATGCTCAATGTTTGTGCACATGTATGTGGCTGTTTTAAGTGCAGACAATTTTGCTACCATCACAGTGTGTTTTGTTGACATTATTCTTATGTGCTGCCTTGTTACAATTTTCTTTATTCTTATTTGAATAACTACTAAACAATTAGTATAAAGAATTCATCCAAGAAACTTTTATCTCGATCGCACTCAATCTGAAACGTTCACCTCAAACTGCTAACCCAATGTAGCAAAAAATCTGTACGTGATGGAGCAAATTGGTTACCAGATTTGGATTCAGCGCACCAAAAAACGTAAAAATCAATCGAAACATTAGAGGCAGTTTAAAAAAATTTTTTTTTAGTGTACCTGTGTTATCTAATGGTCCAACTGACTCCCTCACGGACTTCTTTTGTATGTTCCTAAGAAAGTTCTTACTACGAGTTTTTGCCTCCACAGCTCGCTTCTTTTCAAATTCTCTTTTTGCCCTCCTTAAAAACCCAGGGGATGGGTCACTAGGAGTAAGCATTGACTCAAAGGCACATATTGCATTGCATCAATGCTTTACATCTGTTTTGCCAGTGCTTATGTTGTTTTCTATTTTCTTCATTTGCGTCTTTTCCCATGTTTTGAAAGATGTTCTTTTGGCTATGATAGCCTCTTTCACCTCCCTTTTTAACCATGTCAACTATTATTTGGCGTTCCTTCTGCCTTTCTTAACAAGTGTAATTCATCTGAGAGAAATACGGGGAGGAGTCAAGAGGAGGGACAATGCTAAGCACTGTCAAATATTCTGATCCACCGAATGCCAATATCCTCATGTCCTTCCCCTTTAAGAGTTTGAATGAGCCACTGCTGACCTTAAAATTGCAAGTGATTGCAAACTGACTCCAACATTAGGGATAAAAGTGGATCTTAGAAGAGAGAACCCCATCTTCTAGCTGAAGAAAGATTCACACATGTCCTCTATGAAGGAGCCACTGGAGGGGGGGGGGGAGATGCCCTCCAAAATAGTTTTGGCTTTGGGGCCTGGAACTTTAATTTATGCCACTAGAGGTGGCCATTTGAATGGAGTCACCGTCACGCCTAAATCATCAGTTGGCTAAAAATGTTAAAAATTGTATGTGATGTGTACACAGCTCCTATGCTGTAACAGCTCTTCCAGTCTGGCTGAAGCCTGAGAAATACCAAATGTGACCTGGTCAGGCATGGTGTGGTTAGGAAGAGGATGCCAGCAAATTCTATGAAAGGCAGTACTGTAATTGACCTATTGACTGGGAGAGAAACTGGGGGGCATATTTAGCAGTGCTGCTTTAATTTAGGACCAGATATTCAGTGCCAGGCCATATCCACGGCTAGCTTCTTTTCAATGGTCCAGGTGCAGGAATACTAAGGCTTGGAAGACTATACAGAAGTTGTGGGACCTTAGCAGAGGTCGCAGGCCTTTTGCCATTTAACATAGGACATCCAGAAACCTCATCAAGGATTTATTCCTATGTTCTTGGACATTACGTCTGCATTTGATTCAGTCCCACAGGCTGCTCTACTTTGCCGCTTACAG
Source organism: Ichthyophis bannanicus (assembly GCA_033557465.1). Classification (NCBI taxonomy): domain Eukaryota; kingdom Metazoa; phylum Chordata; class Amphibia; order Gymnophiona; family Ichthyophiidae; genus Ichthyophis; species Ichthyophis bannanicus. The sequence continues at coordinate 95,373,284 of CM066042.1, read as the reverse complement.
GCCATAGGGATATTCGGCACAACACTGAGTTGGTTCACCTCCTACCTAACAGAGCGCCTACAGCATGTAAGATCAACTGGAGCCATTTCAACCCTATTCAAACTCATACAAGATATTTCCCAAGGTTTGGCATTGTTCTCTTTCTTACATCTACATACAGCCCATCTGCTCGATCATACAGGGACACAAATTATTGTACCACATCTATGCAGACGATATAATGCTCTACGTGCCCTTCTCCACATTACAGTCTACGTACACGCCCCTAACAACTTGCTTTATAGCTGTCATTCAATGGCTTGCAGAACCCAACCTAGCCATTAATATCAACAAAACCAATTTCCTCTGTCACTAGGAACACAAACGTCCATCCCCCAGCATACCTTAAGGTACCAGGCGCACAGCAACAAGTCAAATATGAAGTATGCTACCTTGGAATAACCTTGGACCAATGCCCAACGCTTCAAGCACATTTCAGCAATACCATCAGACTCACATACCAGAAAATAAAAATGACACAAGGCCTGGGACCCCTGCTAAGTTCCCATGACTTCCATACAGTCTTCCAAGCCTTAGTATTTCCACACCTGGACTACATCCTCCTCCTCCTCTAGGACCTACCCAACTACGCAATTCACTCACTGCAGAAAGCACAGAATACTGTGGCCTGGATACTATACGGAACTCCCAGATATGAGCATATAACTCCAGTCCTTAAGAGTTTACATTGGCTGCCCATTGCAGCTTGCACTAAATATAAGGCCATACTTACGACTTTAAAAGTGTACCACAATCACTCATCAAGTTATCTGCCATTCGTAATACACAAGACACTAAGCAATAGACCAAGACGGTACAGTATGCAATTTACCCTTACCGTCCCTTCTGCACTTAGGACAAGTACCCAAAACACATCAAATAGAGCATTTTCACTCTACACCCTTAATACTTTCTCGCAACATCTGTGCCATACAGGATCTCAACAAATTCTGCAAGAAACTAAAAACTCATCTGTTCACTCAATACTTGGGCACCTAAAGCTAATCACTCCAACACAACCTGTTGAGATTTATACCATACTGCATCTCTCACCCCCTGGCTTTCTGCAAAGAACTGGGATCACTACCCCTTGGACTGCCCTATCTTACTCACCATCCGCATGTTTCCCTCATTCCCCCTTTTCACTCCTCTTCCCTATCCCAAGCTATTGCTCACTTGGTTGCATTAATTTAAAGCTATTGTTCCCTTGGTTACATTGAGTTAAGACTCAAAGCTTGTTATGTTACTGTGTTATGCTATATTATATTGCCTTGTTCCATGTAAGCGATAACGTTAAGCCTAGTTTAAGTTCTCTTTAACATGTTACTTGTAAATCGCTATTCGTGCTGGCTCCTGCCCCCAACTAACTTCCCCGCCGGTTGTGTGGGGAAGTTAGATGGGGCAGGGAAGGGGTGGCCCAGGGCAGAGTCTGGGCGGTCGCCGGCCCTAGACATACAGGGCTGATTCTAATGTCGGCCTTGTACGTCCAGGGCCAGCGACATGTGCAGGGAAGTTATTCCACCTTCCCTGGACGTTTGTTGTTTTTTTTTTGCTACCGTTGCGCAGATGGGGCATGGGGGGCCGGGGGACATTTCCCGCAGTCCGACCCTGGCCTTAGGAGACCAGATCGGGGGTCGGGCTGCAGGGAATTAACTTTATTCTCTGGAGGCCAGCATCACAACTATTCAATGGAGCCGCGGTGCCGTGACAACATGATGCCATGGCGCCGCAGCTCCATTGAAGAGCCTTGACTGAGTTAGCCGGGTGCAGTCTTGCACATGAAACCGGACAGAATCGCAGTCCTGGCCTGCACGTGCAGGACTGTTCGCAATTCTGATCCCACGGGGCTAGACGTGCCCTACGGAACAGAATCGCAATCCCCTCTGTGCATCCGGTTCAGACCAGACAAACAGAGGGGATCTACGTCTGGAACAGAATCGGGCCCATAGCTAGCCAGTCAGAAGCAATATTCAGCAGCTGGCTGTATAGCTACAACACCTAAAATTAGGATAGCCTTTTTTCTGTTCTAACTTTAGGTGTTTTAGTTGGTCAGTTAGGGCTCAATATTGCTGTAGACCGGATAGCTAAAGTTGCCACATCCACTCCACCCGCAGAACGTTCTGATGTTAGCTAGTTAGTGTCTGGGTGTTTAGCTGGCCTAGGAAGATTCAGAAGCACTAACTGGGTAAGTGTGGCTGAATATCCTGGTGATTTATTTAACAGGTTTTCTATACCACCTTTAGGCCAAAGCTGTTTACAGAGAACAACAAACTCAATTGAGATGCAGTTATATATAACTTAAGGGAGATGGAAACTTGGAGTTAACAGAAAGGCGGGGATTATCATATTTCAGAGGAGGGTGGTACAGGTTATCTTGTAGAATGTTATGTGATTTTGTTAGAACCATAATGTTCAATGAAAAGGTGAGTCTTTAATAACTTCTTCAGTTCCTGTGTAGTCTGCGCAGATCTTATGGGTTCTGGGAGTGATAAAAATATTTTTTTATGAACCATGATACAAATCACCCAAGGATGACATTCTATAGCTGGACAATATATTTTTCTTGATTTTGTTTTGGCCTGGCTACTTCCTTCTCCTCCTCTGGGCTTCCAGCTCAACTGGAACTAGTTTCAGTTGGATTGTAGTGCCAGGAATCTTCACTCACAACTATTCGGGGGGGGGGGGGGGTTATCTCCCCCATTCAAAGGACATTCCTCAACTATGGGGCTGGTTCCTTCAAGGATTCACCGCTTCATTGGGGGTTTGCTTGGCTTTGGTAATTTCTTTTACTAATTACCAAAACGAAGCAAATCCCCGATGAAGCGGGTGTCTGTGAAACGGAGATCTTTGTAAAATTAAATTACAGGTATGAATAAAGTTTTATAGCTGGAGGTTTTTTAAATAGATTTTGTGAATACTTCAGCGGGTTGGTTTTTGGTATAGTTTCCTTCAAGGATTCACCAACGTGGACCCTAGGTGCAGCTACTAGATGTCATTATTGGATGATGACAGAAAACCTTGACCCAAAGGTTGCAAATGTTGCCTCATTAGCATTGAGTGACTCAGAGGAAGGATATATTAAAAATCTAAGGGGGGCATATTCAAAGGCATTTATGCAGTTTGCAGATCTGCAAATTGCATACATGCCGCTAACTTCCTAACTGGTTTAAACACCCCAATGCTAACCAGTTAGTGTCAGAGCATTCTGGGAGCGGCAACTTTAGTAAGCTAGTCAGCGGTGATATTCAGCCGCTAACCGGCTAACTAAAAAGCCTAAAGTTAGGACAGAAAAAAAGGCTATCCTAATTTTAGGCATTTTAGCTATCCTGCCAGCCGCTGAATATCGCTTCTGACTGGCTAAAATGCCATCTGGCCAAACCGGATATTCAGTGCCGATCACATGATATGGCCCGGCACTGAATATCTGGTCCTATATTAAAACGGCAACAGCCAGTCGCTTTAACCATGCTGGCCATTGCTGCTGAACATGGCCCCCTTAAGCTTGTGCTCATGGTTCAGAACTCTTCCATGAAAGAAGGCCGTTAACTGGGAGTGGGGAAATGACTTCCGATGTGCCATGTGGGAGAAATTAGATTAGGTATACTTACGCTCACAGTGCTTGCCATCCTCTTTGAGCTGGTAGCTGTGCTGGCATCGGCACTGGTAATGAAATGCAGTAAGCTGTACACAGTCATGCTCACAGCCCCCATTGCCAACAGAGCAGGAGTTCACAGCTAGGAGAAAGAAAGAAGCTATTGTTAATCAGGAGCAAGGACGTTTAGAAAGGCTCCAAGAAGCATATTTCTCACGTTCTGCTGTTTACAACCTTAACAACCTCTGCACGGTGTGATAGTGTTTTCTAGATTCGCCAGGGGACCGACTTGTCGAACTGTAAGATCTACTCTAGCAGGTCATCTGGGTTATTTGGTTGGCAGTCATACAAATTAGATCCACCTTTTCATTTTGATCCACACAATTCACTTGCAAACCCTCCTGCTCATTATGCGCCATTAGAATCGTATTCAGGAACCGCACTGAAGCGCTCTTAGCTTCCTCACTTAAGAGCTCACCAGAGGATTCAGAATATTAGTGCCTGACTGTTAACAGGCAAACTAATTTATTTCTTTAGCAACTTTTTCTGTACGTTGTATCTACAAGCCACAGCGGTGTACATGAAACAAATAGAACAAGAATGCTACAAAGAACATAGGTAACAGTAAATAAAACTAAACAAGGTGAATATAACTATTTACATAGAGCAGAGTGAGGGTTGGATGTGAACATGGTCATGTTGGGGTGGGTCGACAATTAGGAGTTTGGTCCAAAGTGCTCCAGGAAGAGGATGGTTTTTAGTATACGGTGGAATTCCTCTAGGTCGGTGAGTGAACGTAGTTCCAGTGTGAGGGAATTCCAGATGGTGGGTGCATAGAAGGAGAAGGCTCTGCTGGTAGTGTTGGAGGGGGTGAAAACACTTGAAAATGATAGGAGGTCATGACTGGCTGATCTTCCAACTCTCTTGTTGCAAGGTTATTGCAGAAGAGAGCAAAGAATGTTTGCTGAGAGGTGGTGAATGGTTTTAAATATGGTTAGGGAGACTTTGTATTTAATCCTCATGTGGATAGGGAGCCAGTGAAGTTGTTTCAGAGTGGGGGTGATATTTTCTCGTGGACTGGTGCCCGTGATTAGACTGGCTGTTGTGTTTTGCCCCTGGTATATTATGTTTGTGTAGTCCAGAATGGGGGTGATGAGGACTTTGTCAGATGCTTCGGAAGTCCTTGTGATCCTGTAGGGGGTGAAGGTGTATGAGTATTTCTTACCTAGGCTGTATTCATTACACTGGTTACTAATTGAGGGGTGTGTTCGCTTTAAGGCTGTATCATTGATATTCAGAGCTGTAAGATCAATGAGTGTTTTACCTTTAAGTGTTCCTTTGGGGCCCTTTAACTAAAGGCTGCTAATTTATCACACTTAACAAGCGTTACCAACGCACATAAAGTGCAGAGCCTTCGCATTAGCGGTATATTTCCAGAGGCTAATGCACGACTGGGTACTTTTACGAGCTGCAAGGTAATACGAGTGCACCTAACAGCACTCACAGAGGTGCCATAAGGTGATCCTGTGCCAAGTGCCATGTTTACTGCACTTGCAAATTAATGGATTTGCCACGCCCACACTCCACCTCTAACCCGACCACTGTCCACATTAGCGTGTGAGTGCCAATTAACACGTGTTTCAGCAGTCAGTAGCTGGCATGCCCACACGTTAGGCTTCACTGTGGCCAGTAACCACCCACTAAAAGAGCATTAACTGGTCAGCAGCATTTGTCCCTTCACTGCAGTATGTCCATAAAGTTGGAAACTCTTTATAGCAGGGTTAAAAATAGAAAATGTTTTTCCACTTGACAGTAGGCTGCATGATTTTAGAAAGAGAGTCAAGGCTTAAAATATTTTTCAGACATTTGCAGGAAAAGCACAGTTACTTACCTGTAACAGGTGATCTCTGGGAACAGCAGGAATACGTTTTCACATATGGGTATCGTCGGTACCGACGGAGCCGGCACGGGAACGCTCACCAGCGTCCAAAAGGAAAGCTTTTGGGAGCATCCCACAGTGCCTGCACGCTGCCTTCCCGCCTTTCCTAACCGCCTCTCTCCAGTTCGAGTTTTAAAGCTGAGACAAAGAGAGAGTGAGGAAGGGAAAGAAAGATAGAGAGATACAACTCCTAGGGGAGGTGGGTGGGTTGTGAAGACTTATTCCTGCTGTTCCCAGAGGTCACCTATTACAGATAAGTAACTGTGCTATCTTCAGGAACAAGCAGGAATGAGTCTTCACATATGGGGACTCCCCAGCTAGAGATGCCTGGGAGATCACCCAGGTTGTGAGTCCCTGGGAAGGGCTCTACCTACACCCATGAATCTCAGGCATCCAGCCAGGGATGGAGGGTAGGAGTTGGTTAGGTATGGAACAGGTGTTTGAGAACAGCCTGACCAAACAAGGCATCCCGGCGGGAGTCCTTGTCCAAGCAGTAATGGGCTGTGAAGGTATGAACAGAGGCCCAGGTGGCCGCTTGACAGATCTGGTTGATGGACACAGAATTTAGATGAGCCATAGAGGCTGCCATGGCCCTCACATTGTGAGCTGTGACATGGCCCTCCAGAGAAAGCTTCTTACTCTGGTAGGCGAAAGAAATACACTGAGCAATCCAATTGGACAGAGTTCTCTTAGAGACTGGAAGTCCTAAATGAGAGGGATCAAAAGCAACAAAGAGTTGAGAGGACTTTCTATGTTGCTGTGTCCTTTGTAAGTAAAAAGCAAGAGCTCTTTTACAATCCAGGGTATGAAGATTCCTCTCTGCACTTGAAGCATGAGGTCCTGGAAAAAAGACAGGTAAATAAACCTCCTGGTTCAGATGAAAAGGTGAGACCACTTTAGGCATAAAGCGTGGATTAGTCCTGAGGACTACCTTGTCATGATGGAACCTTGTATAAGGAGGATTAGCCACCAAGGCTTGCAGCTCACTGATGCGGCGAGCTGAAGTGACTGCAATGAGAAAAATAACCTTCCAGGAAAGAAATTTCAAGGAGGTAGTGGCTAAGAGTTCAAAAGGTGGCTGCATAAGCTGGCCAAGAACCAGATTCAAGTCCCATGCCACTGGAGGTGGTCTGATGGGAGGTTTAGTCAAAAGAAGGCCTCTCATGAATCTTGCTATAAGAGGATGAGAGGAAATAGGCTGTCCATTGAGAGGTTTAAGGGATGCTGCAATAGCACTCAAATGGACTCTTACTGAATTCGTTTTAAGGCCTGCATGGGATAAATGCAGCAAATACTCTAGTAAAGAATTCAGAGGTATTGCAAGAGGGTTAAGACCCTTCTCTGCACACCAAATAGAAAACCTTTTCCATTTAAAAGCATAGGAACGTCTAGTGGAAGGCTTTCTGGAAGCATGAAGGATATCCTTCACTTGCTGAGAAAAATGCAAATCTTGAAGGTCTAGGCCTTCAGCAACCAGGCTCTGAGGTGAAGAGACTGGGGATTTGGGTGCCACAACGTTCCCTCCTCCTGGGACAGGAGGTCTGGAGCAGATCCCAAGTCCAGGGAGGGAGCTTGGGAGAGATGCAGAAGTAGAGGGTACCACACTTGGCGTGGCCAATGTGGTGCTATGAGGATCATAGACCCCTTGTCTCTCTGAAGTTTGAAGAGTGTCTTGGGAATTAGGGGAATGGGTGGAAAGGCATAGAGGAATCTTGCCCCCAATGAAGGAGGAAGGCATCCCTGGCCTGAACTCCCTGATACGGAATCCTGGAACAGAACCGGGGAAGTTTGGCATTCCACGGACTTGCAAAGCGGTCTATGTCCGGTGTTCCCCAAATTCGGAAGATCCTGGCTATTTGGTCCCCATGGAGGGACCATTCGTGTGGAAGCAGAACACGACTGAGTCTGTCTGCCCCAAGAGTTTTAAACCCCTGGAAGATACACTGCCATGAGATGAATTTGATGCTCTCTGGCGAAGGCCCACAATCTCAGAGCTTCGTTGCAAAGTGACAGAGAGCCAGTCCCGCCCTACTTGTTCACGTAGAACATGGCTACCTGGTTGTCCGTGTGGATGAGGACTGTCTTGTAGCTGAGCAGGGTGTGGAAGACTCAGAGCTAGAAAAATTACTCTGAGCTCTAAGAGGTTGATATGTAGAGATATCTCCTCTAGAGACCAGATGCCTTGAGTGGAGAGATCTTGAAGATGAGCTCCCCAACCTCTTGGAGAGGCATCTGTTGTAAGGGTTGCTTGGGGTAACACCTGTTGAAAGGGGGACCCAAGCAACAGATTTTGAGTGGACTTCCACCAGTGGAGGGACCAAAAGAGGCAACTGGAGGTTGCTATTTTGTCTGACAGGCAACCTGATGCCTGGGTCCATTGGGTGGACAGAGTCCACTGAGATGCCCTCATGTGAAGGCGAGCGTAAGGAACCACATGCACAGTGGATGCCATGTGGCCTAACAGTTGTAACATCTCTCGAGCAGTTAAATGGGATTTTAACTGAATTTGTGAGGCTAACTGCACCAAGCGTAGGCAACGGGCCTGGGGAAGATAGGCCCTTGCAGTTGTGGTATCCAGCAAGGTCCCTATGAACTCTAGAGACTGAGTAGGGGTGAGATGGGATTTTTGAAAGTTTATTACAAGTCCCAGATACTGAAGGATACAGCTTGTGTAGGTTAGAGAAGTCTGGGCCTCTGACTGGGATGGAGCTCGGATGAGCCAGTCGTCCAGATATGGGAATACGAATATCCCTAGAGTGCGTAGAAATGCAGCTACTACTGCCATGCATTTTGTGAACACCCTTGGTGCAGAGGCCAGACCGAAAGGAAGCACTCTGTATTGGTAGTGCTTCCCTTGATAAAGGAACTGAAGGAACCTTCTGTGTGTTGGATGGATGAGGACATGGGTGTACGCATCCTTGAGGTCTAGAGAGCAAAGCCAATCCTGACTCTGAAGGTATGGAAGGAGAGTACCGAGAGAAATCATCTTGAATTTCTCCTTGCATAGAAACTTGTTCAATTCTCTGAGATCTAATATGGGTCTGTAGCCCCCTGTTTTCTTTGGAATAAGAAAGTAGGGGGAGTAGAACCCTGAGCCCTGTTGAAGAAGGGGTACTTCTTCTATTGCCCCTTCGGCAAGAAGGGTAGTAATCTCCTGACCCTTAAGGTCGAGGAGAGATGTCTGAGAATTGAACTGTCTCACCATGGTGTGAGGAGGAAGGTTTAAGAAATGAAGCTTGTACCCCTCCCTTATGATGGAGAGGGTCCATTGCTCTGCTGTGATTTGTTCCCATCTGGGAGCAAAGTAAGCCAATCTTCCTGGGATGGTGAGAGGCTCTGGATGTTCTAGAGCCATAAAGGCTAAGCTCTCTAGTTGTAAGTCAAAGGCCCTGAGGAGGCTGAGGCTGTTGGTCCGTAGCAGTCCTAGCAGCCTTAGGCTTGGCCTGTTTCGGTTGTTGCTGTCTCTTTGTAGCAAAACGACCTGCAGTAGATGACTGTTGACCACTGCTGCTTTGCTCCTGTACTGTATTGTGCTCTGTGCTGCTGCCTTTATGTTACTTGCTTTTTGCCTGCTTTTTCTTCAGATCCTGAGCTGTTGCTGTGTCTCCCAGCCTGCCTCTCTGTGCCAGCCCCGCCTCCCCGTGGTGACGTGGACGCGCGAAATGCGTCAGCGTCCAGGTACACCATTTGTGATAAAAGCTGACCCAGCGGCGTCCTGCGCCGTGGGCGCGCGCCGAAGGAGCGCGCACAAGGAGCAGGTCGTGCTCCTTGGGTGAGCTCCTTGGGGCGACGACGGGGGCGCGGTTCCATACAAATTCAACTCCGGTCCCTGTGCCGAGTTTACATTTCTCTGTGCGCTGTCTATTCTACTGCTGCACGCCCGGCTTTCCTTACCTGCCCCATTTTGCAGCTCTGTCATCGCTTCCTCGCCAGCACCTTGTCGTCTACCAGCGCCTGCTTTGTCCCTGCACTCTTTCCCCCCTCCGCTTACACCGATGTCTGTTATTCCCGTATGGTGGGGTCACCGTCCTCATGCTTGCCTATCCCCACCTATCGGGGCGCTTTCCCGCGTCCCCCAGAATCTTATCCACTGCCCGATCACCCGCCCATCTCTTCCATCCCCACCACCCACTGTTCCGTCTTTACCATTGCTGCCAATTTCTTTGGCTCTCTTAAACTGCCGGTCTCTGCGTGCCAAAACACACTTAATATACGATCTGTTGGTTCAGCACTCGTTGGACGCCCTTTTCCTTACGGAATCTTGGCTTCGCCCAGGGGAAGATGGACTTCTTCATCAATGTCTCCCCCCTGGGTACTCAGCTTTCCATGCTCCATGTCTTAATCGTATGGGAGGAGGAGTGGCGGTCATCCATCGGACGTCTCTCCCCCTCTCTCTTGCCTCACCTTCCCCTCACTATCCCGAGTCTCTTCTCTTCCATACTTCGTCTCCATCACCCACCTACTTTCTTCTACTCTATGCACCCCCTTCCCTGCGTCCGGAGCTCTGGGACTCTCTTCTGCTTGCCATATCAGAGTCCACTCTCCTGTCCTCGCAACTAGTTGTCCTGGGGGATTTCAACGTCCACCTCCACTCCCAAACACGTCCTCATGATAAAGCTCTCGCCACTTTATTCAGCGATCTTTCCCTCACTCAGCACGTGACCTGCCCGACACACGCTTCTGGACACACTCTTGATTTAATCCTCACTGCGGATTCTTCTCCATTCTCGCCAGCTCATATCACTCCCCTACCCCTTCCCTGGTCTGACCACCATTGCTTGTTCTTCTCTCTATCCCTTCCCCCTCCTCCAGGAGCCTCCTTGGACTCCCCCCTTCCCTCCCGTCTGTCCCGACGTCTTAATCCCACCACACTAAAACTTTTTCCCCCCGCTGAGTCCCTTTTCCCGTCGGATTTCTCTTCTCTTCCCTTAGATAGACAGGTCGACCTCTGGACCTGTACCCTATCATCCACCCTTGATTCCATCGCCCCCTTGCAACCTGTTTCCCATCGGTCCCCTTCACACCATCCCTGGTTTCATTCCGGCCTCTACCTGCACCGCTCCCATCTTCGCCGTGCAGCTCGGCTCTGGCGTAAACGCCCCTCTAGTGAAACTCTCGCCACCTTCCACAGCACCCATAAATCTTACTACTCTCTGGTAACATCTGCCAAGAAATCATACTATGCTAATCTCATTTCTACCTCTTCTAGCTCATCCCGCCAACTGTACCGGGTTTTGAATTCCCTCTCCACGGCCTCTACCTTGCCCCCCTCGTCTCTCCCACCCAGCGCCCCTAGCCCTATGGCTCTTGCCTCTTTCTTCTCCACCAAGATCTCAACCCTTCGTTCTACCTTCGACCCACATCCCCTTCCTCCCTCACCCCCTCCTGCCTCCCCCACGCTTGTTATCAGCCATTCTTCATCTTCTGCTCCTATATTTCCCCACATCTGGTCCGAATTCCACCCTGTTACCTTAATCGATTTGACCAAAGCCGTCTCGCTTTCCCACAAAACCACCTGTTCCCTTGATCCCGTACCATCCCCCTGGCTTCTTGACCCTTCTCTCACACTCCTTCCTTTTGCCCTTCACATTATAAATTCCAGTCTGTCATCTGGAGATTTCCCCTCCGCATGGAAGCACGCCATGGTCCGCCCTCTGCTCAAAAAAGTTACACTTGACCCAGCCGTCCCCTCAAATTGGCGCCCTGTCTCCAACCTACCTTTCCTGTCCAAGATTCTTGAGAAGTTTGCTTTCCACCAACTCACCGCCCATCTTGACACAACCATCTCTCTACACCCCCGGCAATCGGGTTTTAGGACCGGCCACAGCACTGAAACTATTCTCATTGCACTCCTTAATGAATTACACCACTCTCACGACAAAGGAAATCTTTCGATCGCAGTTTCATTCGATCTCACTGCAGCCTTTGATGTCATCGATCATCGCACTCTGCTCTCACGGTTATCGGAAATCGGGATTCAGGGCACGGTTCACCGATGGTTCCACTCTTTTCTCTCTTCCCGTTCTTTTACAGTGCACTCGGGCTCCTCCTCTTCTGCCCCTTTCCCCCTTCCCTGTGGAGTCCCGCAAGGGTCTATCCTCGCCCCACTCCTCTTTAATGTTTTTCTCGCACCACTGGCACTGCTCATACAACAAACGGGTCTCTCTGCCTATTTCTTTGTGGACGACATCCTTTTGGTCCACCATACGTCATCACTTACCCCTGATCTTTCCCCTTTGAATGATTGTCTAACTTCCATCGCACAGTGGTTTAATGACAACTTCCTCATCATCAACCCTTCAAAGTCTGCAGCTATCTGGTTCACTTTTGGGGCTCCCTCTCCCACCCTGGCTCCTGTGATGTCAAATGCGCCCATCCCACTAGCACCTACCCTCCGCTACCTTGGTGTGACCCTAGATTCTGCACGGTCCTTTCACCAACATATTTCTGGGGTAGTATGTAGCTCTCTTTTTCAGCTTCGGAAAATTTGTGCCGTTCGCTCCCTTCTTCCCATCGCATCCCTTACTACATTAGTTATTTCTCTGGTAATTAGCCGCCTTGACTATTGCAACTCTATATTCGCTGGCATTCCTCAATACCAACTTCGCAGATTACAATTAATTCAGAACACAGCAGCCCGTCTTCTCACTTTTTCATCTCCACACGATCATGTCACTCCCTGTCTGCTCTCTCTTCACTGGCTTCCCGTCAAGGCTCGATATGTTTATAAGCTCCTTATCACCACTCACAAAGTTCTTTACACTAACACTCCCCAATACCTAGCCGATCTCATCTTCCTTCAACCTACCCCCGTCTACTACGTTCCGCTCACGGCAACCGCCTTTTTCTCCCCTCCCCGACACAGGCACATCTTGAATCTACCCGTCACGCTGCTTTATTCTTCGCCGGTCCCGCCCTATGGAATTCCCTTCCACATGTCATCCGTACTGAGCTGTCCTTCCCCCATTTTAAGACTATGCTTAAAACCTTCCTTTTTTGCCGGGCCTTTGATCTCCCTTCCCCTTCATTCACCACCACCCAGTCAAGTATACCCACCCACTCACCACTCCTCCCAGGGCTATAACATCTCCTCCGTTCCCCTGATTCATTTTTATGATCCTTTGGACCCCCCTCCCCTGCTGCCCTTCCACCACGACCCACCCTCGTGTGGTTTGTTACATGTTGTTACATAATCTACCCGCTTGTATATTAGTTATCTCACCTCTCCTTTTTGTCACCCTGTCTACTACTCGTTATGTTAGTCCGCTTACCATGTCTTGTCTCTTCTGGTTTGTTGGCTCTATACCCCGTCTTTTTCTCTCTATACTGCCCCTTCCTCTCTGTCCACTTTCCTATCTATAAATGGCGTTCCTTTCCATTTTTCTCTCTCTGCAGCCAAGATTGTTTGTACTGTGCACCGCCTTAATACTTCTGTAAAGGCGGTATATCAAATCTACCAAATAAAGATAAAGATAAAGATAAGCAGAATAATATTTCCCTTTTTTGGGAAAAAATCCTTTTTTGAACAACCTTTTCTTAAAAGGAGCAGAAGTAGACTTTGAAAGTCTATCTAAAGCAGAATTTTCAGCATCCATTTGGGTGGCCTTTGCTTGCCAATCTTTGCCAAAAAGGTTTTCACCTGTACAAGGAAGGTTTCCTAGTCCATCTTGAATCCAAGGTTCCAAATCAGAAGCTTGTAACCAAGCAACTCTGCGTGCACCTATGGCAATGGCCGAGGCTCTGCTGGCACCTTCAAAAGAGTCAAAGGCTGCACGGTTGGAAAACTTGGAAATATCCTGGGCATGTTTGAGCCAAGTGAGGAACTCTTCCCTTTTATCTTCTGAAATAAAAGGAGATAAAGTTTGCAGGTGATCTGTAACTTCTTTTAGAAACATCCCCATATAGAGACTATAGGAGTTGATTCTGGCAACAAGCATACTGGCCTGGAAAATTCTCCTGCCAAAGGCATCTAAGGTTCTGCATTCTCTTCCTGGAGGAGCAGAAGAGTGTATTTTTGTACTCTTTATCTTCTTCATAGCAGACTCCACCACAATGGGGTGGTGAGGAAGCTGAGTCTTATGAAAGCCAGGACAAGGAGGAACACGATACATGGTGTCCAACCTGCGAGAATGAGGGAAAGTGGTGAGAGGAGTCTCCCATATGCCCAACATGTGATCATAAAGAATCTCATGTATTGGTAAAGTGGCTGCCTCTTTAGGAGCCTTAGGATATTGTAAAATATCTAATTTCTTGGCTCTAGGCTCTGTCTCAGGGGCCACTGAGATGGAAAGACCCCTGGCTACTTCCCTAATGAAGTCTTGAAAAGACAAGTCTTCTGGAGGAGACATTCTCCTTTTTGGAGAAGAGGGCTCCTGAGGATGAATCACCGATGCTTCGACAGAGACCTCTGATTCATCAGAGTCTTCAGAGGAATCGAAGTATCGCCTGTCTGGATGCTCCTGCAGAGTCCGATACGCGTACCGGGCGGTATCGACATCGGGAGAGATCGGTACCGGTTCGGTACCGATGGGCATCACAGAACAGTGTACCGCTGCAGTCGACACCGAAGCGGATGTCGATGCAATCGGTACCGGCACCGGAACCGATGTCGGTACCGATACCGGAGTCGGTACCGGCAACGAAGTTTGTTGCGGTACCGAAGGCGTCGCAGCTTGTATGAATGCCGTGATGGCACGCTGCATGGTCAGGATACTCTGATCCATTGACACAACCAATGTCTGGATGTCGGTACCAGTGGGAACCACCGGTACCCCAGAACATGGCAACAGGTGATCGGTCGAGGCCGAGCCATCAATGTCAACCTGTGACCCCATAGATAAAGCTTTGGAAGCCGGAGCCTCCCGCCGGGGTAATTTTGCCGGTGCGGATTCCTCGAGTGCAAGCCCGGAGGCATCTCGATACTTAGAGGGAGATCTACCCTTCGAGGACCGGCTGGATTTAAGTTTGGTTACCTGAGATCCATGTGAGGAAGAAGCAGCCTTGGAAGACGTCGATGCAACCGAAGCTGCATCCGAGGGAAACAGGGTACTGAGCTTAGCTGCTCGATTCTGTAGACCTCTTTTAGACATCATAGAGCAGGACTCACAATCCGCAATGGAGTGGTCAGGACCTAAACATTTTAGACACCATTCATGGGTGTCAGTGACAGAAATAGTGCCGCTGCACTTCGTGCATTTTTTAAACCCAGAGGCGGGTTTTTCCATGAGGAAAAATGTCCTAGGCCTAAGGCCAAAGAAGAAAATGCACTGAAGTAAGAAAAAACAGTAGGTTTTTTTTTTGTTTTTTTTTTAGAATAAAGAAAGAAAAGACCGGCGGTACCGGTCCAGCGTCGAGAAGGCAGACGCGCGACCAAAGAAATAAAATAAAATAAAGAAATTCTTCAGCGGTGACAGGAACACGACCTGCTGGCTCCGCGGAAAAGAAGAACTGGAGAGAGGCGGTTAGGAAAGGCAGGAAGGCAGCGCGCAGGCGCTGTGGGATGCTCCCAAAAGCTTTCCTTTTGGACGCTGGGGAGTGTTCCCGCGCAGGCTCCGTCGGTACCGACAATATCCATATGTGAAGACTCATTCCTGCTTGTTCCTGGAGATTATGCCTTACCAAGATTTGCATTTAGGTTACATGTTTTGAGCTTCTTTATTCTGAGGATATAAAAGGGCTATTTGGTTTACCATCATATGTTTATTTTATGCTTTAATATGTTTATTATCAAATCCAAACAAAACCAACAAGAACATGGAACAATACCAATGTCCACAATCAGGCCAATAACACATTAGGTTTTGTCAAGATATGCATAGACCAATCCACATAAAGCCAAGTATAGTTCTGTATCTCTCCTCCAATCTAATGACAGATGTCAGGTCCCATAAAAAGCCCCACAGACCTGTTAGGAGGACGACAGTTTCCAATGTCAACCACCATATTATCTAGTCCTTACTAAGTTTTTCAATTTTTAGTGTTAACATTTATACTTTACCCCCTCCACACCCCAGTTGTACCACTACCATTCTCCCTCCCCAAATCTCGCCCATCACTCCATTCAACCGTCAGGCAGGTGTCTCTTACTGCCCGACCAATGAAACTACAATTTACCTTCTTGCCCCTCCTTTCCTCCCCTCACCCCCCTTGAGACCACCAAATGCCTAAGCCCAACAGAGAGACTGGTCAGCTTTCAAATTCCTGTTACCCACAGACACATGTGTGCGGCAGTGTCATATTGTAAGTGCATCATTATGGGCCCTTGGGTTATACTAGCCAAATAGGGTTCTCATACCTTTTATTTATTTATTTATTTCAGTGCTTTTCTATACCGCCCCTTCCAGAGATCAGGGGCGGTTTACAAGGAACTTAAACAACAATATAGCAGAACATTGCAATATTGAATTACATTAAACATTAGTTGAGCAAAAACAAAGGAACTTAAACAACAATATAGCAGAACAGTGCAATATTGAATTATATTAAATATAAGTAGAACATAAACTATTTAACAAAATAACTATGTAAAATGGGAAACAATGTTAGGGTTATTAACATAAAAGGAAGTATAAAACTATGTTACAAGGAGTCATAAAAACTATGTTACAAGGAACCAGGTAGATTTACATGGTTAGTAAGAGACTATAATAGTTATTTGTGATCATAAATAAAGTATTGGGAGTAGACGAACTTGGGTGGATGAGAAATGGAGTCCGGCATTAGGTGGGGTAGACCTGTGTTTTGTGTTGTTGCATGTTTTTGTGTAGTAAATTTGGTTCCAGGTTGTAGGTTGCTATAGTGTTGACTAAATAGGTAGGTTTTAAGTTCCTTCCTGAAAGATGTAAGGTCTTTAATCTCTCTGAGGTATAGTGGTTTATTCCATTGGCTGGGAGCATAATATGAATGAAAGCATGTGTTGGTGGTTATTTTCTTGGGTGATTTTGTCACTGCAATGGGAATTAATAGCATGTTGAGGTTAGTTTTTCTTCTGGTTCTGTTTTTCCTTTGTGTGGGTTTTGGAGTAGAGTGGCCAACTGTGATGGGGCTAGGGTCATTAATGAGTTTAAAAAAGTGGTGACAAGTGTTTTTCTCTTGAATCCTACTATAGATAGGAACCAGTCGGAGAGAGTATAGGATAGGATAGATGTGATCGAATATTTTTAGCTTTCATAATTATTTCGAGCAGTGACATTCTGAGCTCTTTGAAGGATGTGTAAATTCTTTTTGGATGTTCCTTGGAGTATGCCATTGCAGAAGTCTAATGTGGCATAATTAAGAGCCTGGACAACTGTTCTGAAGTCATTGGATGTCGATGAGGGGTCTGAGTTGCTGTATAGTTCTCAGTTTGAAAAATCTAGTTTTTGGCAGTCTGTTTTATGTGGTTAGTCATGCTTAGGGTCTTGTCTAGTGTAACTCCAAGGTATTTAATTTCAGACTTGACTGGGAGAGTAATGTTCATAAGGTTGATGGAGTTGGAGGAGGTGAAGGTGGTATTTCTTGTTACTAAGAGTGCTTCGTTCTTAATGAAATTGATATCCATATGTATTTAGTGAAGACATTTTTCAGCTTCAACGAGGCAGGTGGCGATTTTGTTGAAATTAAGTTTAGCTATGTCTAACGGGGGAGGCGAATAGCATGATGTCATCTGCATAGATGAACTATTTTAGATTGTGGCGTTGAAAGATTGTGCAAATAGGTTGTATGTAAGGTTAAAGAGTAGTGCAGAGAGTGAGGATCCTTGAGGGATACCACGCTCTTGTGGGAATGGTAGTGAGGGGTGAATGATCTAAATGGACATATTGGAAGCGATTAGAAATGTAGGACTTAAACCAGTTAAGAGTGGTATCTTTTAAACCTAGTTTGGGATAGTCTAGATAAGAGCGTAATATGATCAACGCTGTCGAAGGCTGAAGAAATGTCAAGGAAAATGAGCAAGAAGGTCTGCTTTATATTATCCATACCTCGGATAAGTGAATCAAGAAGGGATATGAGTAGGGTTTCTACTTTAAGAACAGTTCTCATCAATTCCCACCACCTTTGGTTGCCATCCCTTCCCAAAGCACTAACTGGTAAACAACATTCCTCCACTCCCAGATACCTGGACTGTCTGGATCTCACCAATTTTGGATAATACACTATTTAACAAGCAGATAGCATTTCCGCACCAGCAACCGATTACCAACACCTGTAGACCCAATAGCTCTCTAGCATCTAAAATCACGAAGCCTGGTGGGAACATCAAATTTTGTCCCTTAAGACCTTCTAGGAAGCTCTGTAGTCTGTCCCAGAACACCTGCACTCTAGAGCACCCCCCAAAACATGTGACCCAAGTGAGCAATGTCCACCTCACACCAGGGACATTTCCCAGAGTCAGCGAACCCTACCCGCCATGCTCTGTACATGGAGAAAAACACCCCTCTCCAATATTTTAAACTGCATTTCTTGGAGCCTCACAGCAGAAACAATTCAAGGTATTCGAGTCACCTCCAGTTCCCAAACAAATCATTCAAGAGATGCCCCAAGCTCCTCCGCCCAGTTCTGGGCTAAATGGCCGTAAGAGCGTTCTCTGGGGAGATCCCTTAATTCACAGCAATAATGAGCCACAGGAATTCACTCCCGATCTTCAAACTCAAATCAGGCTTCAAATTTGTCCAAGATCTTTTTTCCAGACTCTGACTCTTCAAGGAATTTACACAGTGTTGTAATTGCAGATACACAAACAGATGGTTGCCAGATAAGCCAAATTTAGCTCAGAGTTCCTGAAACAGCAATAGCTGCCCCTCGGCATTTACCACCTGTTGAATCTGAGTAAAGCCCAGAGAGGCCCAAACCCAAAAAGACTTTTGAGTCTAAGCTGGGGGGAGGCAATATTAACTTGAAATGATAGATATCCCGTAGCCTCAGAAGGAAGTCCCAGCAGCCCACACAGCATCGTCCCTCCCTCCCTCCCCCCCCCCCAGACAGTTTTGACAAGACTGTCACAAATTCGACCAGGCAAAGCATTCTGCTTAGCATGAAGAACAGATTGGAGAGAATATGGTGCAACCATAGTTGACTTCAGATCTCGTGGGATAAACACCGACTGTCCCCCCACCCAATCCCGCACATGTCGCAACATACATGCTAAGTTGTAATAGGTTAGGTATGAGATTCCCAACTCCTGTTTGTTCCAGGGACCCTGCAATTGACCTATCGCCATACAGGGTTGCCTCCCTCGCCACAGAAATGCCTGCAAAGAGTGCTCCACCGTGTGTATGTCTCGCCTGAGCATTTTGAGAGGTAACAGCTGTATCACATCCAGAATCCGAGGGAACACCATTATTTTATTTTATATGATGCAATCTGACCTAAGAGAGACAGGGGGAGTGAGGTCCAATCTCGTAACGTTTCCTGAACCTATTAAAAAGGCGTGGAATATTCAGGCATATAGAACCCCACATTGATGATGTCCCCTCGAATGGTGATGAAACATCTGCAATCAAACAATCAAGCTCAGAGAACAAGCCAATATCATGATCACCAACATGAGCTACCAGTATTCACAAACATCTCTAGTTTAGTTGGGACTGCTGGTAGCCAGATTCCCAAATATTTGAACCTATCCTTGGCCCACTTAAGAGGAAAAAGACCCTGGTCACGTACCCTGCAAACCTCCCAATACATCCATGGCTTCCAATTTGGATGTAATCCTGCCAAAGCGCCAAAGTCCATAATTTCAGTCAATAGCTTGGACAGGGAGGTCTTGGGGTCCATCAACAAAATCAGCAAATCATCAGCAAAGGTGAATATCTTAAAAGTAGAGGCCCCAATATCAACTCCTTTAATGTCGGCACGTGAGTGAATAACATGCAGTAGAGGGTCGAGTGACAATACAAATAGTAAAGGGGACAAGGAACATCAGTCATGTTCCCTGCTCCAAGCTAAAGTTCTGTGTCAGTCCCCCATTGCTACCTGTGGATGAGAGCCCACACTCCCCAAAGGAACACCCCTCCTCCCCCAAGTCTATCAAATGCTTTCTCAGCATCAAAACTAATAAGAAGAGAAGGGGAACTGTTGTGGTGAACCCATTCCTGGGAAGCTGTGATCTATTTGATATTACTGGAGTGATAGCGACCTCTCACAAAACCTGCCTGGCAGGGTGGGTTAGAGTAGGGAGGCATAGAGCCAGGCAGTCAGCTAAGATCTTGGCAAACATTTTTAAATCAAAGTTGATGAGTGAAATCAGGCAGTAGGATTTGGCCAAACAAGGATCTTTACCAGGTTTTGGGAGCACCACTATGTGGGCAGTATTGACCTCGTACATAAGCCTATCATTACAAAGCCAATCATTAAATATGTCAACCAACGGGGTTTTGTCAGTTTGTAGTATTCGATTCTATACTCATCAGGCCCTGGTGCGTGACCAAGCACCGCTCCATTTATGACTCTTTGGACTTCCGCTGCCAAAATAGGGACTCCCAATTTATCCTGTTGTTCAAACAAAAGCCGCAGAACCTCTGCCTTATTAATATACTGCCTGACCCGGGTCACTGATACATCCACCTTCTTATATAAGGAGCAGTAAAACTCAAAGATATCACTGATTTCCACCATCTGCCATTGCAGGTTACGCGTGAGCCCTGACCTTTGTGCAGACAGTGTGCCAATAATTTCCCAGATTTGTCCCCATACTGAAATAATTGATATCGATAATAGACCAGGGATTTCTTCGTGTGTTGGTGAATAATCGTATTTAAAGCTACCTAGGTGGCGAATAGTCAGACCTTGTTTGATGGCATTGACTGCCATATGCCAGTATGCGCTGGTCCTGGCAGACTGTCTCTCGAGTCAAAAGATTCTAGCAGCCATGTCCCGATGTCACTTGGTTACATAAGCAATGATATTCTCCCGCAGTACTGCCTTTGAGGCCTCCCAGAATAATTTAGGGGTGTCCACATAGCCTCCATTATGGAAGAAATAGTCCTTCCACAGCTCCTGAAGGTACGTTTGAAACCCCTCGTCCCTATAAAGGTCCAACAGGAACCTCCACGGAGCACGACAGGATGGGGAGCCCCCAAGACCAATCTAGCCATATAAGAGCATGATCAGATATCTCATACGGACCAATGGTTGCATCATCCACCATCCAGAACAGAGTCTCGGACACTAAGAGATAGTCCGAGTGTGGATTAGTGCTGTGGGTTCAGGAAAGGTGCATGTAATCGCGCTCCTGGAGATGTAACGTTTTCCAAATGTCAACCAACTGACCGCTGTAAGAAACAGCGCAGGTATCGTGAAATACAATGACTTCCATCCCCCTCCCTCCCCCCGCGGTATCCATACTAGAATCTAATATCCCATTCCAATTCTCATCTAGAATCAGTGGATGGTCCGGTAAGCCCTCCACTGCTCTTGCCAATCTAGCAAAAAAGTCAAGGTCAGGTATGTTTGGGGCATATACACACCCTAAAATGATGGACTGTCATTGCACGTCTCCAGCTGCCAGGATATATCTGCCTGGCAAATCAATAACCTCTTGGGTAAGATGAAAACTGACCCCTCTACAAATTAATATAACAAATCTGCCTTTGTGTCCTTGTGTGGTCTACCTTTGATTGGTGTTTTTTGTAGCATAATAATGTTCTCCCGTTGATGATGAATAGCCTGTAGGACCTTGCGCCTCTTAACTGGGCTACACAAACCACACACATTCCAAGAAAATATTCTCAACCCGGGTCAAACAAAAGAAAGTATTCAGCTAGTGGCACCAATTTCCCCAGTTGCCTGAGGGCCCCCCCCCCTCAACCTAGAGCCCCAAAATTCATTTCTCCATCCACCCACAAGTCTCCCTCCATGTCTCTTACCCAGCTCCTTATCTTCCCTCATTCCAATATCCCAACGATCCCATTATATTAGGTTTAGGTTCCAAGTTTCATATCTAGGTCAAAACAGAGGGTCTTCCCTCATACCGTCATCTTAATCAAGCATAGTACATTATTTGCAATATCACAGATAAAGGTTTAAGACGCGGTGGAATGGAATTAACAGGTGTGCATATTATGGGGAAGAAAGCAGGAACAGTGGCAACAGCACACAGACCAAGAGCTACAAATCTGTAATGCCCAGCCCCTGGGCTGAAATACCACAGGCAGGCCTCACTTAACCGAACCCAAGCCTCGCTGGCCAGTTTCCATTGAACACACTCCACATCCCCCAGGCTAACAAACTACAGGCAACTGAGCAGTCAGCGAGACTGCACATTCATCTACAGGTTCGTGTTGCATATCGCTTGTCTCTCCCATACCGAGTCATCCACAGTAGGGCAAGCAGCCATGCCTAGGCATTAATCAGTCAGAGTGAATACCCTACCCCATGAGACACCCCACCACTGGGAGGAAAGTAGGAGCGCCCAACAGTCTGGTTATTTTGGAGAATCAGGAATGCACTGTTTCACCATCCCAAGGCACTTATGCCCAATAATATTTCTCCCCGTGTGGTACTCAATCATCCAGCTACATTCCATTCATACCCCCATCCATCCATCCAGGCATCTACCTCGCATCTCTCTCATCCCCATGCACTCCTGCTCTTGCATACACCCACCCCCTCCCTTTTATCGGTCCCTATCCCCATTCAATACTGACTCCTCCTCCATCCTCCCTACTTGAGAATAACCCAAGTCCGAGAACGCCCTCCAGGTAAGGGGAAAAGGGCCAATCATCCAAACCGTTGCGGCCCGTAAAACACAAAAACATTACATCTCAAGCCCTCTGCAATCAACCCAAAATAACCGACAAGCTTCCCCCATTTCACCCTACAGTCCAACCAAATATAAGTCCATTCAAAGCACTGAGGATGACTCCAGTGTTTCGAACAAACAGGTCCAGCGATCAGCCAAATGTCTCATAGCCAGCCTAGTTAAGCCTGAACCCAAGTGAAGCGCTTCCGTGGTGATGTGATAACAGCCTTTCAATCCACTCACGGGGATTTATAGCCAGCATGATTAGAAGAACTCCAAATAGCTCAGTCCAAATATGCTTATGGGGTCACGTAGTGGCTC
This sequence comes from Ichthyophis bannanicus, assembly GCA_033557465.1. Classification (NCBI taxonomy): domain Eukaryota; kingdom Metazoa; phylum Chordata; class Amphibia; order Gymnophiona; family Ichthyophiidae; genus Ichthyophis; species Ichthyophis bannanicus. The sequence goes on along the minus strand of CM066042.1, from coordinate 95,350,676 downwards.
AGCTTCTATTAACAGTCATCAGGAGTCTCTGGAGAACACGAGGACAGTATGGACTGTAAAAATGTTGTGCAAGGTCCGGATCCTCAAACACCTTTGTAGTACCATTATGAGAGACACTTACCTGTGCGGGGTACTGCACTGCAAACTTTACTTTTGCCTCCACCAGGCGCTGGCAGACACCCGTGTAAGCCCATCTCCTATGGCTTAATTGTGCTGAGTAGTCTTGAAACATATTTATCCGAGATCCGTCATACTGAACAGGTCCATGGGCATGCATTGCCCTCAGCACTTTATCCTTCTGTAAATAGTTTAGTAAATGGGCTAAAACCAAGCTGAGGGCTCAAATCCTCAGTACGCACTCAAAAATGAGAGGCCTGTAATCTGTGTCCAGTTGTAGAGAGGAAGGCAGCAATGTTTCCAGATATCTCCTTAATTCGGGGCTTTTAACTGATTCTGGGATGCTAGAGATTCTGAGGTTTTTCCTGTGGCCTCGATTCTCGAGGTTGTCAATCCCGTCCCCCTGTTTGGCAACAGTCCCTTGAAGATGTTTGATCGCAGCTTCTGTGGCCATCAGATCACCTTCCACCTGTTCCAGGTGACATTCCACCTTGTAGTCGGCTGCCATAGATCTCAAAGGTCTTATTTATGACCTCGAGTTGTCCCATCAACACACTGAACTTCCCGGACAGTGTCCCGACTATGGCCACAGACTCCTCCTCCATGATAGCTGCTTGCGCCGGAGAAGCCGGGGCTTTCACCATTTTATTTGCCACCACTGAAGATTTATCTTGATCTTGGTGGACTGATTTCATTCCACATACTAGTATCAAGCCCTCTTGAGCAATACTTGCAGTTCAGCTAGTCACCCGGGGGTTGGCAACCAAATTTCAGGTTCAAATTAACGGTTTTAGCAGGAAGGAGTACTTTTAGGGGCATGTTTACTAAGCTGTGATAGCCTTTTACAGCTAACATAGCACATTAGTGCAAACAGCACAGTGTCCATTGCACAAGCCACACGTTATCTACTGTGGGTGTGGCACAGCATTTTCCCAGCAGACATGGCGAAACTGCAGAAGTCGCAGCGTGGCAGCATTGCCTATGAGGCTAATGCGGTCTTCAGAAAGTGCAAGAAATTCCTGTGCTATCTGCATTTGGCCCATGTTAGCTGTTACTGTGGTGCGCTGTTCCCCTTTTTTCGCCGTGTTAACAGCTAACACGACTTAGTAAACATACTCTTTATATGCATTAAATGAAGGAAATATTCAGGTATTGATGGAAAACACTGCTATAGAAGTTAATACAATGTACTGCTCTAAAAACTGAGAAAGAGGGGAAAAAAAACTCAGCTTCACAAGCCAATAACATTTAGGGGGTCATTTTAAAAGCCTGTGTCATGATTTGGACATCTAAAAACGTGCATGCGGGTGTCCAAATCACAGAGACTCCCTAGAGACATTTTACACATGGCTTTTTAAGATATCTCCGCTGCAGAGACATCCAAGTAGGCAGAGAGGCATACTTAAGACGTGTCTGGGGTGGTGCAATAGACTTAGATGTCCCTGTCGGATTTCAGAAACATAGGGGATGTGTGTGATTCAGCAGACAAGAATAGGCATCAGAGGTTGTCTGTGATCCTCTCGAAATTTTGATTTGTTCCAGGCACGAATAGGCATCAGGAAAGTGCTAGTTTTGGCTGTAAAACATTCAGAGGATGTACAGAAGATGGTAGTCCAGCATCCCCACTATCACAATGATAGCAGCAATGGGATTTGAACCTTGAATTCCTGGTCTTACTCTAACCATTAGGCTACTCCTTGATGTCCCTGCTCTTGCATACTATTCTGGGGTTATCTATGTAGATGCCCCACAGATATCCAAATAGGGCATTGTGAAATTGTGCCTAAACTCGGATGTGCCTGCTTTTTTCAGACATTCTGGCTTAGATGTCTCAGATTGCTCTTGGATGTCCTTTGTAACATGTGCCAGGTATTACTCATGACTCAGATGATTCACACAGTCATCATTGATCACAGAAACCCCTCTTTAATCAAAAATATCGCAATGTCTATTATTTGTTCTTGTTAAAAATATTTATTGATACACAAATAAGTTTTCTTTTTTTTTTTTTTACAACTATAGTTCATGCAATCATGATGTTCTCTATCTTCACCCAAAAAAATTCATTTATAAAACTTCAACAATTTCAAATATTCTATCAATTAATTCCAAAGACTTGACCAGACCTTAAACATCAGGTGGTTTGCTAAGCGTCACATTAAACAGGACTTCATTCTTTCTTATATCCTGAATAAAATTAAATTGAAACAAATCTTTCAAATACTTACCAAGCTCTTCACCCCTGATGATTTCACAACCCTTTATTCAAACTATCATTTCTTCTTTCATTGCTGATATTGGCCAGCATTTCGCTTGAGACAGCGTCAGGGCTTAATTCAATAAAGTGCTTTCTCCATCTTCCTTTATCATAGTGAACAGCTATCTGTGTAGCACGTGACAGGCAGGAGAATGGGTAGGGTAGGAGAGAAGCGCAGGTGTGTCTGCACAGCTTGGTTAACACAGGCACTGACGACATGTGTACATCAATATTGCAACTATCACAGGTGCAGTTAACACCACTTCAATGGATGGCATAGCTCACCTGCGACGCCACCACTGCTCATTGGGGTACAAATTAGTGCAGTATTTGTTGGGACCATGCTGTACACACCCCCAACAGGTAGTGCCTGCCTTCTGCCGGTACCAGGCATTCTCATCTACCATGAATGCAAACCCCTACGCACTTTAGTAAACATGTCCCTTAGTTCAGTTATCTCGTTCATTATCTCCTCTTGTACATGTGATTTTGTGAAATCTGGCACTTACAAGTGGTTGCAAACGTACCCGTTTTCAGTAAGATCAGCATTTAAGCATGTAAAGCCACAAGTGATGCCATTACTGTTAGAATATGTAGGGCTATGAAATCGATGCTCCCGCTGTACATGCTGGCATACACATGTGTTTTTATCAGCATCCTTCTATGCAAAAAGCGTAGTTACTCACCTGTAGCAGATGTTCACCATGAAGAGCAGGAACAGTCCTTACAAATGGGTGATGTCCCCCAACACAGCCCTGTGCAGGAATGCTCCCGAGCTTTCAATCAGAAGCTCATGGAAGCCTCCATCGCACGCCTGTCTTCCCATCTGCCACGGTGCCATCTTCTCCTCAGTAAGATACAAAATCTAGTAGCCAAAAGAACTCCAAGGAAGCTACAGTGTAATCTATTTAAGACTAATAATAGAAAATATTTTTTCACTCAACATGTAATCAAACTCTGGAATTTGTTACCGGAGGATATAGTAAAAGCTGTTAGTGTAGCCGGGTTTAAAAAAAAGGTTTGGACAAGTTCCTGGAGGAAAGGTCCATAAACCATTATTAAAGGGCACCAGGGATATCCACTGCTTGCTCCAATACAAGCATTGTGGAACCTGTGTCTTTTAGGGAAACTGCTAGGTACTTATGACCTAGATTGGCCACTGTTGGAAACAGGATACTGGGCTTGATGGACCTTGGTCTGACCCAGTATGACATATCTTATGTTCTAACTCCACGGGAAGGTGGGAGGATGTAAGGACTTATTCCTGCTGTTCATAGAGAACACCTCCTACATGTGAGTAACTATGCTTTCTCCATGAACAGGCAAGAAAAAAAGTTCTCATGTATGGGACCTCCTAAGCTACAGGCTACTGAACATGAAAAACTAGCCCAACAGGGGCAACAAGGATCGAGAGAAACAGTAAGTGTAGTCTCCCTTCGGAACTCAGTCAATTCAACGTCCACAGCAGGCATCAACAACAAGACTACTCTTTCAGTAGCCTGGACGGACAGAAGGGCTGGTAAGGAGGAGTTGAATCTAAGTCCCAAACAGAGAACAGAGTATGACTTGGCTGAAGTTACTGTCATGACAGGAAGCCCCATCCAACTATAGGGATAACATTGTGTTCTTGAAGACCAAAATAATACCGCCACCAACAACAAAGGTCTCAAGTAAGATTCAGCGAATCTGAACTATGATTATAATCATGATTGTAATTTTTTGTCGGGTGTACTGTCACAGGAGCTGGAGGATGGATTTCTCCCCCCCCCCTCCCCCGCTGCAGTGAACCCTTTTAATTAAAGTGTAACATTAAAATTAGCTACTTAGCTCAACAGCACATTGATAGTCCCTCTCAGTGGAGACTTGAAAGATGAAGTCCGTTGTATATCAAGTTTGGGAGGATTCAAGATGGCTATTCAGTAGGTGTGCTGTGCGGCGCGGGACTTTCTATGGGGAAGAAGTGGAAAACTAGAGGGGCTAAACAGCTTTCTATTGCCCCTCGGGTCTCAACGCCTTTACCTTTAGTGGCTGTTGGGCCGTTGGATTCTTTTTCTTCCTGTGCCACGGCACTCAATTGTTGAAGGGGAGCTTTGCTCGGCATTGCAGTCATCGGAGGTGGAGCCCTCAGTGCCTGCATTGGGTGATTATTGCTGCCCGGGCTCAGTTCGGGCCTCGAAAGTCCCCTGTCAAGAATTTCCTGATAGGTGGAGGTTCTTGTATCGGTGGATTCTGTTAGTGAGCAGGGGCCAGTCCTGGGACGTGGCTTGGTTGCTGGTGTTCCCCCGGAACAGCGTCAAAGGGCAGAGGGAAGTGACAGATCAACTTCTGGTCTGCAGGCGCCTGATCCATTGTCGAGCTGTTTAGAAGCTATACCTGGCAATGTGGAGGTTCTCCCTTCAGCATCTTCTGTTTCCTCGGAGGCCATAATTTTGGAAACTATATGGGCCGCTATTATGCAGCTTCGGGAAGATCTGGCTTCGTGGGATGTCCAGCTTGGTGTCTCAGGTTTCTATTAACGCATCCACTATTCAAGAGAATGTAGCTAAATTATCTTCTTTAGAGGCTGATGTTTCCTGTTTACAATCTAAGGCATTAGCTGTTGAAGGAGATGTGGATTCTTTCAAGAAGTTTATATTTCCTTTATGTGTTAAATTGGAGACTTTGGAGAATACAACTCGTACTGTGAATCTCTGTTTGGTTAATTTTCCTAGAATTGCATTGGTATCTGCAAGGGAGATGTTTTGTGCCTATTTAATTGAGAATTTGGGTATACCCTCTGAATCTCATCCTCCTATAACTAAGTTGTATTATTTACCCTCTGGAAAAAAGGATATGGGGTCTGGGGTTGTTAGAGGACCATCAAGTGTTGATGCTTTAAATGTGACTGCCATGCTGGAATCATCACAAGAGGAAAATGTATCCTCTACAGTATTGATTATTTTAGCTTTGTTATCTGACAAAGAATGGCTTATGAAGCTTTTCTTTAGGAAGCGACATATGTTATTTAAGGGTTTAACTGTTCGTATGTTTCCGGATCTCTCCAGGGAAACTCAGAAGAAGAGACGGGAGTATCTTCTTTTGCATCCTGGGGTTCAGCAGTTGGGTGGGCTTTTCTTCCTTAAATTTCCTTGTAAGTGTCTGATCAAATATCAGGCCATCTCGTATATTTTTTATGAGCCATCCCAACTGCTGACCTTTATAAATGCTCGGCATCCGGAGAGTGGGGATGCCCCTTCCTCTGCCTCTATCTGAGCATATTTGGTATCTGACAGTTAGGCACGCCTGCTTTTCCTTTCGCATTACTTGTTTTCTATTTTTCTTTTCTTTAGTATTCTCCCTATTGGGGGCTAGAGTGGGCTGGGTATTGTTGTTGTTTTGGAGTTGGGAGAATGTCTGTTATGAGCTGTCTTTTTCCTTACCCCGCTCAGTTTCCGTTTCAAGATTCTGTTCTTGATGTATTGTATAAACTTATAAATATTAAATGAAAAAAAAGAAAGATGAAATCCTGTGTATACAACATGACATGTTTCGGGTAATACCATCAACCCTGCTTCAGGCATTACAGGACCAAATAATTGTGAGTAATCATGCTCAGAAATTTGTAGATTCATCAGTCTTAAAATCAATAGCATCTGACGTCATTAGACGAGGACAGTCAATCAGCTGTAAACTACTAGGAGCCGCCCACTGAACAGGAAACTCCAAGTCTGATTGGATAGGTTCAGAGTAAGCTAGCCCAATCTTGTTCCAAATTCAATCCATTCGGGGAAACGGTGTCCAATTTAAATATCCACGATTGTTCTCAGCGCTGAAGTTTTTGGATACGATCCCCACATCCGCAGACCCCCGAGGAATAATTCTAGATTTTAAATACTGGGTCATAGTGGAACCATGAAGTTGCACTCAAACCTTTTGTTTATGTAGCCCTTTTAATTCCCCCATGGTGGGAAAGAAGCAACTACTCTCCGCGGTAGAATCCTCAAAAAGGAAGGATCATTGACAAAGAGCATTTATTTGAATCCCCATCCAGGCAGTAGTGGGCCATGAAGGTATGGACAAAGAATCGCATGGCAGCCCTGCACATCTCCTCCATACACACAAAGCACAGACTGGCCATGGAAGTAGCCATGGCCCAGACAGTGTGGGCTGTGACATGACCCTTGAAAGTTCAGTCCTGCCTGAGCATAGGCAAAGGATATGCAGTCTGCCACCAAAATGGAAAATCTGTGTTTGGAGACCGCTGCACCCTCCCTGTTGGGGGTCATAAGAGACAAACAGTTGCGTAGAGTGATGGTGCGGACTGGTCCACTCAAAATAGAAGGCCAGTACCCGCATGAAATACAATGTGTGCAGCTGGGCCTCCGCCCTGTTGGCATGAGGCTTAGGAAAGAAGGTGGGTAGTACCATCGACTTGCTGAGGTGGAATGCCGAAACCACCTTAGGCAAGAAGTGCAGGTGGATGCGTAGCACCACCTGGTTATGGTGGAACCTCGAGCATGGCGGGTGATCCACCAGAGCCTGAAGCTCACTGACTTGGCGAGCCAAGGTGAGAGCCACCAGATAGATAACCTTCTAGGTTAGGAATTTCAGCTTACAGGTAAGCGAGCAGCTTGAAAGGCACTGACAACTGTCCCAAGACCACATTGAGATCCCATGCAACTGGCAGGGGCTTAAACGGTGGCCTCGACAGGAGCAAGTCCCACATGAAGTGGGCCTTCAACGGCTGAGCAGAGATGGGCTTCCCCTCCAAGCCCCGGTGATAGGTCCCAATCACACTCAGGTTCACTCGCACAGAGTTAGACTTGAGGCTCGAATTGGAGAGATGTAGGAGGTACTCCAGAAACCTCTCGAACGGGCAGGAGAAAGGATCCAATGCCTTTCCTCCACACCAGAGGGAAAACCGGTGCCACTTGAAAGCATAGGTGCAGAGGGTGGAGCCCTTGCAGGAGGCTAGGAGGACATCCGTCACCTCCCCTGGTAAGTTGAGCTTGGACAGGACTAGCCGCTCAGCATCCATGCCGTGAGGGCCAAGGACTGGATGTTTGGGTGCAGAAGAGTCCTGTCCTCCTGAGAAATGAGATCTGGTTTGCAACCCAACCAGAAAGGCTCCTGACTGGAGAGCTGGAGCAGCAGGGAGAACCATGGCTGTCTTGGCCAGAATGGGGAGATGAGGATCATGGTCCTCCTGTCCGCCAGGAGCTTGAGAAGCGTCTTCATCACCAGCAGAATCAGGGGGTAAGTGTAGAGCAAGTCCACCCCCCACTTGAAGAGGAAGGCATCTGATGCCAGCCTGCACTTTGAAGGCACCTGAGAGCAGAGGTGGTCCACTTGCCCACTGCACGGGGAGGCAAAGAGGTCCACTGTCGGTGTGCCCCACTCCAGAAAGATGCGGTCCACCACCCTCCTGTTGAAGGTCCACTCGTGGGGCTGGAGGACCCGACTGAGGTAGTCTGCCAGCATGTTGAGCTCCCTGGACAGGTAGGTCACTGGGCAGCTCCATGCTGTGGGCCACTGTGAACTTCCAGAGGCATACTGTCTCCCAGCACAGGAGGTACGAACCCATGCCCCTTTGCTTGTTGATGTAGAACATGGCCATCTGGTTGTCTGTCTGGATGAGGACCACCGTGTTTGCCAAATGTGCCTGGAAGGCCTTGAGGATGTTTGCAATCGCCTGGAGCTCCAGAAAGTTGATCTGGTGCAGGCTCTTCTGCTCCGACCAAAGGCCCTGTGTCCGCAGGCCATCCAAGTGCATGCCCCATACTAGTTTGGATGCATCAGTGATGAGCATCCTGTGGAGTGGCGTCAGCTGGAAAGGAAGACCTCGGATCTGGTACCAGGGCTGCAGCCACCACTTGAGGGATTCAACGAGGGGCGCCATAACGGCCACCCAATCCCTGAGACGACCAGTGGCTTGCTTCCACTGGGTGCATAGTGGCCACTGTGCCTGGCACATCCTGAGCAGGGCTAATAGGGTCACATGCATTTTGGAGGCCATTTGGCCTAACATGTGCAGCATTGTCCATGCCGTAGTATGCCTTGTGGCGGATGGTGGAGACTACCTCCATGAGCTGCTGTATGCAGTCTTCTGGGAGAAAGGCTCGGGCCCATGTGGTATCCAAGAGGGCCCTGATGAACTCCAGCAATTGAGATGGCTGCAGATGAGACCACAAACCAGAGTTGTTCAAATACCTGTTATCGTCAGGTGTGCAGAGTGCCACATAACGTCTGGAATGGAGGCCTTTATCAGCCAGTCTAAGTAGGGGAAGATGAAGATCCTCAGGGTCCGGAGGTACACGGCAATGATCTCTAAGCACTTGGTGAAGACCCTGGGGGCTGATGCCACTCCAAAGGGCAGCACCCAGTACTGGAAGTGCTGGCTGCCCAGCAGGAAATGCAGGTATATTCTGTGTAAAGAATGGATCAGGATGTGTGTACGCATCCTTCAGATCCAAGGAGCATAGCCAATTACCTGTATTTATTTATTTATTTATTTATTTTATTGTTCTTATATACCGCACTCTTAAAAATCAGCGCGGTTTACATAAAACAAATATTGTGCCGGTCGACACTTACAATGAAACAGGGGAATGAAACTTGGACTTGAACAGGGGAGCTATATACAATATTAAGAGAAATAACTACAATATGTATCTACAGTATGTACGTTCTTAGGCAGGTTTTGAGTTGGTTGCTGTTGTCTACATAATAGAAGGTGTTGGGTTGGTGTATTGAGAGTAGTGTAGGAGAAATAGGTGATGTTTTAACGCCTTTCTGAATTGTGTCAGGTTCGTTATGGCTCTGATGGATGCTGGGAGAGCATTCCAGCAGCTGGGTGCATATAGTTTGAAGGCTCTGTTTTTTGTTGATTTATTGCATTTCGTTATCTCTTTGGGGATCTATAGGGTATTGGCAGTGCAGGATCTCCTATCCCTGTTTGCTGAAATGGGGTGAACAAGGTCCATTAAGGCTATAGGGGCTAATTTGTTGATTACCTTGAATGTTATGATGTTTACTTTATAGGCTAACCTACAGTATATTGGGAGCCAATGTAGGCTCTTGAGGACGGGGGTAATGTGATACCCTCTAGAAGCTCCACTTAGGACACGGGCAGCCGCATTCATGGCTAGCTGTAGGGGGTTTAAGGTGCTCTTGGGTAGGCCATATAAGATCATGTTGGCATAGTCGAGGTGAGGCAGAATCAGGGCCTGGAACACTGATCTGAAGTCCTCAGGTTGCAACAATGGTCGAAGGTGTCGTAGAGTTCGTATCTTGTGGTATATTTGTTTGATGGTATTGTTTATGTGTGCTTTGAAATTGAGCTGTTGGTCCAAGGTAACGCCTAGGTAACGGATGCTGGGTCTACTTGAGAGTTCTGCATCTCTTGTCTTCAGGGTTGGCGAAGGAGTGAATGATTGGTCTCTAGAAACAAATAGTATGTCGGTTTTGCTAAAGTTGATCTTGAGGCCTTGTGAATGAAGCCAGTCGGTTATGGCATCAAAGCATTTAGTCAGTTGAGTGAGGTCGGGGTTTTCAGTCATGAACGGCGTATAGAGCAGAACGTCGTCAGCGTAGAGTAGGCATGAAATGTTGAATGAACGGATTATGTCACATATAGGTTGCATTTAGATATTAAATAGGAGAGCGGAGAGAGACGAGCCTTGGGGGACACCGTGCTGTTGTAGGAATGGCTGCGAGGTTGCAATACCGATTCTAACTTGCTGCCACCTGTCGGTAAGATAAGATTTGCACCATAGCCATGCTGATTCACATATCCCTTTATCTTTGAGTCGAATTAGGAGTTGCTCATGGTTCACAGAATCAAATGCAGCAGCGATATCTAAGTAGATTAAAGCATACCCCTGTTTGATGTTGTCAATCCCGGTAATTAGTGTGTTGATGAGGGTGGTAAGGAGCGTTTCCACGCCATGGTATTCCCTGAAGCCGTGTTAGCTCTTATCAAGGGGGGCATAGGAGTCTATATGGTCTTGTAACTGTCGTTAAGCAACTTTCTCAATTATTTTAGATAGCAGCGGAATGCTCGAGATGGGTTGATATGACACGACCTTCTTGGCGTCCAGTTTGGTGTTCTTCAGGAGGGGTCTGATGGATGTATGCTTGAGGCTTGATGGGAATTGGCCCGAGGAGAAGGAGTGGTCGATGATTTTAGCTATTATTGGGCTGATCTCCTGACGCAGTGACCTTATCCAGGAAGCTGGGCAGGGATCGCTGGGGGCAGTGGTGGCATTGATGTTGGCTAAGGTGTTCGCAATGCTTGTATGTGAAGGTGTTGAGAAGGAAGTTAGTTGCATGGGTGGATTCTTGATAGGGCAAGATGGGTTAGCTTTGCGTACGCTATTGCTTTTTAGCTATCATGAAATCAGCATAATCTTGGGGATGTATCGAGCTTGCCTGGGGCGCTGAGGGTTCCTTCGTAAGGGTCTTCACCAAGTTGAACAGGACATGGGGCTTGTTCAAGGATCGGCTGAGCAAGTCAGAGTGGTATTCTTTTATTTTAGTTGATATTAGATTGCGGTGGGCTTGTAGACAAGAGTTGTAGTGTTTCAGGTCTGGTGCTGTACGGGTCCGTCGCCATTTTCTTTCTGATTTCCTTAGTGTCCGTAGTGAGGTCTTTAATTCAGTGGTGTACCAGCATGCCAGTTCCCTCTTTTTATGTTGCTTCTCGATAATATCAGGTCTAGTTTGGGTGGGCAAGTGAGCAAATGAGCTCAGGTTGTTATTCCATGAGGCAAGCATTTCGTCGAGATTTGATGCAGTGGTTGAGATGTTGGGGAGGACATTAGTGATGATCTCACTGTCGAACGGTCTAAAGCGTCTGGCGTGAGTTGCCCCTTTGTCAGCTAGTCTTAAGGTTTGTTCTCTTTCTTGGTGTAATGGCAGTTGAAAGCTGATTAGATTATGGTCAGACCATGGCACGGGGGACGTAGTAATGTTGAACTTGTGGTCTGGACAGACTTCAGGACGAGGGCTGAAGATCAGGTCTAGCGTGTTTCCTTTTTGGTGTGTGGGGGCTTCGACTATCTGTTCGTAGTATAGGTTACTGAGTGCTTCGAGGAAAGCTCTGGAATGGGCATCCTGTAGGGATGGTAAGTTGAAGTCTCCCATTATCCTGTATGAGATGCTGGAGCAAGGTTCCCAGGGAGACCATCTTGAACTTTTCCTGGACCAGAAAGCAGTTCAGGTCCCGGAGGTTGAGGATAGGCCTGAAGCCCCCCATCTTCTTGGGGACAAGGAAGTAGCAGGAGTAGAACCCCTGGCCCCATCTGAGTCAGAGGCACAGGCTCGATGGCTAGGTCGGCCAACAGTGCCCTCTAGACCACATTGATGCGAGTTTAGAGGGAACTCCCCTGGGAAGAACAGTGGTGAGGGCTGGGCAAGATGCAGCAGGTACCCGTCTCACACAATCTGTAGCACCCAGGTGTCCATGGTGATGAGATGCCACCTGTGAGCAAAGTGGATGAGCTGACCACACACCTGGGAGGGAACCCCTCAGCAATCGGGCAACTGGCTATGCATCAAAACCCTGTCCCTGGCTGTCGCTGGGGTACGAGTTGGGATTTCTATGGCTTAGCCTTCTGCAGTTGCTGCTGGGCTTGCACTTTGGGCTGAGCTCACCGGGGGGCTCGGATAGTATCGGCGCTTTGGCCCATAGCAGGACTTCATTTCTTGATGTATTTTCTTGGCAGGATCTGTGAGAGCTTATTTCCTGCTTGTTCACACAGAATGTGGTTTTATACACATTAGTTTTAGTTTTCTGCTACTTTTTTTTTAATTGTGTAAGCACTCAATTACCTAATAGTGAAATGCTTTGTGTAAAGTGTCAGTCACTGAAAAACAATTCATGAAAAGCAATTGGTAACAACATTTTCTATTGTTGAGAAAAGACAGAATGACAGAAACACATACTGGATAAGGTTTCTAATAACAGGGGAAACAGAGATCTAATGAAAACCAGCCCTCTGCGAATAGGTTCCATTCTTTGAGTAACTTAGGCAGCCTCTAAGGGTCTAGGGAGAACACAAGCAATTTGGGATTAACATAGCCTAAAAACTACCTTATCATGGTGAAATCTTGTATAAGGAGGATCTGCCACTAAGTCCTGTAACTCACTGATGCGTCTTGCAGAAGTGAGAGCAACTAGGAAGATGACCTTCCAGGAAAGAAACTGGCTGGTGTTTTAAGGCCCGCCATGGCACTAAAGCAGCAGTTCAGCCGCTGCTTCAAAGAAGGAAGGATCGCCATGCCACTCACCAGGGCCTGCCACCCTAGGCAACCACCTGGTTTTCCTAGTGGACAGGCCGGCCCTGGGTATCCTATTCTCTTAGGAAAAGAATTTTGCTTTTATAAAATTCAAATGCAAGCAGAGAGGCAGAAAAGATGAAAAACCTAGATGAAAATTTGTTCTCTCTTCCCTCTCCATAACAATGACTTGTCCAGGGCCATACCAAGGGCTATGTGAGCGGTCGCACAAGGCGCAAGCACAGAAGGGAGCACTGATGTCATCACTGAGCTTCCAGGAAACTCAAAAAGAGTGAGTTACTGAATGTGGCTGGGCGGAGGGGGGCACCAGATTCATTTGTTGCACAGGGCGCATTTCTAGCTTGGCACGGTTCTGCTTGGCTCACAGTATATTCACAGACTCCTCGGCAGCGAGACAGAGAAGTTGACATTTGAAGGCACATTTTAAAAGGGACATATGGCTGCAAAACTGGACATCAAAGTCAAACCATCTGATATACAGTGGGAGGGATAACAGAGAGAATGGTCACATGTAAGTGCCATAAAATCGGGTTTTCTCCACCCTGAAAGATACATGTGTCCGCTGCTTAACTGGAAAAATGGGGACAACACAGTTATAGGCTAACCACATGCAGGAAGTCGCCACACTGTAGAAATCTGAGCATGTTGTATATGCGCTTCCACAGAATAAGGGACAGACATGCCCGCTCCCCATCACAGAATGAGACAGGGGATCTCTCTCCTTTGCATGTCCCAGTCTGCCATTTTGCAAACAGTGACATGTTATAGCACAGGAACCTAGAGAAATGTTTGTTTACACACCAGTGGGTATCTTTAAAGAAATGAAACGTATCGAAGGAGTGAACAGGCATTTCCCTCTTCATCGTACTGCTATATTGCTGAAAGAAGCATCTTTATTAATCCTGTCTGTGCCCTGGAGTAGGTATAGCCATGGACATCCTGTATGGAGACTTCAGAAGTGCAGCACTAGTCTGAAATGTATCTTTACCGACCCGCCCCACGGGCACCCATACCAACTTTGACGTGATCGCACTGGCACGTGTATCTTTGGGATTTCTAAAATGGCTCCGGGAGATGTCTTTGTGATTTGACTGTCTGAATGCCCATTTTCAGACATTCACATCACCAACAGAGCTTCTAAAATGGCCTTCATAGTGTCCACTTCAAGAAGTCAGGTGAATGTGCATCTTCATGTTTCTGATTTTATAGATTTTTAGCCTAGTATGATCAAAACAGCTTGCAGCATTATTTGCATTCAGGTACAATAAGTCCCTACTCAAAAGAGCTTACAATTTATGTGGGCACCTGAGGCAATGGAAGATTTTATTTATTTATTTATTTAGCTGTTTTTCTATACCGCTGTATCTAAGAGTCACAGCGGTTTACCTGGAACATAGCTCAAAGGGCTGTACAGAGAACTTGAATTACAAAATTGAACAAAGTACAATGAACATGAACAAAGTATTAACTTGAACAAGGGGGTGGGGGTGGGGGTAGGAGGGTTGGGGGAGAGTGACTTATCCAGGGTCACAAGGAATATCAACCCATTTGAGTTGGTCTTGGTAAGATAGCAACCTTTTACCGACTACTTTGTAAATAAGCATAGCAGGCGATCAAAACATAGAGGCTCCTAGAGCAACCAATCAGAAAGCTTTCCCCATCGCAGAAGTTCTTTGATTGGTCACTCCTATTCACAAAGTCAAAGGCAAGTGACAGAGTAAAACGCACAAAGTTTTCCCTGCTTCTTATCTTCCTGGAAACCTTTTTCCCCCAACACCCTTTATAAATAAACTCTGCAATGCAGGTTAGCAGCCCTCTAAAGCCAGAGTCCATGCTGTTTGAGAATCAGTTGCAGCTGATCTGAAGGGCCAATTTAACCAATTTCAGATGGGGCTATGCACAAACAGTCTCTGCTGGGGATAATGCTCTCTCTCATATGTAAACACGTTGCAGATGGGATCTGCTGGAAGAACAGTATTTATCCAGGAATGCTATGCATCCTGCAGTTTGGTTCTGCATGATGGAAAGCCAGAGGGATGTACCAGTGACTAATACAGACTGTTCCAGTGGTAAAGTTGCCGTAAGTCCACGACTCGGTCTTTTTGCTACGGAGTAGTTACAAACTTGCTGTACTACAGATACATGGAAGCCACTCAATACTAGCTCAGAATTTAGGAATAGATTTTCAGCAAGTTTCCATGTCGTGTTCAAGCTTTGCTTTTGGTAATTAGCAGTATGGCAACTTAATCTCTGACCATTGTCATTTAGTGGCAATCGTGCATCCATATATCATAAATCTTTATTGTTACTAAATGGGGGGGGGGGGCGGTTGTTGTAGGGGCCACAGCCAACTCATTTTTAGGCAAGAAACAGATTCAGTTGCTATGTTGTGTGATCTTGGATAGTTGACATCCTACCAGCCTTGATCACCCAAGTACTATGGGATCATAAATACTGTATATTAATATATGCAAAATGAATTCATATTTGCATTCATAAAATAAAATTCCCTCAGAGTATGGACAAGCACCCCTTGCTAATTACCTATAAAAACATGTTTGTTGGTCACATCACTTAGCCACTAGCAATGTCTGTTTGTTCAGGGGTTGATATTCTAAAGCTGCTTAACACTGGAGCTAGCTGGCCAGATTGGCATCTTTGAGTATGCACCACCACAGAGCAGCTAAGTTCAGTGGGATCAGGTTAAATTGGAAATTAGACAACTAGTACTGCATTGACCAATGGGTGTTATTTCAGAAACCATGGGAGGCATATTCAAAGTATTTTAGCTGGTTAGCAGACCTGTTAACTGGCTAAAAAGTGATGACCCCAATATTCAGTCGCACTATCCGAATAGAGCCGCTGATGACCAAACAAAACCCGGACGGTCTTTGGCTAAATCAGGGGTGATTCTGGGCGCTATCCATTCTGCGGCAATCGTCAGTTGCTAATTGGATAGCTAAACTGGTTAAAGTTAGGACAGGTCAATGATTCTCCTAACTTTAATCGGTTTTCGCTATCTGGTTAGCGGCTGAATATTGCTGTTGACTGGATAGTGATGGCATTGTCTGGCAAAACTGGATATTCAGCACCAGATTCCAGATAAGTTCTGGCACCGAATATCTGGCCTTATTTAAAGAGTGGCAGCTAGATACTTTAAATGCACCTAGCTGCCACTGCTGAATCTCCGTCACTCTTATTTACAATTTACATGTGCAAGGTTAAATTAGACTTACCTGCTAATTGTAGTTCCTTGAGGAACTCAAGTCCAGTCCCGAACCTCTGGGTTGTGATCCTCCTCCAGCAGCTTGGAGACTGAGAAACGTCACTCTTGTGATGTCACTGGCATATAAAAGCCCAGGATCCGCCTCTACGCTCCAGTAACCTATTGACAAAGCAGACTCACCGGAGCAACAATTAAGTAGCAATACTACTAAGAAATCTAAACAAACTGAACCTGTAGTTAACAAACAGAAACCCAACTAGTAAGTTTCCTTCTTTGTTTTTCCTTATCAGACTAAGATAAACTTTAAAAATGCTGAGGTCCTTCCGCCCCTGTTATGGAAGAAACTGACCCCCCACAAGGATTTCCCTGCAGAGCATCTGCCCTCATGAACCTGACCCCTAGGAAAAACTGTTTCTTACCTGTGACAGATCGCATGCTTCAGGCCATAGTCCAAAATAAACGGGCGGGCTATGGGACTGGACTTGAGTTCCTCAAGGAACTACAATTAGCATGTAAGTCTAATTTAACCTTCCTTATCGTCCCTCAAGTCCAGTCCCCAACCTCTGGGGATGTAACAGAGCAGTACCAAAATTCAACGGGAGGGACCAGCCAAACCCACCTTAAGCACTGCTGAACCAAAACAGACATCTCTCTCTGCCTGAACATCCAGACAGTAATGCTTGACAAACGAAACGGGTACTAAACTATGCTCCACCCAAGATGCCGCTTGCGCACTAGTCGAATGAGCTTTAAGACCCTCTCGAACTGACCTGCCTTTTAATAGATATGCCGACACTATCGCTTCCTCGAGCCACCTCTCAACAGAAGCTTTTGACGCCATTTATCCTCTCCGAGGTCCTCCAAAGAGAACAAACAGTCTATCTGATTTCCGGAAACTCGCCGTCCTACTTAAATACTTCTTTAGCGCCCGACGGACATCTAAGAAACGCAAAGTCCCTGCCGACGGGACACCCGTATCCTCCCTGAAAACTGGCAAGGACACTACTTGATTCACATGGAAAGCTGAAACTACTTTAGGTAAAAAGGCTGGCATCAGCCGCAAGACCATCTTCGAGTCATAGAAAGACAGAAAAGGCTTTCTACACGACAAAGCCTGTAACTCGGAGATTCGTCATGCCGAACATATAGCCAACAAGTACACCACATTGAGAGTGAGATTTTTGATAGTCGCTCGAGACAACGGCTCAAAGGGCTGTCGCCCCAATGCCTCCAACACTATCTGAAGATCCCAAGTCGGAACTATCTGCCTACACGGTGGCCTCAAGAGAACCACCACTCTCAAGAAACGCTTTATATCTAGATGGCTTCCAAGCAACTCTCATTTAACCTTTCCCCTGTAACAGGACAATGCAGCCAATTGTACCCGCAGGGACGCAGCCAACAAACCCTTCTGAAAACCATCCTGCAAGAACGCCAAAACCTGAGGCACCGACACTCGCAACGCCTCCATGTTCCTGTCCACACACCAAGCCTCGAATATTCACCATATCTGGACATAAGCCAACGAAGTCGATCTCCGCCACGCCTTCAGCAAAGTTCCAATGACCGCCGCGGAATAACCCTTACCTTTCAGTCTTGCCCTCTCAAGAGCCATGCCATAAGAGAAATTCGATCCACTTGTGGCATGAGTAATGGCCCCTGCATCAACAGGTCTTTTCGACAGGGCAGGCTCCATAGCTCCGCTACTAACAGCCTCATCAGATCCGCATACCAAGGCCTTCTTGGCCAGTCCGGCACGATCAACAGCACCAGTCCTCTGTGACATTATATATGTTGTAACACCCGACCTATCAACACCCAAGGTGGAAACACGTATAGTAGCTGATGTCCAGGCCAAGGCTGTATCAGTGCATCCAGACCTTCCAACATTCTCTCTCGCCTTCTGCTGAAGAAACGTTCGACTTTTGCAGACTGGAACGTGGCCATGAGATCCAGTACTGGTGTGCCCCAACACTGCACCAGCATCTTGAACACTTCCTGATGAAGGTTCCACTCTCCTGGATCCACTCTTACGCGACTCAAAAAAATCGGCCTCCACATTGTCCACTCCTGCTACATGTGCTGCCGACAGAGCCACAAGATGCGCCTTGGCCCACTCGAGCAGCCCCTCGGCTTCCTACTCCAGCGCAGCACTGCTGGTGCCTCCCTGACGATTGATGTAAGCAACTGCCGTCGCATTGTCAGAAAACACTTGAATGGCATTTCCTCGGAGATAGGGATGAAACTCTCACAGTGCCAACGCTACTGTGCGTAATTCCAATCTGTTGATCGACCAACTCCGTTCCAGCTCGGTCCACTGACCCTGAGCGAACCGACGTTGACAGTCAGCTCCCCAGCCCACTAAACTGGCATCCATCGTCAGGGGAATCCATGCAGGAGCTTCCAAAGGCATTCCTTTCGCTAAGCACTCCGGCCGCAGCCACCACCACAGCGCCCGGTGTGTCTCTGCCAGACAGGGCAGGCGCTGCGATAACTGATTCTTCTGGTGTGACCACCGTCTGAGCAAGGCGCGTTGCAACGGCCTCATATGCGCTCATGCCCACGGAACCAGCTTGAGAGTCGCAGCCATGGTCCCGAGAACCTGCAGATAATGCCACGCCCTCGGATCCGGTCTGTTGAGAAATGCTCTGCCTAACTTCCTCAATGCTTATACACGATGCTGAGGCAAAAAGATTCATCCCACTCTTGTATCAAATTTTGCTCCCAGATATTCCAGTTCCTGTGACGGAGTCAACCGGCTCTTTTCCTGATTGACTACCCAACCAAGATTCTGTAGAAAAGCCACCACTCTGGCAGTAGCCGTCTCACTCTCTGCCCTGGACTTTGCTCTGATTAACCATTCGTCCAGATAAAGATGCACCAGCACCCCTTCTTTCCGCAATGACGCCGCCACAACCACCATCACCTTGGTGAATGTCCGAGGCGCTGTTGCCAGATCAAAGGGCAAGGCCCGAAATTGGAAATGCCCCCTCGGCACCGTAAACCTGAGGTATTTCTGATGTTCTTGATGGATCAGAATGTGCAGGTATGCTTCTGAGAAGTCTAGAGACGTGAGAAATTCGCCTGCCCGTACCGCCACAATGACAGACCTTAGAGTCTCCATATGAAAGTGCGATTCGCGAAGACAGCAATTTACTCTTTTGAGGTCCAAAATTGGTTGATAAGCCCTGTCCTTCTTTGGGACCACGAAGTATATGGAGTACCGACTGCAGCCGAGTTGGTCCGCCAGCACCAGTACTATGGCCTTGAGGTCCAGCAGCCTCTGCACCGTCTGCTGTACCGCATTGCACTTGAGGCGCGCTCTGCAAGGCGACTAAATGAAAGAATCCGCCACTGGTCGGTGAAGCTCCAATGCATAACCTTCTCAAATGACCTCCAACACCCACTGATCCAACGTAATCTGGATCCAGGCAGGATAAAAATCCCATAGCCGACCCCCTACGGGCACGAGTCCCACCTGGGCCCCCCTGACGTCATTGGGACTTTCGGAGAGTCGAGGAGGAAGAGGCTGCAAACCCTCTACTCGCCCCTCGAAACCCTTGAAAACCCTGGGAAAACGACCTCTTTGAGCTTGGCTGAAACTTGGGGAACAAAACCGACAAAACTCCCTTTGTTGCCCTCTTGACGGTGGAGTTGGTCGTCCCTGCTTCTGCTTGTCCTCCAGCAGCCTACCGCCTTTTGACTCCCCCAAGTCCTTTACCAGCTTGTCCAAATCTTCCCCAAAGAGTAGCTTACCCCTAAATGGAAGTTTACTCAGCCTGGCTTTTGATGATCCATCTGCCAACTGTATCTGAATGTAATTTGTCTTGAGCTAGTACTAAAAAGACATAAGCTAAATCTCAGTGTTGGGAAACCAGACATAGTGGTAAAGGAGAACACCACCAGAACAGTATTGATTATAGAGGTGTCAGTCCCAAGTGACCATTCTGTGAGGGAGAAGATCTTCAAGTACCAAGAAAAGCAGTCAGCGGCCAAGATGATGTGGCAGAAAGATACTGAGATATTTTCCATCGTGTTGGATGTCACAGGCTTGATTAAGAAGAATTTCCAAGCACACTTAAATAAATTACCCATATATGCTACATCTTACGAACGCCAGGAGGCGGCTCTCTTTGGCACGATGCAAGTACTATGCCAAGCATTAGTAGTAAATTTGAGAGACATATCCTGGCTTAGAAGTGAGGTTCATGTGCAAAACAAACACATTTGGAGAAATAACTCTTTGGGAAACTATCAGAAAACACAGTGGACACTCTTTAATGCCCCTAGATCATCTTGGGCCTCAGGACCCTCTCCTAGAGCCCAGGAACTTTCTCAAACCCAGGCACCTCCAATTAAGTCTAGATAAGGTAGGCCAATCACCCTCCCTAAACACAGGGCTTTATACTCACAAATTACATCATTAACCCCTTCCTCTTTAGGCATGCTATCTGAGCACACACACACCCTGAAAGCCAAGGCTGTGTTAATTTTTGAAGCTACTACTGTATATTGATGAGCCAGTAATAACTACCCTACAAATAAGGATATTTAGTGACTCTTCCACATATGGAAAAATAGCAGGTTGACACAAACATCTATAATCCACCGGGGGGTGGGGGGGAGGGAGGGAAAGGTCCTAATTCAAAATGCTGAAGCTGGAGAACCCAGGTCTGGATCCGGTCTTCTCATTAAGACTCATCTACGATCTCCCCAGAGCTCACTTAAGTCTACTGTTAGACTAGTTGATTATAAAGTAATAATATTCTGCTTATTTATGTTAACCATATAAGATACATTCCAGAGAAAAGGGAAATAATGTGAACCAGAAGTCATTCTTTGGCAAACAATGAGCACTGTCAGTAATTGTGCAAGGCAGGGGCGGCTGGCTCCACATGCTACCCTACACCAAGCAGTCTTGGAAACATTTGCAAGGAATTATTAAAGAGAACGTTGCAGCCCCCCCCCCCCCACACACAATATTACACTTGATTCATCCCATGCCATTGACTAGGTCTGTGCCAACACCAAAATGTGAAAGCAGGAAGAAGTGTTGATATTACTTGTACTCTACAGAAGGAATAATACATGGAAAAGCAAAAACTAGCAAAAATAATACAGAAAACTGCACAGCCATTAGGGTAACCAGCTGCAGGTGTCTGTTTAATTATGAATTTCTTTTGTTTTCCTACCCGCAATGTGTTTCCATTCAGGAATTCTCTAGAGGTGAATCAAGTCATGGGAAGTGCATAGCGCAATGCCAGAATCATGCCTTATCTTAATCATATGAATGTTTGAACTAAACCAGAATTCCAAAACAGTTCAGATGTGTCTCAGATACTGACATTCAGAGAAAATCGTAAAGTCAGTGCCCTTGAGAAACATCAGTCGCCAAAGGAGATGGTGGAATTTCCATCACTGGAACGTTTTGAAGAGCAGATTGGTCATGAATTTGCTGGACAATAAAGGTACAGATCATGTCTAGACGTAGAGATAGGATTAGATAGTTCCTTGAGGCCTAGTCATATCTTTCCATGAGTCTTTTATCATTTTCTTGCTCATCGTTAGCCAATGAAGGCACTGTATGTGAAGGAATTGTTTATACCCTACAGGAAGATGGACAAGTGCATTTTGAGAAGCCAAGAGATGGAACTGGGATCTGACAAAGGTTAAAGGGCAGAAGAAGCTTTCTAAGGAGTCTGTTTACTAAGCTGTGTTGGTCTTTTGCAATAAATTGCCGCATTAACTGCAAATAGCACAGTGTTAGCTGCAAAAGCCGTGCGCTATGTGTTTGGGGCATGCATAGCATTTCCCCAGCAGATATCACACGGAATATGCAGAGAGCATGGGGTGGCAGTTTTGTGGATACAGTTAACAATATCCATTGAGAATGGTAGTTACACCCATGCTGTCTGCAACTTGGACATTTATCATGTACTGTTTATGTTTATTAACTTTATATACCGCTAAACGATAACATCAAAGCAGTTTACATAGCATATACAAAAAAAAAGAAAAAAAAGCATGTGGCAGAGGAGAGGAAAGGAAGTTACAATAGTGGATAGGAAAGCAAACCAGTAGAGTCATACAAAGAGACAAGGGGGAGGAGAGAGAGAGAGGGGGAGAGGGAGAGTAAGATTACACAGAGGGATCAGGGAGGTCAAAGGCAAGGGCAAACAGGTGGGTTTTGAGACTGTTCTTGAAGGTGGTATGCTGTTGCTCAAGCCGGATGGAGGAGGGTAGGAAGTTCCAAAGGGCAGGACCAATGTAGAAGAAAGCAGAAGAGCGAGTAGCCTGGAGGTGAGCACAAGTGGGGGAAGGGAGATGTAGGCGGTTGAGATGCAAAGATCATAAGGAGCATGCTGGGGTATGAAAGTGAACGAGATCAGCCAAATACTGGGGGGAGTGGGTATAGAGGACATGATGGACCAGTACAAGGATTTTGAAGCGGATGCGGAATTTGACAGGGAGCCAGTGAAGATGAGTAAGTAGGGGCGTGATGTGATCGCGTGGAGAAGAGTGGAAGATGAGACGGGCGGCAGTGTTTTGAATGCATTGGAGGCGGTGAAGTTGCGTGGAGGGGAGACCAGCTAGGACAGAATTACAGAAGTCGATACGGGACATAACCAGGGATAAGAGAAGGGTAGTAAGTGCCTGAGCGGTAAGGAAGGGCCGGATAGCGCGGATTTGATGGAGGAAGAAAAAAAGACGTTTTGGAGACGTGAGAAATGTGCATCGAAAAGATAGGTTAGAGTCAAAGAAGACGCCCAGTAGCGAAATGAGGAGACTATGGGGATGGGAGACCCAGAAAAGGAAGGGGACATCTAGGGGGGAATACTACCACGAGAGAACCAGATGGCAAGAGTTTTTGTGAGATTAAGGTGCAAACAATGAGTGGTGAGCCAGTCGGCAATGGCTGTGAGGCAGGCGTCTAGAGGGAAGAGATCAGGATGAAGGGGGGAGGTATGGTGCAGGGGAACCAGCTCGTCGGCATAGTAGAAAGCAGAGATCCCGTATTGCTGAACCAGTAAAGCAAGAGGTGTGAGAAAGAGAAGGGGGGCCAAGACTGAGCCTTGAGGGACACCGCAGGGGAGGGGAAAAGGCTCGGAGGAGGATAGAGGGGTACAAGAGGAAAGAACGGAGTAAGATCTGGAGGAGAGAAAGGAGTGGAACCAGTGAAGGACTGTGCTGCAAAGACCTGCCTCCCGTAGGCGGGCCAGAAGAAGGGAGTGGTCGACGAGATCAAAGGCGGCAGAAAGATCCAAGGAAACTGCCACTGAAAGATCACCGCGGTCATGAACTGTGTGGAGTTCGTTCAAAAAGCCCAAAAGAACCGTTTCAACACTCTGACCAGGCCGGAAACCGGACTGGAGGGGGTGGAGGAAGTGAGTAGAGTTGAGATAAGAAGATAATTGAGAGAATACAACCTTTTCCAAGATTTTCGAGAGGAAGGGGAGGTTGGAGACCGGGCGATAGTGAGCGGGGATCATGAGGTCAAGTGAGGGCTTTTTAAGGATGGGATGAACCAGTGCGTGTTTCCAGGATTGAGGAAAGATACCCGTGGAAAGACTAGAGTTGATTATAGCAAGAGCAGGAGGAATGAGAGCTAAGGAGGGGGAGAGCAACCAGGAGGAGGGAATAGGATCCAGGGTGCAAAATGTTTTCTTGGAGGAGGAGATTGTTGCAATGAGTTTGGAAGAAGTGATTGTGTGAATTTTCAAATATACAGTATGAACAATACAGTATAAAGTAATACAAGAAATTGTCAGAACCATAAAGAACAACCAGAACAAAGTCAAAATACAACAGTCCACGTCTCGGGGAGAAAAATCCTTCAATTTCAAACAACAAATAATAAGAAAACACAGCTAGGATAAAACCAAACCCTAGCCAACATAGTCCGATGTGGACCACCCCTAAAACCCTAGTCTTACGAAAAAAAAGAAGAAAAAGAAGGAAGAAAAAGTTAATGAGGCTCTTCCTTTCCACAAAGCCAGTTCTCTAAATCTGGAGATGACAGAAAAACAAATTTCTCATATCCTAAGGTGACACAGCACTTACAAGGGTACTTTAGAAAAAAGGTTGCCCCCAAGGCCAACGTTCTACTCTTAAGCGCTAAAAAGGCCTTCCTACGCTGCTGCGTGGAACGTGAAACATCCGGAAAAATGGAAACATTATCCCCACAAAATTTCATTGATTTTTTCTTAAAGTAAGCTTTAAAAATAACACTCTTATCTTCCTCAGAAGAAAGAGCGACTAACAGAGTAGCCCGGGTCGAAATATCGTCTCGGGTATCCTCTAAAAAAGCAGTTAAATTAAATTTGTCCGATGCCACTAGGCCTTCCTCAACCTCCTGCACACCGGCTGTAGCAACTTTGGATGAAAGATAATAACATTTATTGATAGAAATAGTTTCAGCCTGTGCTAATAGGAGGTTATCCTTAAGATATTTACGAAACAAAATAATAGGGGACAACAAAGCACAAATAGGAAAATTAAGTATACGTAGATTTCTGACACGTGACAAATTTTCAAGATTCTCAAGTTTCTGATGTAACATAGCGGAATCCTTTACATTAGCAGATTGAAACTCACCAAAAGATTTGGTTTGACTATCCATAAGAGAAACTTTATAATTTAACATTTCAACCTGTGAATCTAAACTCTGAAATTTGGCAACAGTGTCCCCTTAGTAAACTGACAAAGCAGAGGAACCGTCTCAGTTAGAGTATGCTCCATACGAGCTACTTTTTGCCAAACATCCATTAAAGAGATTTCAGGATCTTTGGAATCTTTAATAGGAGCAGCAGGCTTCTGCCAGGATACTACCTTAGGAAGCACACTGTTCCGTTGGAGATTCTGAACGGACTGAGACTCATTAGATAATTGGAGAAAACTAGGCGGAAGGGGTGGTGAACGCTCCACGGAGCTCAAACTCGCTCCCTCTAGCAAAGGCAAAGAAGGCACAGCACCTGAATCCCTTTGCCGCGGTGTGGATATAACATGCTTATCGATGGAACCGGCTTGGCTGCTGGCCACAAGAGGCTTCTTTTTCCTTTTCCCGCCCGGCATCTTAGGCAAACAATCGCGCTCCAGTCGGGCTCCAAAGGGGCTCACAAGGGGCGTTACCTGCCCCTTTAAACACACCCCTTAAAACAAGCGCCGACGGCAAAGCGCCGTAATAAGACAGAAACACTTTTATACCGGGCAGGATGATGACGTCAGCTGGGGCAGCCACACACAGCAGAGGAATTCACAGCCGGCACACTCCACCTCCACGGGACCAGACAGCACGATGGAAGACGCTCCCAACTGAGAGCCCAGGCACAAAGCACTTTATACCGGGCAGGATGATGACGTCAGCTGGGGCAGCCACACACAGCAGAGGAATTCACAGCCGGCACACTCCACCTCCACGGGACCAGACAGCACAATGGAAGACGCTCCCAACTGAGAGCCCAGGCACAAAGCACTTTATACCGGGCAGGATGATGACGTCAGCTGGGGCAGCCACACACAGCAGAGGAATTCACAGCCGGCACACTCCACCTCCACGGGACCAGACAGCACGATGGAAGACGCTCCCCCGGAAGAAGTGATTGAGTGAAATGAATGCCAGACATGGGACAGTTGGGAAGTGGGAGGAGGGGAGCAGGGAGGAGGATCAGAAATAGGGTGAGGACAGTGGGACAGGGATAGCCTGAGGTCAAGGATCTTAGTGCTGAAGTAAGTTGCCAGCTGAGAGGGAGATGGAGAGGAAAGAGGGGGAAAAGGAGCGGTGCTGGACTGAAGGGAAGTGAGGGACTATAGAACTGAGTAGAGGTGACGTGTCTGGTTGGGTGCAGAGGAGATGGCGGTGGAGAAATAATTCTGTTTGGGTTTGTGAAGTTGAGTTCGGTAATACGTGTGTTCAGATTTAAAGCGAGAGAGAGCGGCGGAAGAAGGGGCTTTGTGCCATAGATGCTCAGCTTGGCGGAGCTGTGAACGAAGAAGATAAAGACCAGAATGGAACCATGGTTGTGAGGGCCGGCGGGAGAGGGAACGGGGATGGAGAGGGGCTACATGATCTAGAGCAGTGGAGAGGGAGGAGAACCAAACAGAGGCTTGGAGGTGGGAGAGAGAGGGGAGAAGTCGGGTGGAAGCAGGTCAGATGCAGGAGGAAATTGTTGAAGGGTCAGAGGGGTTATGCAACGAGTGTAAGGCGTGGATGTTGACGCTCATGGCAACCTCTGCGTTGCAGACATGCCCACTCTCTATCCAAATCCCGCCCACTCTCACAGATACTGCGGAAAATACAGACAATGCAGAAAATCACTGCAATATCTGCATTTTCCGTGTGCTATTAAGGTGGGTCAATAGTGCATGCTATCTGCCATGTTAAGAAGTAGTACAGCTTAATAAACACACCCCTAAGTCAATTTGTATGGAAGAGAAGAAATGCACACCATTGCAGGGTGGAGTCCAATGTTATAGAGCAGTCGTTGCTCTCTGAAAGAAATGAATTAAATTGAAAATTAAGAAAGAATGGGTGAAATGAATGGTGAGATATAAGAAGATGATGATGTTATGGTTTGAAGTGAACACAACTCAGAGCAGAGTGGTAAGGGCATAAAGTTTAACAATGAGCTAAGCATCTTCAGATGACACCAGGCCATTGTCCACAGAGTGAGCCCATCCAAGTCACAGAGGCATACTACGATGCAGCAGCAAAAGATGAATTGGTCAGACTCTTACAATCATCCCTGGAGATTTTACATCAAGACAAGTCTTGTTTTTATCAGGTCCATCCTCTGCCTCTACTGCAGATGTTCCCAATAAAATGGATCATCATTAGAGCTGCTGACAACCTCTGCAATCTTAAGCTAATTTTTCTTATAAAAGAAAAAAAAAGAGACAATGACCTAATAGGAGCTGTGACGTAGAAGCCCACACAGAGCCTATGCAGATAGATAGAAAGGAGAAATTTACCTTAGAATCTGTTAGGCAGCCAGCATGTGCAGCTCAGGAGAAGCAAAGGAACAGAAGAGCAGAACTACCACACCCATGCTATGATGCAGCAGAAAGCTTGGGGATTGATTATGATCACCTGTCAAAGAAAGCACAGTCAGCTTACAGCGAACAGGGAGATAAAAGCTGGTTGGTAGATCCAGCAAGGGAGAAGGAGAAGGAGGAGGAGGAGGAAGAGGAAGAGAAGCAGAAGGAGAGAGCAGAGGTCAGCAACTAGGGAGGCAGAGGTCAGCAACCAGGGAGGCAGAGGTCACAGAGGGAGAAGCCTGCTGAACAGAGGAAGCTCTGGGCATGTCACTGGAACAGGAAGCAGCAGAGGCAAGGCTTCAGAGGAACGTGGCAGGGGAAGTGCTCAGACTGCCGGTAGCTGGAGGTCCTACGAGGAACTTGTTTACAGCCCAGGGAGGAAAGCCAGTGCTCCAGAGAGAAGGAGGGCACAACCTGGGGCTAGGAGGCTGCCTAGACCGAGTGAGCAGGAAAGTCCCCAGTCCTCCCTGCCCGAGGAAAGACCTCAACAATTATACAGGTGGGAGCCTAGCACTGTGAGAGGGAAAGCTAGAAGCTCCATTCGGAACGGAGGGTCAGAGCAGTGCTCCAGACCAGGAATATCTGCAGGGAGCTATAAAACAATCCCTAACAACTGGAGGGTGGAAAAGGAGAGCTGGAGAGGCAACCCTACAGATACAGGTACTCTTAAACATACTTGCACAGAATTGTGTCCCTGTACG
This sequence comes from Ichthyophis bannanicus, assembly GCA_033557465.1. Classification (NCBI taxonomy): domain Eukaryota; kingdom Metazoa; phylum Chordata; class Amphibia; order Gymnophiona; family Ichthyophiidae; genus Ichthyophis; species Ichthyophis bannanicus. The sequence continues at coordinate 95,323,063 of CM066042.1, read as the reverse complement.
CTATCTGAACTTTCAGAGAGGGGTTTTCATAAAAACAGCTGTGAAGGTTTAAACCCAAGCACAACGTATGCTGAAGGTGAAGAGATGCAATGGGAAAGTAACACCAGGGTTCCAGAACAGGCTCCTATGGATTGTACATTATGTCTTGCGGATGATATTGAATCTTTGTGCTAAAGCCCTGTAAAAAGAGCAAAGAAAAAGAAGATATTTTTCTTTGTGAGAAACTGTTTTGTTTTCCCTGTTTTTGGTTATGCACATGATATCCTTCGGGGAAGGGGAATAAAGCCCTTGTTTTGTTTTGCCTTAACCACTCGACTTGAGACTATTTTTGACCACTAGAAGATAGCAAGGCAACTCCAACCTCCGGGCCCTAGGCGAAGGCCTGCAGCCCCGTGACAGAGCCTACCTAGTTGTTTTGGCTCATGTAGAAGGGGGGGGAGGCGGATAGCATGGGGTGTTTACCGAGATGGGTGATTGTGGGTGGGAGTGAAAGCTTATGAACTGCAGGGGGATGAATGAGTGCAGAGTGAAAATAATAGCTGGACGTCAGTCATGATACCCAAACTGGCGGTTTCGGTGTCCTTCCTCTTGAACATTATAGCTTAGGAATTCAAATCCAGGTTGAAGACCCACCTCTTCACTGTCGCTTTCAGATCCTGACTCTGTCCTTCGTCTTGCACCGACTTCCGTCTTTTGTCTTGACTAAATTGTAAATGCTATATTTTGTTTTTTCCCTGAATAGCCCACTGCTCTATGTTTTGTCTTGACTAGATTGTAAGCTCTGATGAGCAGGGACTGTCTCTTGCATGTATATCTGTACAGTGCTGCGTGCGACTGATAGCGCTATATAAAAGCTCAATAGTAGTAGTGAGAATTTATATGAAGTCAGCTGGCTACTGTTAGCACAGGACGACTCATGAGAAGGTAAGGCTACAGTGATATTTATGTCTGCTGATATAATGTCAGTCTGGGAATGTGTCAGAAACTCCAGGTGCCAGGAACTTTCTGTGTCTAAATACGCCGATTGGCTAGGTGCGGACTATATCACTTAGGTAATATTACAAGCCAGCAGTTTCTGGATGGTGAAGCTGCAGAATGACGAGACCTCACATCTGTTCTGTAGAAATTGAGGTTGGGGTGGCAAAATTAAAGGCAGGGGGTGAATGGATACAAAGGGGGGATAATATAGAAAACTTTCAATACATACTGCACACGTGAATATATGGCCATATACAACCAGAGGATGACTAGCACAGAACGGAGAGCATCAAAAAGAGCAAGATGTCCAAAGAAACAAACCGCAATAGTCAGTTCTATCAGATCAAAAAAACAGCCATGAGGGCCTCTATGGCTCCTAGTATAGCTAATCTGTACGTCAATAATTTTGAGGAGTTGTTTAATGTAACCATCCTTCAAGAAGGTTTTACTTATATGGATGATATATTTATAATTTGGCAGGCAGGACTATCTGAACAGGTTGTAAAACCTTTTTATTTGGACTGATAATAAAGACACTAACCTCAATTCTGAAATGAATTTTGCTGAAGAGGAGATACGAGGGGGTACCCAAAAAAAAAAGGAATTTTTTAAAAGCTATTTATTTCAAATTCTTTACAAAACAACCTTATCCCCTTCAAAATACTCTCCATTACAACTGATACATTTGTCCCACCGGTGCTTCCACTGTTCGAAACATTTTTTGTAGTCATCTTTAGAAACGGCTGACAGCTCCTCCCTCCTTTTTTTCTTGACTTCTTCAATGTTGTCAAATCGGTGTCCTTTCATGCCCCTTTTCATGCGTGGAAATAAGAAAAAGTCGCACGGAGCCAGGTCAGGCGAGTAAGGTGCGTGGGGCAGCGGAACCATGCCATTTTTAGCCAAAAACTGTCTAACAGAGATGGCTGTGTGTGCAGGTGCGTTGTCGTGGTGGAAGAACCAGTCTCCTGTCTGCCACAAATCGGGTCTTTTTTGACAAACACTGTTGCGCAATCTTCTTAAAACTTCCAAATAAAAGGTTTGATTGATGGTCTTACCTGGGGGAACAAACTCTGAATGAACTACCCCTTTGGCATCAAAAAAGCAAATCAGCATTGTTTTTATGTTTGATTTGACTTGACGACATTTTTTTGGACGGGGTGACGATGACGTCTTCCATTGGCTTGACTGTTGCTTTGTTTCTGGGTCGTAACCATAGCACCATGACTCATCACCTGTAATGACCTTTGACAGAAAATCTGGATCAGTTTCAAGCTGTTGTTTCAAAACACGACATGTTTCAACTCGATGTTCCTTTTGATTGTCAGTCAGAACCCGAGGAACAAACTTGGAAGCAACCCTTTTCATTCCCAAATCTTCCGTTAAAATTCGCTGAACCAAGCTCCAAGATAATCCACTAATCTCTGACAGTTGATCAATTGTCTTTCGACGGTCTGTGAGCACAAGCTCTCTAATTTTTTCAATATTTTCGTCGATTCGGGCAGTTGATGGACGCCCACAACGAGGTTTATCATCAATTGACATGTCGCCATTTTTAAACCGAGCAAACCACTGGTACACTTGACTTTTTCCCATAGCGTCATCTTGATAAACTGTTTTCAACATTAAAACAGTTTCAGCAGCATTTTTACCGAGTAGAAAACAAAATTTCACAGCTGCACGTTGTTCACTTAAACTTGTCATCATAAAAAAAGAAACAAGAACAAAACAGCGCTAGCAAAAACAATCACTGCAGATGAACAGAACAAGCCAAGTCGACAACACAGGCGGCACTGAACTGACAATGAGTTGCACTATACACGCCTAGCAGCAGAAGTGCGTACTACACAAGCTCCGCTCATGGCAATGTTATTCCTGTTTTTTTTGGGTAGCCCCTCGTACATTTAGTTTTAAGGGTGTCCAGAAATGTTATCTGTATTTAGCTCACCCCTTTCCAATAGCAGTTCAAGGCGAGTCACAATCAGTTATTTCCCTGTCCTCAAAGGGCTTATACTCTAACAGGCTAATGCAGAAAGCCGGCACTGAAGTCGCATGCTATGAGCTGTTTATGTGTTTTCATAGTACGCCGATAACGCGAGACTTCAGCACAGGTATGCAGCAAAGGGCGGGTATGCAAATGAACTGCGCGCAAAGCTTCAGCGTAAAGGTAAGAGGAGGACAGCAAACACATGCGCAAACGAAAGACATGCTATACGTGGCCATTTGCACATGCGTGTAACTGTCAAATGCTCGTGTTATGCGCACAGCACGTGCAAGTTCTTTTGGTGCTCACCCCATAATAATCAACACTATTTCCCCCAAGATCATTTTTTTATGAAATCACAACAAAGAGACCTAACAGTAAATGGAAAATGATATAAGTGAGCCCAAAAACTGTGCAAGGATAAGAAGGAAAATACATTTCTTCTTGAATGCCAGACTTTCACTTATATGCAGAAAATGTTCTCATCGAAGGTAACTGTTCACCGGTACATATCCTGAGTCACCCCAGACCAGGTGTAGAGATAGCACAGTTACTTACCTGTAACAGGTGATCTCCGGAACAGCAGGAATTAGTCTTCACACGTGGGAGACGTCGCCGACGGAGCCCGCATGGGAATGCTCCCCAGCATCCAATCAGAAAGCCTTTGGGAGCATACCCCGCGCCTGCGCGGTGGCTTCCCGCCCTTCCTACTGCCTCTCCCCAGTTGAGTTTCATAGCTGAGCCGGAAGGAGAGGAGAGGAAGGAATAGAGAGAAAAAGATACAACTCCTAGGGGAGGTGGGCGGGTTGTGAAGACTAATTCCTGCTGTTCCGGAGATCACCTGTTACAGGTAAGTAACTGTGCTATCTCCAGGAACAAGCAGGAATGAGTCTTCACACGTGGGGACTCCCTAGCTAAGGATGCCCGGGGAGATCCCATAAGCGCAGCCCAGGACGGGATGGCATTTGCCCAACCTGAATCCCCGGCATCCCCTGGGGGATGGAGGGCAGGAGTTGAATAGAGGAAGCTGTAGAGGAACAGCGAATCTAAAGACTACAGAGGAAAGTCTTTAGAGTGCAGAACAGGTACCATTAAGATACAGCAAAAAAACTCCCAGGCTATGGGAGAGTAGTCAGAGGGATGCATGAAGAGTATCATTAAGCATTTAATGAGTAAATGACCTAGTACCATATAGAGCTTACCAGCCATTAAGTTTTAAAGAATTAATGGTTTAGAACCCTGTATAGCTTACCCACCGGGTTGTCGGAAGTAGTCCTGTGATGAAGGCACTGTAGACGCAGTAGCGAGGTCATCAAGGAAACTTCACCGCTGCGAGCAGGAAGTTCCAAATCCGGAAGGCCAGAAGATCCAGGCGTAAGCTGGGTCAGGAGAAGGACGGCAGGTCTTCCAGGAGGCTTAATGCAAGCTGAGCACTCCCTTAGGAGTAGAGTCCATAACTCAGAGGACTAACAGTGGAAGACAGGCCGAACTAGAGAGCCTATCCCGGAGCAGAGTAGAGGTGTACCCCGGAGCAGAAGGAGTACAGTGTCTGCCCTTAGCGAGAGATAGGGAGACAAGGGTCCGGACCTCCGGGAGGAGGACCTAACTGAAAAAAGGAGCTGTTGACTTCACAGCAGTAGGGTACCACCAGTCCACAGGCCGATCGAGGAATAGGCAGGCGGACTGGCCGGACCCCCGGGGGGGGGGGGGTTGAGTACCGGCCACAGGGGGAAAAAGGCGGTAGAACACAGGTACTGTGGGCATCCCCCAATAGGCGCCTATCGAGCAGGTGATATCTAGTATATCTAAGCCAGTGGACATGGGGATGCCCCCTCCGGTACTAACGCAGGTACGTCGGGGGGCCTACCTCCATGAGCAGCACCCTGGTAAGGCGGATCTGCCATCAATCCCCAGAACGTCCACCTGGAGAGGTGGCCCCAAGATCCGTCAGAGGAGGGATCTTTTCCGGAGGGCAAGGGCAGATCGGCGAGCTAAGAGCGCGGTAGCGTGGGGGACGGAGGATAGCATCAGTCCGGTAGAACGCCTCAGGGGTTGGAGGCCCTATATGTGTCCCTAGGACCTGCACGCAGAACTCGTCCCCCGCACAATCGGGGGACATGAGGGTATAGTCCCTGGTAGTATTGGGGGACTATAGCGGCAGGAAGGGGAATTCCGGTACGGAAGCAATCAGCAAGGGATACTGGCTGAGAGGGGTTCGGGGACGTACCGAAGAGTAAGTAGGGTGACCGTGGGCCATAGCTATCACGGAGTAAGGTGGTCTCCCTTTCCCACGGAGGAGAATACCTGAACCCCTAGATAAGTCCCTGAACCATTTGTCAACTGAACGAGCCCCAGAGTAGAGCTCGATTTTTAACCTTCTGGTAAGGAGGTTAAGTGCAGGCAGCCGCCCACCTGAGCCTAAAAATGCTTAGTATGAGAGTCCTGGTGCGGGCCCGGGGACATCAACCCGGGGTGAGAGGTCCCTTGTTTGGGCGCGCCTGGAGGGTGGGCGGAGGGCTGACATTTCCTCTTCCTAGGGAAGGGGGGTCTGGAGAGGCGTTTACCACCGCCGGGGGGAGCCGGGCCCTAGGCTGGCTGCTAACTCTGGGAAGGTTAGCGAAGCACTGTGCGACCTGACGTAAGGCTTCGCTATTGAAGAGGTGATCTCCGTCGCAGGGAGAATTACCCAGGTTGTGCTGTGCCCGTCTACACAACTCGGATGCCTGCAACCATGCTGTACGGCGTGCTCTAATGGCAACAGCAGAGGCTCTGCTGACCGACCGGAAGGAGTCCAGAGAAGCACGAGAAAGGAATCCGGAGATATTCCTGCAGTGATAAAGAAGCAGGGAATATTCAAAGGCCTTGGTTGCAGATACGAAGGGGGATAACCAAGATAACCTCTCGGTGACCTCCCGGAGCGACAGACTCATATAAAATATATATGAAATAATTCTGGCCGCCAGCATAGACGTTTGGAAGGCTTGACGTCCTAGAGTATCTAGCGTCTTCGAGGCGCGGCCTGGAGGGCGAGTAGCATGCTTCTCCCTGCTTCCGGCCTTCCTCAGCGCCGATTCCACCACAATGGACCGATGTGGGAGCTGGTGCTGCCGAAACCACGGGGACGGAGGCACCTGGTACAGAGCCTGCATCGCAGTCGACGGCGCCGGAACCCTCAAAGGTGACCGCCAAGCCCCCAGCAGGAGATCCTGCAGGGAGGGATGCAGAGGAAGCATCACGGCTGCCTGTTCCGCAGGGCCTGGGCTCGGATCCGGGATAGGGATGGCCAGCAAGTCCGCCATGTCAAGGAGGAAATCCTGAAAAAGCGGCTCTGCCGGAGGAGTTATGGCGGGAGAGGCCGCCAGGGCACTAAGAGGCCGCTCGGGCCGATGCCCGCTGGGCAGAGGAGGGGACCAACCGACCCGGATCGGGGCAGTCAACATGGCGTCGTCGGCTCCTGGAATTGATTCCAAGCTAGGCATCGAAGGGGTCGATGGCATCGACGGCGCCGCAGGAATTGGCCTCGGCCCCGAACCCGGGGGCGGCGCTTCCCCCCGTGACTGGAGTGAATCCGCGGCTGCCGGAGGGCAGGGGCCAGCGGTCTCCGCTCTGCGTTGCGGGAGGGGACAGGGGCCGATCCCGAGACGTGCAGTGGCCAGGCTTTCAAGGCTGGACAACGACTCCAGGCTGGGCATCGAACCGAGCGAGGAGATCGACTCCCTCCTCGAGGACCCCGGCGGGAGCGACTGCGCCGGTGGTGGAGATCCCGGAGCGCGGATCAGAACCGTGCCAACCGGTGCCGCGAGCATCAGGGGCCCCCGAGGACGGAGCTCGGTGGAGAGGGGGTCATCTGACGCCGGCGCCGATGTCGATCGGCGGGTGCTGCCCGATGCCAGGCCCCCTCTTGAACCCGTCCTACCCGGAGGGAAATCCTGCCGGGGCATACGGCCCATCCCCGAGGGGACCCAGGTCACCCGACGACGAGTCCCTGCGGGGGGGGAAGTGCAGAGCCCCTGCGGTGGGATCGAGGCGATCGAAGACCCCGAGGCCCCTTTTCTAGGAAAGGGCGGGGCCCTCGACAGCCGCGTCGATGCTGGGGGGGTCGCCCGTGTGTTGGTCGACACACCCCGAGGTCCCCTGGGAAGGTTGATGGCGGTCCCTTGAGCTCGACGCCCCTGCCGTCGCCGGCAGAGTGGCACCACTCAAATCCGGTACCACCCTTGCGCAGGGCTGGGATACCGGCGACCCAGCTCGGGTCGAAGCGAGCGGCTCCGAGGGGAGTGAGGCCAGGAGATCCTCCCCAGCAAGGGGTGGAACCATCGACGCCGGCGCGCTCGAAGCGGGTACCGCCTCCGCGCATGGCCGGAATGCAGGGCCAGACTGTGTCGAGTCGATCGGCCCCAGAGGTGCCGAGGGCAGCGGCTGGCCATCCCTGGTGGGGAGCGGGTTACTCGATGCCCACGGGTCGGCACCGCCCGAAGCGGATACTACCCCCGTAGGGACGCCATACCGCGAGGACAGCGGCCGCCAATCCCCGGTGAGGAGCGGAACGCTCGACATCGACGCTGACATCGAGGGGTCGGTACCGCTCGTAGCAGGTACCACTCCCGCGCATGGCAGTGATGGAGGAACGCCAGACTGGACCGAGTCGATCGGCCCCGGAGGCGCCGAGGACAGCAGTCGACGATCCTCGGTGAGGAGCAAAACGCTCGACACCGACGCCGATGCCGGGGTCTCAGTACCGCTCGGAGCGGATACCACACCCGAGCATGGCTGGGATGTAGGGAGGTCAGACCCGGTCGAGTCGATCGGCCCCAGAGGCGCCGAGGACACCAGCTGACGATCCCTGGCGAAGAGTGGAACACTCGACGCCGACGCCGATGCCGGGGAATCGGCACCGCTCGAAGCGGGTACCTCCCTCGGGCATGGCTCGGGAATGTTCTGTGAGGAGCGAACCTCAGGAATATCCCGAAACCCCGTAAATGCTTTGGAGCCCGAGGACTCCCGCCGGGGTATATTAGCCAAGGGGGACTTGAGGGGTCGGCCGGAGCTGTCGCCATGCCGCGCATGAGACTCGCCCCTCAAGACTCGGCTAGTCTTAACAGACTGTTGTGTGGATACCTGATCCTGAAGAGAAGAACAACCCGATGACCGCGCGTTGGGCGCGAAGACGTCGTCGAGGGATATCCGAAAAAAGGAGGGTCTTCTCCCAACACTGTAGCCCGGGGGATCCAGGAAGGAAGGGTCAGGCCCCAAACAGGAGAGGCACCAGGCATTGGAGTCCAATTGGAAAATTAGGTCCCCGCAGTGAGGGCACTTCTGGGGGGAAGAAGGCTCCATGCTGTAAGCCCGGTAGGCCTCGGCGCCCCGAGGGGAGGGTCCCTCCAGGCGACCAAAAATAAATGAAATTTAAATGAAAATTAATTGAAAAGAAAAGAAAAGAAAGGGGCACGGAGGTGCCACTGTCGGCGGGAAAAGCCGCGACTACAGAAACAAGAACAAAGGGAAAAAATTTCTGCGGTGGCAGGAGGGACGTCCTGCCTGCTCCGCGGAAAACGAAAAACTGGGGAGAGGCAGTAGGAAGGGCGGGAAGCCACCGCGCAGGCGCGGGGTATGCTCCCAAAGGCTTTCTGATTGGATGCTGGGGAGCATTCCCGTGCGGGCTCCGTCGGCGACGTCTCCCACATGTGAAGACTCATTCCTGCTTGTTCCTGGAGATATTGTCGCTCCTGCTGGTTGTGTAATCCTCTATGTGTCTCTCTGCTTTGGGTGCAGACCTTATTAGCATCCATTTTAATATGTGCAGCTCATTGGCATATTATTTAAATATGCTTGGCGTTGCTGGATATACATAAGTTTCTTTTGCTGTTTACGTATGGGTCAATCTCTTTTCTGCATTTGGTGTCGTGGAACTTGTGTGTATAAGTTGTGTTATCTGTGTACAAAAGGCGAGCTATTCTTTTTGCATCTGCCTGTAAGCTTGCACCTGAGGCAATGGAGGGTTAAGTGGCTTGCCCAAGGCCACAGGGGGTGTCAGTGGGATTCAAATCCGGATCTCTTTCATCAGAGGCCACTGTTTTAACCACTAGGCTGCTTCTCCACGCCTCCATTACCTCCATTTATCGCAAATACTGTAAATAAACATTTTCACATTCCATTTCTAAAGGGTAATTTACCAATTAGTCAGTTTTATAAGAAGCTGAAGCTAATCTTCTCAAACACAGGATTTTGAGGAAGAGGCTAAGGAAATGAAGCATAGATTTGTACAAAGTGTCTTTCGAAATGACAGTACTGAAACAGTTATAATAAAGCAAATAGAGAGGAGTTGTACATAAGGAGGAAGCCAAATAGATTAGTTTGTCCAATACAGTTTAGTCATTTGGGAAGAAATACCATGAAGATTTTGAGACAACAATGTTATATTGTGCAGAGTTTGGATGTATTTTAAATTGTGGACCCTGCTATTGCTTTATAAAAGAGGAGGTAATTTAAGAGATAGGCTTGTATACTCTGCTGGCAAGACAAAATTTAGGTGCACAGATTTCTTTGAATATCAGGCCCACGGTGTATATGTCCGTGTCAAAAATTGTAACTAGGTAAATCACAGTTACTTACCTGTAACAGGTGATCTCTGGGAACAGCAGGAATTAGTCCTCACATATGGGTACGTCGGTACCGACGGAGCCTGCGCAGGAAAGCTCCCCAGCTTCCCAGAAGGAAAGCTTTTGGGGCCTCCCACTGCGCATGCGCGCTGCCTTCCCGCCTTCCTGACCAACTCTCCTCAGTTCGAGTTTAAAGCTGAGACAATAGAGAGAGGAAAGGAAAGAGAGAGATAGATACAACTCCTAGGGGAGGCGGGTGGGTTGTGAGGACTAATTCCTACTGTTCCCAGAGATCACCTGTTACAGGTAAGTAACTGTGCTATCTCCAGGAACAAGCAGGAATAAGTCCTCACATATGGGGACTCCCTAGCTAAGATGCCTGGGAGATCCCCTGAAGGGTATGAAACCCTGAAAGGTTCCTCATCTTCCTATGGATCTCAGGCATCCATTCAGGGAAGGTGGGCTGGAGTTGTTCAAGAATGGAACAGGTGTCTGAGGACAGCCTGACCAAACAAGGCATCCCGGCGGGAGTCCTTGTCCAAACAGTAATGGGCTGTAAAGCTATGAACCGAGGCCCAGGTGGCTGCTCGACAGATCTGGTCAATGGACACAGAGTTTAAATGAGCCATAGAGGTGGCCATGGCCCTCACGTTGTGAGCGGTGACATGGCCCTCCAGAGAAAGGTTCTTATTCTGGTAAGCAAAAGAGATACACTGAGCAATCCAATTGGAGAGTGTTCTTTTGGAGACTGGAAGTCCGAAATGAGAAGGATCAAAAGCAACAAAAAGCTGAGAAGACTTTCGATGTTGCTGTGTCCTGTGGAGGTAAAAGGCAAGAGCTCTTTAACAGTCTAGAGTATGAAGGTTCCTCTCTGCACTGGATGCATGAGGAGCTGGAAAAAAGACAGGTAAATATACCTCTTGATTAAGATGAAAAGGGGAGACCACTTTAGGCATAAAGTGGGGATTGGTCCTAAGGACCACCTTATCATGATGGAACCTTGTATAAGGTGGATTAGCCACTAGAGCTTGCAGTTCACTGATACGGCGAGCTGAGGTGACTGCAATAAGAAAAATAACCTTCCAGGAAAGAAATTTCAAGGAGGTAGTGGCTAAGGATTCAAAAGGTGGCTTCATAAGCTGACCAAGAACCACGTTTAAGTCCCATGCCACCGGAGGAGGTTGAATGGGAGGTTTAGTTAAGGTTAGGCCTCTCATGAATCTTGCAATAAGAGGATGAGAGGAAACAGGTTGTCCATTGATGGGCTTAAGTGATGCCGCAATAGCACTCAAATGGACTCTTACTGAATTCGTTTTGAGTCCTGCATTGGAGATGCAGGAGATATTCCAAAAGAGAACTCAATGGGAGTGCTAGAGGGTTAAGACCCTTTTGAGCACACCAAATGGAAAATCTTTTCCATTTAAAAGCGTAAGAACACCTAGTGGAAGGTTTCCTAGAGGCATGTAGGATATCCTTCACTTGCTGCGAAAGATTGAAGTGGTGAAGGTCTAGGCCTTCAGTAACCAAGCTCTGAGGTGAAGGGACTTGGGGTTTGGGTGCCACAAAGTCCCCTCCTCCTGGGACAGAAGGTCTGGAGCCACTCCCAAGTCCAGGGAGGGGGCTTGGGAGAGATGCAGAAGTAGAGGGTACCACACTTGGCGTGGCCAGCGTCGAGCTATGAGGATCATGGACCCTTGATCCTTTTGAAGTTTGAACAGTCTTGGGAATCAAAGGAATGGGAGGAAAGGCATACAGGAAGCCCTGACCCCAATGCAGGAGGAAGGCATCCTTGGCCTGAACTCCCTGACACGGAATTCTGGAACAGAACCGGGGAGGTTTGGCATTCCACGGACTTGCAAAGAGGTCTATGTCCGGGGTTCCCCATTTCTGGAAGATTCTGAGTACCTGATCCATGTGCAGGGACCATTCGTGTGGAAGCAGAACTCGACTGAGTCTGTCTGCCCAAGAGTTTTGGATTCCTGGAAGATATACTGTCAGGAGATGGATTTGATGCTCTCTGGCGAAGGCCCATAATCTTAGAGCTTCGTTGCAAAGCGACAGAGAGCCAGTCCCTCCTTGTTTGTTTATGTAAAACATGGCTACTTGATTGTCCGTGTGAATAAGGACTGTCATGTTGCTGAGGAGGGTATGAAAAACTTTGAGAGCCAGAAAGATTGCTCGAAGTTCCAAGTGGTTGATATGAAGGGTGGTCTCCTGTGGAGACCAAGTGCCCTGAGTGGAGAGATCTTGGAGATGAGCCCCCCAACCTGTTTGGGAGGCATCTGTTGTGAGGGTTGCTTGGGGCAACAATGGTTGAAAGGGGGCCCCCAACAACAGATTTTGAGTGGATATCCACCATTGGAGAGACCAAAAGAGACGATTGGAGTTTGCTATTTGGTCTGAGAGAGCTCCTGATGCTTGAGTCCACTGGGTGGATAAAGTCCATTGAGCTGCTCTCATATGTAGGCGAGCATAAGGCACCACATGCACTGTGGAGGCCATGTGGCCTAATAGTTGTAGCATCTCTCTGGCAGTCAAGTGGCTTCTGGACTGAGTCTGAGAGGCTAAGTGCACTAGACGCTGGCAACGGGCCTGAGGTAGATAGGCCTTTGCAGTGGTGGTATCCAACCAGGCCCCTATGAACTCCAGGGATTGCGTAGGGGTGAGTTGAGACTTTGGCAGATTGATCACAAGTCCCAGATACTGCAGGATGCGTCTGGTGCGATCCAGGGAAGTCTGAGCCTCGGACTGAGATGGAGCTCGGATGAGCCAGTCGTCCAGGTATGGGAAGACAAAAATTCCCAGGGTGCGTAAAAATGCAGCTACTATTGCCATGCATTTGGTAAATACCCTTGGAGCAGAGGCTAGACCGAAGGGAAGTACTCTGTACTGGAAATGTTTTCCCTGGAACAGAAACCGTAGGAATTTTCTGTGGGATGGATGGATGAGTATATGTGTGTACGCATCCTTGAGATCTAGAGAACAAAGCCAATCCTGACTCTGTAGGTATGGAAGGAGAGTACCTAGAGAAAGCATCTTGAATTTCTCCCTGTATAGAAATTTGTTCAATTCTCTGAGATCCAGAATGGGTCTGTACCCCCTGTTTTCTTGGGAATGAGAAAATAAGGGGAGTAAAAACCTGATCCCTGTTGAGGAAGAGGAACCTCTTCTATTGCCTTTTGGGCGAGAAGAGTGGCCACCTCCTGACTCAACAGGTCTAGGAGAGATGGGGGAGAATTGAAACTTCTCACCATGGTATGGGGAGGAAGGTTGGAGAAATGTAGTTTGTAGCCCTCTCTGATGATAGAGAGGGTCCATTGTTCTGATGTGATTTGCTCCCATCTGGGAGCAAAATGAGTTAACCTTCCTGGAATGGTGAGAGGTTCTGGTTTTAGAGCCAGAAAGGTTAAGTTCTCTAGATTTAAGTCAAAAACCCTGAGGGGGTTGGGACTGTTGAGCTGTAGCAGCCCCTGCAGGTTTTGCCCTGGCCTGTTTAGGCTGCTGATGCTTAGGAGCAAAGCGAGCTGCAGAAGATTGTTGGCCAGTATTTGTGGCAAATCTGGCCTTCTTGTAGAAAGGCTTTTTGAAAGATTTTTTCTTGACAGGGGTAGAGGTAGACTTAGAAAGTCTATCTAATGCAGCATTTTCTGCATCCATTTGAGTGGCTTTGATTTGCCACTCCTTACCAAACAGATTCTCACCTGTACAGGGCAAATTTCCCTACCCATCTTGGACCCAGGGTTCTAGGTCAGAGGCCTGGAGCCAAGCAATTCTGCGAGCCGCAATGGCAATAACCTGAGGCTCTGCTAGCACCCTCAAAGGAGTCAAAGGCTGCTCTGTTGGAGAACTTTGAAATATCTTGGGTATGCTTTAGCAAAAGAAGGAACTCCTCCTTTCTATCCTCTGGGATAAAGGGGAGAAAATGGTGTATCTTTAATGCAATCTCCTTCAGAAACATGCCCATATAGAGGCTGTATGAGTTGATTCTGCCAATAAGCATACTTGCTTGGAAGATTTTTCTTCCAAAAGCATCCAGAGTCCTACATTCTCTTCCTGGGGGAGTAGAAGAGTGTCTTTTAGTACTCTTTATCCTTTTCATAGCTGACTGCACCACGATGGAGTGGTGAGGGAGCTGAGTTTTTTGAAACCCAGGAGAAGGGGGGACACGATACATGGTGTCCAGACGACGAGAATGTGGAGATAGGGTGAGAGGAGTCTCCCATAAGTCCATCATGTGTTCTTGAAGAATTTCATGGATGGGCAAGGTGACTGCCTCTTTGGGAACCTTAGAGTATCCTAAAATGTCTAACTTTTTTGCTCTAGGTTCTTTTTCAGAGGATACAGAAATAGAAAGACCTTTAGCTACTTCAATGATGAAGTCTTGAAAGGATAAATCCTCTGGAGGAGACATTCTCCTCTTTGGAGAAGAGGGCTCCTCAGGTAGAGTAAGGGATACTTCAGCAGAGTCATCTGATGAATCAGAATCATCAGAAGACTCAAAGTATCGTCTATTTGCTTCCAGGGATCGATAAGCGTATCGACCGGTATCGACATCGGGGGTACCCGGAACTGGATCGGTATCAGGAAAAACCCCGGAACCGGGAACCGGAATCGGTATCCTGGTCGATGTGGATGGCCTGGGTACTGGTATCGGTTGTGGTACTGGAACCGGAGTCGGTACCGCAGGGTGCGGTACCGAGGGCGTCGCAGCCTTAATGAAAGCGAAAATGGCCTGCTGCATGGATTGAACTGTTTGATCCATGGACGCCACGACTGTCTGGATGTCGGTACCGGATGAATGAGCCGGTACCCCAGAACAGTCTAACAGGTGATCGGTCGAGGCCGTGCCATCGATGTCAACCTGTAACCCCATAGGAGGAGCTTTGGAAGCCGGAGCTTCCCGCCGGGGTTGTTTGGCTGGGGCAGGGTCCTCAGGGTCAAGCCCAGGGGTATCTCGATACTTAGAGGGAGATTTGCCTTTTGAGGACCTGCCAGAGGAATGTTTGGTTACCTGAGATCCATCAGGAGAGGAAGACCTGGAAGATGTCGATGCTGGAGTATCTGTAGAAAACAGCATGTGAAACTTGGCTGCCCGGTTCTGTAAGCCACGTTTAGACATCAAAGAACAGGATGGGCAATCCGGAATGGAACGGTCAGGCCCCAAACATTTAAGACACCATTCATGGGTGTCTGTGACTGAAATAGTACCGCTGCACTTGGTGCATTTTTTAAACCCAGAGGCTTGTTTCTCCATGAGGGAGAATTTGTGAAGGCCTAAAGGCCTCACAAAACAAACACACCAAGTGAGGAAAAAAGAAGATTTTTTTTTTTTTTTTTTTAAATAAAGGAAAAAAGACCGGCGGTACCGGTCTGGAATCGGGGAAGGCAGACACGCGGCCAAAGAAATAAATTAAAATAACAACTTCTTCAGCGGTGACAGGAACACGACCTGCTGGCTCCGCGGAAAAAGAAGAACTGAGGAGAGTTGGTCAGGAAGGCGGGAAGACAGCGCACATGCGCAGTGGGAGGCCCCAAAAGCTTTCCTTCTGGGAAGCTGGGGAGCTTTCCCGCGCAGGCTCCGTCGGTACCGACGTACCCATATGTGAGGACTTATTCCTGCTTGTTCCTGGAAATAGCTGAGAGATGTCATAAACAAAGAGAAATCACCGATTACATGTAAAACTATGGGGCATGTATCTAATGATATGGGCTTTTTTAGCCTTCTTAATGGTTAGACCATCATGGAGAGGGAGAAATATATATCAAGAAAACTGATATGTTTAGAACAGAAATGCATGTTTAACATCAATATCCTGATAACAAACAGCTTAGGGTTCTTTTAGTGAGCGCCACTAACCAGTTAACATGCATTAGAACATGCGATAGCTGATTGTGGTGAATGCTAATGTGCAGGCAGGCAAGCTACTGACCGCTAAAGCTCATGTTAAATGGCACTCAAGCGCTAATGTGAAGAGGTGGATTGTGTGCATGGAGAGCACATTAGCGTGTGATCTCTGTTAACATGGCAATTAGCATGGATGCTCCTAAGATGCTTTTATAGGTTTCGTTAGGTGCACTCGCGTTAATTGTGCTGTCGCGCATTAACTGCCAAGAACATGCTGGTCACTCCTTTGAGAGCTAACATGAAGGCTTTGCACTTAACATGCATTACAAACACATATTAAGTGCACAGCTTTACCAGGATTTAGTAAAAAGGCCTTTGATCAATAAATTCATTTAAGCGTCTTTTTAGTACTGTAGATTTATGACAATCCATGACGATTTGTTTTACAACACAGTATGTATTTGATACAATGCTATATAAAATGAAATATAGATAGGATATCGTTGATGAAGTAAAAGGAATGATTACCAAATGGTTACGATATACAGGGTTGCTCAGAAAGTAATGCCCCATATGTTTTTTCTCAGTCCAGAATGAAGATAGAGGTGTGAAACTGAAAGGGTAGTAACTTGGAACTTCAAAGGACACGTGTGTAATTTTATAGTTGTCCGACAAATAGTGAGGCGGTAGTGATCCTTCAAATGGCATCTATGAGTGACACACGGTACAAACAATGAGCTGTAATTGAATTCTTGGTGGAGGAGAAAGAAAGTGTGAGAAACATTCACAAACGGTTGTGTGCTGTGTATGGAAGTTCTGCGGTAGATAGGAGCAGCGTTGGACGATGGGTGAAGAGAGTAAAGGCTTCAGGAAGTGGTAAAACGGCTGCAGTCTGGACGTCCTGCCTCAGCCACCAGTCCAGACAAGTTGCAGAAGCGCGCTGATGACATTAATTGTGCGGATCGGCGCATCACAAGTCGGGAATTGTTCGTACAGTTCTTTGTCAGTAGAGGTAGTGCAATGGCAATTATTGACTCTTTGGGATATTCAAAGGTGTGTGCAAGATTTCCGCGAAGTCTCACAACCGAACACAAATGCCAAAGGAAAGACATCTGCTCAGATTTGTTGGAGCGTTCTGAAGCTGAGGGGGAGGCCTTTTTGTCCCGGATCGTCACAGGTGATGAAACCTGGGCTCACCACTATGAACCAGAGACTAAAAGGCAGTCCATGGAATGGCATCATGCTCACTCACCAAGAAAAAAGAAGTTCAAGACCAGTCCTTCCGCTGGAAAAGTGATGATCACCGTCTTTTCGGACATTGATGGTGTAATTCTGGTGGCTGTGCTTGAGAGAGGTGAAACAATCAATTCAGACAGGTACGTCAAAACCCTTCAAAAACTGAAACGGCGTTACTTGCGAGTGCGGCCTAACAGTAATCCAGGAGACATGTTGCTTTAACACGATAATGCTCGCCCTCACACAAGCCTCCGAACCCAAGAGGCAATCACCAAATTTGGTTGGACAGTGCTCCCCCACCCACCCTACAGTCCTGATCTGGCACCATCATATTTTCATCTGTTTGGACCACTAAAGGATGGCCTGCATGGAACAAAGTTTGAAGATGACATGAGCGTGATTCTTGCTGTAAAAAAATGGCTGCATGAACAGGACACGAGCTGGTACAGAGGAATTAATGCCCTCGTTTCTCACTGGCGTAAGGCCGTAGATGTTGATGGAGATTATGTATAAAAATAATATGCGTTAAGGACACATTAATTTATACTGTGAGTGATTTTTATACATTTTGAATGAAAACTCTAAGAGAAAAATAATGTGGGGCATTACTTTCTGGACAACCCTCGTACTTTTAGTATTTTGAATTTTTTTTTTATTATGATAAGTCTATGATGATTAATATTTAATTAGTATGTAATTGAGGTGAAGGCACAGTTTAGAAAGGACATGGCGATCAGAACTGAGGCGTCTACAGTTCTGACAGTGTTTTGGAAACAGCTCAGCTTAATGTGGAGCCATTTCTAAAGTACATATCCGCATGCAGCAGAATAAAACCGGATGGAGGTACGAGTGAGGTGATCAAATTTGCAGATGACACAAAATTATTCAAAGTTGTTAAAACACAAGAGAATTGCAAAAAACTGCAAGATGACCTTGATAAATTGGAAGACTGGATGTTCAAATGGCAGATGAAATTTAATGTGGACAAGTGCAAAGTTATGCACCCAGGAAAGAACCACCCAAACTATAGTTACATAATGCAAGGTTTCACATTAGGAACCACAACCCAGGAAAAAGATATAGGCGTCATCGTAGATAACATGTTGAAATCCTCCCCCAGTGTACAGCGGCAGCCAAAAGAGCAAATAGAATGCTAGGAATCATAAGGAAAGGAATGGAGAATAAAACCAAGGATATTATAATGCCTCTCTACCATTCCATGGTGTGGCCACACCTTGAATATTGTGTGCAATTCTGGTCGCCATATCTTAAAAAAATATAGCAGAATTGGAAAAGTTTCAGAGAAGATCCACCAAATGGTAAAGGGGATGAAGGATATCCCTATGAGGAAAGGCTTAAAAGGATAGGGCTTTTCAACTTGGAAAAGAAATGGCTGAGGGGAGATATGATAGAGGTCTATAAATTAATGATTGGAATGGAATGGAATGGGACAGGTAAACGTAGATCGGTTCTTTACGTCATCAAAAAGTAGAAAGACTAGGGGATACGCAATGAAGCTACAACGTAACCCATTTAAGACTAGTAAGAGAAAATATTTTCCCATCAAAGCATAATCAAACTCTGGAATTCATTACCAGAAGATGTAGTAAAAGCTGTTAGTGTAATTGCGTTTAAAAAAGGTTTGGACAAGTTCCCGGAGGAAAGGTCCATAAACCATTATTAAAGAGGACCCAGGAAATTCACTGCTTGCCCCAGGACAAGCATTGTGGAACCTGTGTGCCTTTTGGGAACATGCCAGGTACTTGTGACCTGGATCAGCCACTGTTGGAAACAGAATACTGGGCTTGATGAACTTTGGTCTGACCCAGTATGTCATTTCTTATGTTCTTGTAAGATCTAAAAGTGGCTTCAAAGAGGTGGGTACAAATGTACAAATGATTAGTACTAATAGGAGTAGTCATTTTTTCATACATATATATTATTTTATCTTAAAAAGGTTTATGATACTGTCCTCTATTATAATTATTATTTTTATATGCATAGTTGCTAGAGAAACTTTAAGGGGAATTGTAGTAGATCTGTTCACGTGCAATCTGGGATGAATAAACCAAAATGTCTGGAAAAAATGCAGGCATGTCCAGGTGCGGCTGTTATTTCACAAACCTGGATGTGCCTGAGAGGGACGTCTGCAGGATATCTACTTAGATACCCCAGAACTGTATTTCAAAACCTAGACATCTAGGATAGCATAATGGCTAGAGTAGTGGGTGAGGAACAGGGTGGCCAGGGTTCAAATCCTGCTAATGCTGAGTTGAAATTGTGCTGAGTACTGGAGATGATAGAGTGCTTTCTTCTCTATACCCTCTGGATGTTTTTCAGCTAAAACAAGCACTTTTCAGATGTTTGTTCTTCACTATGCATGCCTCAGACCAGGTAGGAATGCTCCTGGTCCCTGTCTCTTCCACGCCTTTACCCGGATTTGGACGTCCCCACAGCTGGATTTTAAAATAGTTCTAGAAAAAAATCTTTATGGTTTGGACGTCTCTTTGCACATTTTCTACATCCAAAACACAAACAGGGCTTCTAAAATTACCTCCTTTGTGTCTAGGTGATTTTATTATGAAGAGTTCCAATTGTATTTCCTATGAAAATTGTCAAATAGAATGATACCATGGGAAAACATTTCATGATAGCGCATATCACTGAGTTGTTTTTGTTAAGTACCATCAAGTCTATGTCGACTCATGACGACCCTCTGGATAGTTGTCCTAAATTGTGTTCAGTCTTCAGTCAGATGGCTCATTATTGATAGAGTAGCACCCATAGCTGCTGTTATTGTATTGATCCATCGCATTGCTGGCTTTCCTCTTTTGCGTTGACCTTCTACCTTGCCAAGCATGATGTCTTTCTCTAATAATCTCTCTCTTCACATGATGTATCCAAAGTATGAAAGTCGAAGTCTTGTCTTCTGAGCTTCTAAAGAAAGCTTAGGTTTGATCTCTAGTACTGACTGGTTTGTTCTTCGGGCAGTCCATGGCATACACAGTATTCATCACCAGCACCATAATTCAAAGGCATCAATTTTCTTCCTGTTTATCTTTTTCACCATCCAACTATCACATCCATATGATGTTATTGAAAATGCCATGGCTTGAACAAGTCGAATCTTTGTATGGAGAGAGACATCTCTGCTCTTCAGAATCTTGTCTAGGTCCTTCATAACCATTCTGCCAAGAGCAATGCGTCGTTGGATTTCTTGACTGCTTGTTGCTTCTTTATTGATAGTTGATCCAAGTAGGTTAAAGTTGTCAACTATTTCAATTTCTAATCCATTAATGATAAACTTATTCATTTTGTCGGTTGTCAGGATCTTTTTGTCTTCTTAAGGTGCAGACCCATTTTAAGACTATATTCATTGATCTTGAGGAGCAAATGTTTCAAATCGTCTTCACTGTTTTTACATGGTCTTTTGCTTAAGAAATTTAGGTTTAGTTGATTCTACCATGAAGGTGAGGTCCCGATGTGGTTGCTATGGTAACTGTAAATCAGAAACTATACTACAGGAAACCTCCTTTAAAATGGCAGCAAATGCCAGTAAAAGAGTTTTATTATTATTCACTAAGATGCCATCGGGCAAACATAAGTCTATACATTTTTTGTTCTGCTATTGCAAAAGTATATAGTATTTAAAGGATGCACTTTTACTTTGATATTTGCAATAAGAACAATTATTTAAATGCAGTTGCCTTAATGTATTTATGGTATGTGCATATATTTAAAACCAGGTAAATAACTAATAAATACACAATGTTTAAAGTAACCATCTTTGCATGGATAAAGTATCTGTTAGCATCGCCAGGAACAGAAAATAGTCGAATGTGACTATTTGTAAAAGTCTGCAGTAACGGTAGTTAGAATGCTCAGTAATTTTTAATATTGTCAAGTGGAATAACTAAATAGCACTAACACCTAATACAACAAAAGTGCCAACACTATGGTCCGTTAAGTGCAACGCCACCACATCACCTGTCGGGGGTGTTAAGAACATTTCCCAGGCAGTTAATGTAGAGCATTTTCCCGTAACACGGGCCACATTAGTGCAGGTGCACTTAATTCCATCTACTGAACTGGCATTAGATGAGCTCACGCTAATGCAATCATCACGCAGGTGAAACCAGCACTAACTCCTCTGAGCTCACCATGCCCACTCTCCAGCCCTAACCTACCCACTCATGACCTACTACTACTGATCATTTGTATAGCACTACAAGGCATACACAGCGCTGTACAGGCACATGTAAAAGACAGTCCCTGCTCATCAGAGCTTATAATCTAGTCAAGACAGACAACACAATAGCTGAGGACAAGGATACAGCTAGGGGAATGGTAAGGAGACAAGGGAGATTAGGCGGATCAGGATCCAAAAGCGGCAATGAAGAGGTGAGTTTTCAGTCTGGATTTAAAAAAGGGTGAGAGAAGCCTGATGTACAGACTCAGGTAGTTTGTTCCAGGCATAAGGAGTAGCAAAGTGAAAGGAGTGAAGTCTGCAGTTGGCAGGAGAAGAGAAGGGCAAAGATAGAAGCAATCTGCCAGAAGATGGAGTTCCTGAGGACGGGTGTAGGGAGAGATAAGAAAGGAAAGGTAGCAAGGAGCAACAGAATGAGTGTGCTTATAGGTCAGTAGGAGAAGTTTGAACAGGATACAGAAACAAATAGGGGTTATATGAGTTTATCAGGGCTGGCGGAAGATTAGCCACGCAACTGAGTATTGAACGGATTGAAGGGGAGAGAGATGATTGAGAGGGAGACCAGCAAGGAGGAGGTTACAATAGTCTAAACAGGAAAGCGTAGTTACTCACCTATAACAGGTGATCTCCGGGAACAGCAGGAATTAAGTCTTTACATATGGGTATCGTCGGTACCGACGGAGCCTGTGCGGGAACGCACCCCAGCGTCCAATAGAAAAGCTTTTGGGAACATCCCACAGCACCTGCGTGCTGCTTTCCCGCCTTTCTAACTCTCCCTCTTCAGTTGAGTTTATAAGGAGAGAAAGAGAGACAACTCCTCGGGGAGGTGGGTGGGTTGTGAAGACTTAATTCGTGCTGTTCCCGGAGATCACCTGTTACAGGTGAGTAACTACGCTATCTCCAGGAACAAGCAGGAATGTAGTCTTCACATATGGAGACTCTCCAGCTGAGAGATGCCAGGGGATGACACAAGGAAGCTGCAAACCCATGATGAGATGGGTCATGCTTCCTCCCATGGATCTCTGGCATCCAAACCCGGGACGGCGGGTAGGAGTTGAACTAAGTCTGAAAGAGATGCTGAAGAACAGCCTGGCCAAACAAGGCATCCCTACGGGAGTCCTTGTCTAAGCAGTAGTAGCTAAGCTGTAAAGGTGTGTACCGAAGCCCAAGGGGCTGCTCTACAGATGTCGTCAATGGACACAGAGCGAGATTAGCCATAGAGGCTGCCATTGCTCTCACATTGTGAACTGTGACATGGCCTTCAAGAGAAAGTCCCTTACTCTCATAAGCAAAGGATATGCAGTTTACCATCCACCTAGAGAGAGTTCTTTTGGAAACTGGAAGTCCCAAATGACTAGAATCAAAAGCAACAAAAAGCTGAGAAGATTTTCTGTGTTGCTTAGTTCTTTGCAGGTAAAAAGCCAGGGCTCTTTTATAATCTAAGGTACGAAGGTCCCTTTCTGTATTGGCGGCATGAGGCCTAGGAAAGAATACAGGAAGGTAAACTGCTTGGTTTACATGAAAAGGCGAAACCACTTTTGGCATAAAGTGAGGATGAGTCCTAAGAACTACCTTATCATGGTGAAATCTTGTATAAGGAGGATCTGCCACTAAGGCCTGTAACTCACTAATGCATCTTGCAGAAGTGAGAGCAACTAGGAAGATGACCTTCTAGGAAAGAAACTTTAGAGCTGTAGTGGCTAAAGGCTCAAAGGGCAGTTTCATGAGCTGCCTGAGAACAAGATTTAGATCCCATGCCACAGGCAGTGGCTTAATGGGAGGTTTTGTTAAAAGTAGACCTCTCATAAATCTTGCTACGAGTGGATGAAAGGAAATAGGTTGTCCATCCAGAGGCTTGCAAGAAGCTGCAATGGCACTAAGATGGACCCTTACTGAATTGGTTTTAAGACCAGAATTTGATAAATGGAGGAGATACTCCAGTAGCGATTCCAGAGGCACCGAAAGGGGGTTAAGCCCCCTTTGAGAACACCATAAAGAGAACCTTTTCCGCTTGAAGGCATATGATCGCCTTGTGGAGGGTTTTCTGGAGGCTACGAGGATATCTTTTACCTGTTGAGAAAGGTTGATATCCGGAAGCTCTAGGCTTTCAGCAATCAGGCCCTGAGATGCAGGGACTGGGGATTCGGGTGCAATAGCATCCCGTTCTCCTGGGAAAAAAGATCTGGAGCATATCCCAACTCCAGTGGTGTGGCTTGAGAGAGACGTAGAAGCAGAGGATATCACGTTTGCCGTGGCCAACGTGGAGCTATGAGTATCATATGACCTCTGTCTCTCTGAAGCTTGAACAGTGTTTTGGGAATGAGGGGAATGGGTGGGAAGGCATAGGAGGAAGTCCTGATCCCAGTGGAGGAGGAAAGCATCTCTTGCCTGACAGTTTTGAGCCAGAATTCTGGAATAGGATCGGGGAAGTTTGGCATTCTGTGGACTTGCAACGAGGTCTATATCTGGGGTTCCCCAGATTCGAAACACTCGAGCAATCTGGTCTGAGTGAAGAGACCATTCATGTGGCAGCAGTATTCGACTGAGTTTGTCTGCCCAAAGATTTTGAATGCCCAGAAGATATACCACTAGGAGGTGGATTTGGTGCTTTCTGGTGAGGACCCCCAGTCGCAAAGCTTTGTTGCATAACGACAGAGAGCCTGTTCCGCCCTGCTTGTTCACATAGAACATGGCTACCTGATTGTCGGTCTGGACCCGAACTGTCTTGTAGCTAAGCTGGGCCTGGAATACTCAAAAAGCATGGAAAATGGCTCCAAGTTCTAGGAGGTTTATGTGAAGAAAAGCCTCCTGTTGGGTCCAGAGACCCTGAGTCGAGAGATCATGCAAGTGAGCTCCCCAACCCAACTTGGACGCAAGGGTGGCTTGGCATAGAGGCTGCTGGAAAGGAGCGCCTACTAGAAGGTTTTCCAGTGATTGCCACTATTGAAGGGACAAAATGAGACGTGTGGAGTTTCTGATTTTGTCCGACAGGCGACCCGAGGGCTGTGTCCACTGAGAGGATAGGGTCTACTGGGCTGCTTGCATGTGAAGGCGAGCATAGGGAACCACATGGACAGTGGATGCCATATGCCCCAAAAGCTGAAGCATTTACTGAGCAGTCAGGAAGACTTTCATAGCTGCTTGGGATGCCAGCTGCACTATACGAAGACAGCGGGGCTATGGTAGGAAAGCCCTTGACTGTCTGGTATCTAGACGAGCCCCTATGAATTCCAGGGACTGAGAAGGGGTAAGATGAGATTTTGGGAGGTTTATGACCAGTCCCAAGTAGCGAAGAATTCGCATCGTGCGAGAAAGAGCAAAGCTGGCTTCTGGAGCTGTCGATGCTCGAATGAGCCATTCGTCTAAGTAGGGGAAGACGAATATTCCTAGAGTTCTCAGAAATGCTGCTACTACTGCCATGCATTTTGTGAAGACTCTTGGGGCAGAAGCCAGACCAAAAGGAAGAACCTTGTATTGGAAGTGTCTTCCCTGGAAAAGGAATCGAAGGAATTTTCTATGTTCTGAATGGATGAGAATCCAGTCAACTGGCTCTTAAAAGGAAGCGCCATCGGGCGGGCCTGCACCTGAGGGCCTCACCAGAGGGCCCTTTGGCATGGCGCTTAGACGGGAGCCCGATCCCCGAGGCCGACCCCCCCCCCATTGTGCTCCATCGACCAGACAGCAAGTCACCCAACGACCAGCCATAAGACCACATCTAAAGTGAGTAGCAGCCCCCATTAGGTATAGGTACAGCTAACACAGAAAACCTGCCCAAAAGGCGGAACAACCCCTGCATGCCACATTGTGACTCTCCCAAGTTTCGTAAAACAGTAGCAGGCAAGGACGCAACTACCAGGTCACCAGCGGTCCACTAACTGATGCGACCAGACTTCAACAAACCACCAGAGACCTGCCTGCAAAGCAGTAACTAGAACATGACTGTCGCGGCAGTGCAACTAGTAGCCGATTATACCCAGACTTAACAGCTACGATAGCTCTCTGCTGAACCGCCCATAGAATGACTTGCCAGGAATATTACTTTGTTTCTGTCTGGCTTGCCAGCTAGAAGTTGTATTTCTGACGTCTTGTTGTCCTGATTTGTTATCCGTATAAAAATGTACACATTCCTCAAAATACCACCTTAGACAAAATATCATATCTGATGTAAATTCTTCAACATGTTTACTCCATCTTTTTTTCTTAAATTAGAACCGGGTCTCAGACTTTTGACAGTACTAAAACTGGGATTCAACCCCGTAGTACTAATTGCATCAATGACCACAGGTCCTGTAGTTTATTCCTTTCTTCACATCTATCTCTTATTTCTGTGCATATGAGCAAAGAGCTTCTAGTTAAACAAGAAGTGTGACAGAAGGATCAAAACTTAGCTTGTAGATGCTTTTATGAGTGTGATTGTGCCCTTGATAAGGCTTTCCCCGACGCCGTCTATCGGCACCGCTTCCGCGTTTCACAAAATGTTTCTTCAGGGGTTGGGCTTCATCAATAGCTCATTGCAGTAACAGCTTATTTCCTTTTATTTTTTTATTATTTTTTCGCGCTTAACCTGCTCCTTTCTCGACGAGCTCTCTGGTTTGAAAACGCCGCGCATCTACAAGCTAAGTTTTGATCCTTCTGTCACACTTCTTGTTTAACTAGAAGCTCTTTGCTCATATGCACAGAATTAAGAGATAGATGTGAAGAAAGGAATAAACTACAGGACCGTGGTCATTGATGCAATTAGTACTACGGGGTTGAATCCCAGTTTTAGTACTGTCAAAAGTCTGAGACCCGGTTCTAATTTAAGAAAAAAAGATGGAGTAAACATGTTGAAGAATTTACATCAGATATGATATTTTGTCTAAGGTGGTATTTTGAGGAATGTGTACATTTTTATACGGATTCATTTCCTCTTTAAAAAGAAAATAGACCTAAAATATTACGTGTTACATCACTGATTTGTTATCCAGCAAATTGTCTTGATTTGCTATCCAGTAAATTTTGTGCCATCCAAAGAACAGGCTTCTGTGATTTCAAAGTCATCCACAACAGCCTTGGCTAATTGTTATGTTGGTTACAATTAAAGGTACCACAGCTTGCAGAGTATCTAGAGTTCTCCAGGGTTTCTAAAATGGTTTATTCCATTTTATTTTTCTTCAGCATGGAATCTTAGGTTGGCTTGAGGATCACCTCAAAAGGTATATAACCATTTTTACACAGTTTTTATGTTGGTTCAAAAGCAGTTATCATCAAGGTCAGCCCAAGGGTTTCTGCCAACCTAGGAAGGACCCCCATGCCGCCCCCTGGTGCCTACCGGGCTATCCGTCCCGCCGTGCCACCCTCCCCGGCATCCATTGTCTCACCTGGGGCAGGGGGTGGCACGCCAATCCCTCTCTTCTTCTTTGAAGCGGCAGCTGAATTGCCGCTTCAGTGTCACGGAAGGCCTTAAAGTGCCCACGTGTGTACTCACAGCCTGCTGCTTCTGCCCCCTCCAACCGCCTATAGATTGACTTGCCAGGAATATTACTTTGTTTCTGTCTGGATTGCCAGCTAGAAGTTGTATTTATGACGTCGTCTTGTCCTGATTTGTTATCCAGCAAATTGTCTTGATTTGCTATCCAGTAAATTTTGACGTGATTCTTGTACATGCCAGAGAGGTTTGCCTAGAAGTGCTACACGGGTAAGCTCTAGAACCAAAAGCACTGTCTCACACAGCTGACCTGCAGTCACGACTCACTTAGGGCATGAAGTAACCCACGCAGCCAACATGGAACCCTCCCCCGTGACCCTAGCCAGCTGTTACCTACTTGCCAGCCTACTTCACAGCGCCCTCTCCCTCACCACCACCCACAACTCCATACCAGTCCTATGGAATTCAGGGAGGAGATGGTCGGGCAATCCCCGCCAAGCTGCAGCAGAATCCAAAGTCCCCCTGCATCCTCACTTACTCTATGTTACACTCCAGAACACCAAAAGACCCCAACAGGAGGAATGCCCTCAGCCTAGCAACCTGAAATGCCCCCTCATAAACGCCCGTTCAGTGAGGAAGAAATGGCCTGTCATCACTGATAACCTGCCACAACCTAGACATCTTATTGGTCACTGAGACTTGGCTGACCAACGATGATACGGTCATCATGAACCATTTTATCCCACCCAACTACTCAATCCACACCTGCCACAGAGCTGACCGAAGGGGGGGGAGGTGCATTCGCCCTTACAAGATCGGAGCTTCAATTTCAGCAGACATCCTCTAGCACAGGGGTCTCAAACACGCGGCCCGCGAGAGACCTTTGTGCGGCCCGCGATACACAGGGGAAAAAAAAAACCCGGCTTCTGCTGCCGCTGCCGTGGCAGCAGCAGAATCAACTGTCCCGCGGCCCCTTCCCATCTGCCCGGCAATAGCGGCAATAGCAGCAATACCGCATGTCCCGCGGCCCACCACCCCCCCCCCTTGCCTGTCAGTTCTTCTCTGCTTCGGCATTCAGAGCCGCGAAGGGAGAGCTTCTCCCTCGCGACTCTGTTAAGCTCGCCGGGGCAGATGGGAAATTTCCCATAAGCCCCAGCGGGCTTAACAGAGTCACGAGGGAGAAGCTCTCCCTTCGTGGCTCTGAAAGCCGAAGCAGAGAAGAACTGACAGGCAAGGGGGGGGCCGCGGGACATGCGGTATTGCTGCTACCGCCGCGGCAGCGGCAGGAGCAGCAGCCAGCTGTTTTCTAAAGTTTAAGTTTCCGGGGGGGGGGGGAGCCGGAGTGATGTGGGCTGCTGGGGGGGGGAGCAGGATTGTTGTGGGCTGGTGGGGGGGGAGCAGGAGTGTGGGGGGCTGCTGGGGGGGGAGCAGGAGTGGGGTGGGCTGGTGGGGGGGAGCAGGACTTGATGTGGGCTGCTGGGGGGGAGCAGGATTGATGTGGGCTGCTGGGGGGGGAGCAGGATTGATGTGGGCTGCTGGGGGGGGAAGAAGTAATTTATGGGCTCGGCTGGGGGGGTCGGACAGTAAATTGGGTTAAGGGGGGATAGTAATGTTAATGGACAGATGGGGGTTAGGAATGGAGGTGGTATGATTGGGGGGCTAAGAATGAAGATGGGGCGATGGAAGGGTTAGGCCTGGAAGTGGCTGTTGGAGGGCTTAGGACCGATAATGGGCTATGGGGGGGTGGGGCTAGAACTGGTAATGGACTGGGGGGGGTGCTATGACTGGAAATGGGCCGAGTAGAAGGGGGAGCTTGAACTGCAAATAGCTGATGGGGACAGGGTCTTGGAATGGTAATGGGCTGAGTGGAAGGGGGCTTGGAATGGAAATGGGCTGATGGGGAGGGGGGCTTGGAAAGGAAATGGGCTGTGAGGGGAGGGAGCTAGGACTGGAAATGGGGTGATGATGCGGGGACTAGAAGGGAGCGGATGCTGGGTGGGGCAGGAGCTAGAAGGGAGTTGATGTTGGGGGACAATTAGAATGGGATGGGGCTGGGAGAGTGAAATGGAGAGGGGAAATATATTTTGTGTGGGAGGGAAGAAAAATCTACAATTGGCCGGGTATTGGGAGAGTAAGTGGGGATTGAGGATGGAGGGGTAAAATTTGAGTGGATGAAATAGGAATGAGGAAAGAGCAAAAGGAGAATGATTAGTATGTTAAAACAGATGTAGAGAGAATGGAAAAAAACTGGGAAAGAAGAAAGGACAAATGGACAGCAGACGATGGAGAGTTAGCAGAAGACACAAAGAAACCAGAAGAAAGTGGCTGGAACAATTGCAACTGAAAAAAAAATGCACAAAAGGTAGAAAAATATCTCTTTATTTTGAATTTATTAACTGAAATATGTCAGCTCTTGGAAATGTGCATCTTTAACGTCTGCACTTTATTTAATACAAGAGGAAATCAATGTATAGTTTTATTTCTACAGTGTTGTACATTCTAAGTTTGGCTTTTGGGGTTCCCAGTTTAATTGTCTTCCTGTTTCTAAATTGTGATTCCTTGTTTGGTGATGGTGTATGTTCTGCATGTGTAACTGAGCTGAGGTATTCTGTTTATGTAATTCCTATTTGACATTGCCACTTGTTCTCTTTCCCGAGTAGGTCATGTATTGTTATTCTCTGAAATGTGTTGATTTAATATTTGCAGTGTTGCCTTTTGATAGTTAGGGTATGGTGCTTTGTGAGTCCTGGTAGTGCTGTTAGGACATGGCAGGTTTGCTATGGGTTTCTAAATGAGCAGTGTTTCTAGTAGTTCCTAATGTGCCTGGCGGTTGGCACTGGTTTATAGTAATGTAGAAATCTTTTAGTCTTTCTTTATCCATACACTCATTAAGAGACATGTTTACTCAAAGTTAGTGTATGGTAACATTATGCAAATATTTATGCAAATGATGCCCTTATGCAAATGATGCCCTTATGCAAATGAGGCCTGCGTCTTGTGCGGCCCCCGGGTTACTCTACAAGTCCTCATTTGGCCCTCAAAGCAATTTGAGTTTGAGACCCCTGCTCTAGCAGCACCACACACCTTGACACCATCTCCATAGCCAACAGGCACAACTCCATCAACCTAGTCTACAGATCTCCATCTACCTCCCCAGACGACCTCTCGACTATAATAGACCTGGCCTGCAACACCGCGAACCAGCATACACAAACTGGATCATGGGAGACTTCAATCTTCCTGCCCTCCCTGAGACCCACGCAAGTGCCTTCCTCGACGCACTCAAGGAGCTAGGCTACGATCAAGTAGTCAACACGCCCACTCACTCAAAGGGCAACAAATTGGACCTCATTTTTGCACCGCGGACAGCTACAGGCCCAAACCCCATGCTTTCCCTATCCATCATGCCAGTGCCATGGTCTGACCACAGCTAGCTGAGTTTCCACATGCCCATACAGCCAGGTCACACCAGCAGTCGCTCTACAGTCAATGAAGGCACAACACCAAGAGCACACTTCCGGCCTTTTGACAAGGAAGAGATAATTAGCAAAACCCTGCCGCTACGCGACCTCACAGACTCTAACCTCGAGGAAATACTCGCTGCCTGGAACTAAAGCCTCAGCTCCACTGCCCGCCAACCAGTAGCAGACGCATCACCAAGGAAAAGGAAGGTGGCACCATGGTACTCCCCTGAGTTACAAACATCACTCCACTATGTAAGGTCACTCGAAAGACGATGGCGACAATCACGCTCCACCGCCGACTGGGAAACTTACACCCTATATCTGGAAAAACACCGTCTGGCAATCTTGGAGAGAATGAAGCAGTACCACGCTGAACTCCTACAGCACTCTCTGAACAAACCCCAGGACTTATTTAACTTGGTGAGATCCCTCACAAAAGAACCCTCCCCCAAACAACTGAGCTCTGAAAGCCGCCACTTTTGGAGCTGATGCTGCAGGGAGGAGAGGACTCTGCCGGGCAGAGGGGCCCGCGGGACGCTTGATACTGCGGCTGCGGCAGCAGCAGCAAGTTTGGATTTTTTAAAATCTACCTGGGCTGATGGGGGGAGGGGGGTTAGGACTGCTAATGGGCTATAGGGGGATAAGATTGAAAATGGGGTGATGGGGAGGTAAGACTGCAAATGGGCTGATAGGGGGTTAGGACTGGTAATGGGTATGGGGGGGTTAGGACTGGTAATGGCCTATGAGGGGGTTAGGACTGGTAATGGCCTATGAGGGGGGTAAGACTGAAAATGGGGCGATGGGGGTAACACTGAAAATGGGGTGATGGGGTGGTTAGGACTGGTAATGGACTATGAGGGCTAAGACTGAAAATGGGGTGATGGGTAAGACTGGAAGTGGGCTATGGGGGGGCTAGGACTGGTAATGGGCTATGGGGGGGCTAGGACTGGTAATGGGCTGGGGGATTGCTAGGACTGGCAATGGGGTGAGTGGAAGGGGGGCTTGGAATGGAAATGGGCTGACGGGGGGCTAAGACTGAAAATGGGCTGATGGGGGGCTAAGACTGAAAATGGGCTGATGCAGGGACTAGAAGGGAGCGGGTGCTGTGTGGGGCTGGAACTAGAAGGGAGCTGATGTTGGGGGAGGATTAGAATGGGATGGAGCTGGGAGAGTGAAATGGAGAGGGAAAAAATATTTTGTGTGGGAGGGAAGACAAATCTACAATTGGCCGGATATTGGGAGAGTAAGTGGGGATTGAGGATGGAGGGGTAAAATTTGAGTGGATGAAATAGGAATGAGGAAAGAGCAAAAGGAGAAAGATTAGTATGTTAAAGCAGATGTAGAGAGAGAATGGAAAAAAAACTAGAAGAGAGAAGAAAGGACAAATGGACAGCAGACGATGGAGAGTTAGCAGAAGACATGAAGAAACCAGAAGAAAGTGGCTGGAGCAATTGCAACTGAAAAAAAAATGCACAAAAGGTAGAAAAATATCTCTTTATTTTGAATGTATTAACTGGAATATGTCAGCTCTGGGAAATGTGAATCATTAATGTCTGTGCTTTGTTTAGTACAAGAGGAAATTAATTTATAGTTTTATTTCTACAGTGTTGTTGTACATGCCAAGTTTGGCTTTTGGGGTTCCCAGTTTAATTATTGTCTTCTTGTTTCTAAATTTTGATTCCTTGTTTGGTGATGGTGTATGTTCTGCATGTGTAACTGAGCTGAGCTATTCTGTTTATGTAATTCCTATTTGACATTGCTACTTGTTCTCTTTCCCCAGTAGGTCATGTATTGTTATTCGCTGAAATGTATTGATTTAATATTTGCAGTGTTGCCTTTTGATAGGTAGGGTATGGTGCTTTGTGAGTCCTGGTAGTGCTGTTAGGATATGGCGGGTTTGCTATGGGTTCTAAATGGGCAGTGTTTGTTTGTAGTAGTTCCTAATGTGCCTGGTGGTTGGCACTGGATTATAGTAATGTAGAAATCTTTTAGTCTTTCTTTATCCATACACTCATTAAGAGGCATGTTTACTAAAAGTTAGGGTATGGTAACATTATGCAAATATTTATGCAAATGAGGCCCCATGTCTTATGCGGCCCCCGGGTTATTTTACAAGTCCTCATTTGGCCCTCAAAGCAATTTGAGTTTGAGACCCCTGTCCTAGACCAACAGTTGGACATGAAGGCCCACGTAAACAATACTGTTAAAACAATATACCACAAAATAAGAACGATCCGGCACCTTAGACCCCTGCTGGAGCCGGAGGATTTCCGGACTGTCTACCAAGCTTTAGTAATCCCCCACTTCGATTACGCCAACTCGATCCTACATGGACTCCCAAAAAGCACACTGAACCCGTTGCAGCTTGCAATGAATGCAGCCACCAGAATATTACATGGAGCCGCCAGGAGGGACCATATAACTCCTATCCTGAAACACCTACATTGGCTGCCAGTCCACTGCAGGATCACATTCAAAATTCTATTAATGACGTTCAAGGCCATCAATGGGCTCACTTCCACCTCCATCATGGACCTCAACCTCACCACCACCCCCCCACCCCCCGAACAGAGTCAGAAGGTCAGCCGTTGCCAACACTCCGAACATCCCGAGCAAGATTACAAAGTGCTCGCAAGCAACACGAAACGGGGCCTTCGTGTACTACGCACCCACATGCTGGAATGCTCTCCCGCCCAACATCCATTCCATAACCGAGCTCGCCCATTTCAGAAAGGCTCTAAAACATCACCTCTTTCTCCAGCACTACTCCTATAACGGAGACGCTCAACAGCCATCTGCATGCACCCACCAATACAGCACCCTCGACCTAACAGCAACACACAGCCCCAGTCCCACCCACTAATGCCTCCAGAAACATGATATGCAACTGCATATAGCACACAATTTCGTAGATAGCACACAATTTTGTATATAGCATACAATTTGTTGTAAATAGCCATCAAGCAGTCATGTCGCCGCCCGCTTTCACTGGCCCAACTGTCTCGCCTGTATATAGTTTCCTAACTGAGTAGCCTGTACATAGTCTCCCCAGTTAGCCAAATTGCAAACCCTGTTCCTTGTAAGCACAGTGCGGACGCCGCCTGCTCTGTACAAATTTGTTTTAACTGTAAACCGAGCTGATTTTAAAGAGCACGGTATAGAAAAACCTCAAATAAATAAAATAAAATAAAAATAAATATGCATATATGCATCCTTTAGATCTAGAGAACATAGCCAATCCTGACTCTGAAGGTATGCCAGAAGTGTTCCAAGGGAAATCATCTTGAATTTTTCTCGGAACAGATATTTGTTCAATTCTCTGAGGTCCAGTATGGGTCTGTGTCCTCCTGTTTTCTTTGGAATGAGAAAAATAGGGGGAGTAGAACCCCATACCCTGTTGGGGTATGGGCACTTCCTCTATTGCTCCCCGAGCAAGAAGTGATGCGACCTCTTGGGCCAAGAGATCGATGGCAAGGACTTGGGAATTGAATTGTCTTATGATTGTAGGAGGGGGCATGCTGTGAAAATGAAGTCTGTACCCCTCTCGTACAATGGACAGAATCCAATTTTCTAATGTTATTTGTTGCCATCTTTTGGCAAAATGGCGTAACCTGCCGGGAGCGGTGGAGCCTTTGCTGTCTGTTCTGTTGTTGCCCCTTGGGGAATATGAACTGGACAGTGACCCTGATGGGTGTAAGATGGGTAAAACATCTTTTTCTTGTTGAAAAAGGGTTTCTTGGTTGATTTTTTCTTTGCTGGGTTGGCTGTAGACTTTGATAGTCTGTTCAAAGTGGTATTTTCAGATTCAATCTGATTAGCCTTGTCCTGCCAAACCTTGCCGAAGAGATTTTCTCCTGTGCAAGGAATGTTTCCCAGTTTATCGTGCACCCATATTTCCAAGTCTGATGCCTGAAGCCAAGCAATACGACGTGCACCGATGGAGATAGCAGATGTTCTGCTGATGCATTCAAAGCAATCAAAGGTTGCACGGTTTACAAATTTGGCTACATCCTGGGCATTCTTGACCAGAGTAAGGAATTCCCCTCTTTTGTCCTCAGGAGAAGGGGGCTCATGAGCTCCAAGTCTCCTGCAACCTCCTTGAGGAACATTCCCATATAGAGAATGTAAGAGCTGATCCTGGCTGACAACATAGAGGAATGGAAGCATCAATGCCCAAAGGCATTGAGTGTCCTCGATTCACGGCCTAGAGGATTGGAAGAATGCATTTTAGCACTTTCAATCCTACGCATTGCCGATTCCACTACCATTGAATGGTGTGGTAACTGAGCCTTTTGAAAACCAGAACAGCTTGGAACTCGATACACGGTATCAAGTCGTTGAGAGTATGGAGACACCATTAAGGAAGTTTCCCACATTCTTAGCATAATGCAGGGGTTCTCAACCCTGTCCTTGGGACCCACCTAGCCAGTCGGGTTTTCAGGATAACCACAATGAATACGTATGAGAGAGATCTGCATACACTGCCTCCATTATATGCAAATCTCTCTCATGCATATTCATTGTGGTTATCCTGAAAACCCGACTGGCTAGGTGGGTCCCGAGGACAGGGTTGAGAACCCCTGGCATAAGGTCATGTAAGATTCTATGAATGGGCAGAGTAGCTGCCTCTTTAGGAGCCTTAGGGTATTGAAGAATTTCTAATTCTTCTGCTCTGGGTCCCTTTTCTAGAGTCACCGTGATTGCAAGTCCTCGAGCTAAATCACGTATGAAATCCTGGAAGGATATGTCTTCTGGAGGAGACATTCTACGTTGAGGAGAAGGAGATGGATCCTCGGGAAGAATTGCTCTAGTACCAGCAGAGTCATCAGAGTCATCAGAATCGGAGGATTCAAAGTATCTGTGTGCCGGGAGTTCCTGCAACTCACGGTACCAGTACGGGTACCGTTCAAAGTCGGTATCGGGTTGTCTCAGTACCGGTCTTTCGATACCTGAGATAGACAAGGCTCAGCATGGGGGGAAGCATACCGGCTGAGGCAGGTGCAGTCAGTACTGGCATCGCTGTCGGTACCGATACCTATGGAACCATCTGTAGCGGTCTCAGCGGTACTGAAGCTGCTAAGAGAACGCTAGACTGCATTCGATAGCGAAGATTCTCTGATCCATCGCTCCTGCTGATGCTTGAGTGTCAGTACCGGTGGAAGCGGCTATGACCCCAGAACATGGCACCAGTAGTTCTGCAGAGGTGGAAGCCTCTGGAACATTCTGGAGCCCCGTTAATGCTTTGGAAGCCGAAGCCTCCCGCCGGGGGTTTTGCCGGTGAACATTCCTCAAGGGCAACGCCAGTGGCATCTTGATACCTGGAAGGAGATCTACCCTTTGAGGACTGGCCAGTCTTAGAAGACTTAGGTTTAGTTAACTGAGATCCATGGGAGGAAGATGAAGTCCTGGAAGACGTCGACGCAACGGACATCGTATCTGCAGCAAAAAGGGTACCAAGTTTTGCAGCTCTATTCTGCAGGCTCCTCTTGGTCATCTTCCTGCAGGAGAGACACTCGATGGAGAATGGTCAGGACCTAAACATTTAAGACACCAGTCATGATACGGTACCGCCACACTCAGAACATTTCTTGAAACCACTAGATGGTTTCTCCATGTTTGAAGAAAAGTGGGCCTAGTGCCCAAAATGGCACCTAGCACCGAGAGGGGAAGGCCCCTGAAGAGAGAAATCCTTCAGATATTTAAAAAAAAAAAACCCCAAAGAACTAAGAAAAGAGAACCGGCGGTACCGGTAGGCGTCGAATGAAGGCAGACGCGACCTCAAAAAAAAAAAAAAAGTACGAATAGTTTTTCTGCAGTGACAAGGTGTGCGTCCTGTCGGCTCCACGGAAAATGAAGAACTGAAGAGGGAGAGTTGGAAAGGCGGTAAGGCAGCACGCAGGTGCTGTGGGATGCTCCCAAAAGCTTTCCTACTGGACGCTGGGGAGCATTCCTGCGCAGGCTCCGTCGGTACAGACAATACCCATATGTGAAGACTACATTCCTGCTTATTCCTGGAGATATGACTAAAGAGTAGATGTCTTAGTAGTTGTTGTACAGTTAGCATGGGAATTGTCCCATGCTATCTTGGCCCCATGCTAGCTAGCAATGTGTGTTCCAGAGTGCATACCAGAAGACACGTTGCCAACTAGGGCCCTTTAGTAAAAGACCGCCTATATGCTAATATAATGGAGAGCAATCCATGATATCTCACTGGTTTAGTGCTTTTCAACTGGAAGCTTTTGAGACTGATTCAATCTTGTTTTGCCTTGATTTCTTTGGCAGTTTTTGTCATACTGCAGCAAAAAATTAAGGTTTGGAGATATAGTTATATGAGAAAGTGGTTTAATTTGTTATTAACTTATTTATTTTCATCTTTTGTATTTTTAGCAGTAAATGCATTGATTATTAACTTATATTCACTCTGAGAACACTAATGAATACTCTTTTTGTTATATTTATGAACACTATGAAATGCAACATTTGTTGTGAAAGATATGTTAATTTCATTCCTTATGAACAGATTTTGTTTGCCTATGGAAATTATTTGCAGCACTGTCCTATGATCTGTGTTTTAATTATCTGGTAAAAAATAATTTCTAGAATTATATTCACTATTTTTAAAGTTTGATGTACTTTGTATATGATTAAAATCCTATGTTATTTTAAAGGATGGTATATATTATTCACACCTATATGTCAAGAGACATCCCCTGATGCAGGCAATCACCAAAACATGGTCATGTTGGGTTCTTTTTATGTGTTTTATCTAATTTATCTTATTACATTTTATTGAATTTGAATTCAGTATTTTATTTGGTTTGGACTTCTCACTCTTTTTGACACTTTAATATATGGGAAATTGTAATTTGGTTTATGACAACCAATGCCATCTTAAGGTTTCTTGAGCAATAAAGAGAATTAAACAAAGAAAAAAAAAGAGGTTTTATGAACAATCTTGCTTAACAAAATATTCCATCACCCTGGCTGTAAAAGTACTCCTTGGCATAAAGAGGGTAATTTTTATAACAGGTCACCTACATTAATTAAGCAGGAAGGTGTCTATTTTTTGCCTATTTGTATTTATTTATTTACAGAATTTCTATGCTGTACATCCCACAGTCCCAAGTGGCTTATAACAAATAAACATATAAAATAATGTAACATACATTAAAAACACAACACTTAATAATTAAAAAACATAATTCCATCAATAATCATATAACACTAACAATAATCATACAGTTATATCAATACATTACACTTTATATTATAGTCATGAACATCAATAGTAAATGTCTGAGAAAATAAAAAGGCCTTAAAAACTGTCTATGAAAAGATCTGAATAGATCTTATGTCATCAGGCATAGAATTCCAAATCCCACATGCAAAAACAGAGTAGGCCCAGGTACCAGTAATCTGTTTACTAGGGATGTGCAGCCCAAAAATATTTCTATCATTTTGCATCGCTTTGTTTTTTCATTTTGTTCTCTCACAAGAGTGTGCACTATTGAGCAAATAGTGCATACTCTTTTGTGAGTGTGAGCCCTATTATGCAATACTGCAAAATCTTGAGTGTGCACTGTAACACAACAGCATGCACTATTCATGCATGTGCAGATCCTACGTCTCTCAAGAGAGTGCACACTATTGTTCATTAATGTGCACTCTCACAAAAGCGTGCATATTACTAACAGGAAACAGAAAGGAAAAGAAGGTTGTTTCCTGTTTTGTGTAGATCCTGGTTTTCGATACAAGCAAAAGCACATCCCTACTGATTACCACTCTGCCTTGCTGATGGCACTACAGCAGTTTTTAAATGACGAGAATGAACTGAGTGATTGAATTATATGGCTACAAAAGTGAACATAAATAATCAGATGACAGACCGTGAAATGATTTAAATACCATAAGAATAACCTCAAATTGAATGTGACATTCTGCTGGAAGCCAATGCAATGCCATTAAACATGGAGTAATGTGTTCAAATCTAGTTTTATTTGCAATTATTCATAAAGTTAAGTTCTGAATTATTTGCAGCGGTTTTTGGGTCAAGGCAGGTAAGCCTACCAAAACAGTGCTACAAATATCAAAGCAGGGAATATCAGACTGAAGTAGGGAAGTCAGATTGCTTCAAGAAAGGATGCAAACATCGTAAAATATGCATTTTGTAAAATGCAGATCTTACTATTGCGTTCACATAAGATTGCATGGTCTGAGCAGCATCCAATTTTACACCCAGATATACCACTTCGTATTTGACTGGGATGGAAACATTATACAATTGAATTGAGCCTTCTCAGACGTCTGGATACAATCAGAGGACACTAGCACAAA
The DNA here is from genome assembly GCA_033557465.1 of Ichthyophis bannanicus. NCBI lineage: Eukaryota > Metazoa > Chordata > Amphibia > Gymnophiona > Ichthyophiidae > Ichthyophis > Ichthyophis bannanicus. The sequence continues at coordinate 95,285,012 of CM066042.1, read as the reverse complement.
TCATGCCTGCATTGAAGGTATGGACATTTATGCCTGCTACACTAACTGCTTATACCACATGTAGTTGAGTAGCAGCCTAATGGTTACAGCAGTGGGGTAAGAACCAAGATCAAAATGTCTTTCCCCAATCCAATGTTCTGCTTTTTCTGTTATAATCATACTTTATCTGACCAGGATCAGTACAGTAGCATCCCAGGGTTTCTGAGGATTGTGAAACCGTCATCATCTGCCTCGACAGCAGATGTATTTTGGTGAATGAGCTATTTTGGGAACACTCCCTGACACAGCTCTTACGAAACCCTGCCAGAGTCGAAGTGAGAACAGACTGATGAAGTGAGGTGTACAAAAGATAAATAGAGGCTATTTGATATAAGGCACATTTTACAAAGAATGTCCTAGTGCAATCTGGGACGTCCAAGACAGAACGTCTGAAAAAAAAAAAAAAAAAGCAGGTGTGCGCAAGTTAGGCATGATTTCACAAATGTGGACATGCCCAATATGGATATCTATGAGGACATCTACATAGATGTCCCCAGAATAGTATTTTAGAAGAGAAATTCTAATAGGCTAATGGTTAAAGTAGTGGGTTAAAAGCCAGGTTCAAATCCCAGTGGTGCTACTTGTGATCTTAGGCTAAACACTTAATTCTCCATCTTCTCTACGAGCACTTTCCTAATACCCGTTCATGCCTGCAGATATCCCTGACATTTTTATAACTGAAAGGGACATCAAAGTTCATTGCTCCTCCCCAGACACCCCTCCACCATGCTCCCTGCCTACCTGCACATCCCCGCACCAGAGATGTCTTTAACAATCATTTGTAAAATGGCTCTGGAGATGTCTCCATGATGTCAACATTTTTGGACATCCAAATCACAATTAAGACTTTTAAAACGACCCCCTATGTTTCCACATGTATGTATTTGTGGATGAGGGGTCACGTGATGCAAGGAAGGGAGACAGACGTGACTGGTTAGAGCTCCCGAGTTAGGGCTCTAAAATCTGCTAAATATCAGCTTCTTACCATTCCGGAACTCACATACCAGGACTGGTGAGGACAGCGAGTGCCATTGTCGCTTTGGAGCTGGTGTGCAGCTAGTGGGTATATAGTTCCATTATGTATATAGTTCACCTGTGCTCCATGTTCAACTCACTGTTTAATGTAAGTGCGATAGGGATCTTCCCCTTGCACAAGTTTTGTTACCTGTGAACCGCGCTGATGGTAAATAGTGCGGTATAGAAAACTATAAATAAAATAAAAATTGCTGAAGGCTTGGTCAGGGAAACAGCTCAGTCTCGTGCACAAAATGGCCTCCGACTCCCTCCGAGCTGGCCCAGCAAACACCGGGGACCTCACGGCGCAGATCTCCAGAGTGGTCTTCGCTGCACTCGAAGACCAGTTCAATAAAGTGTAGTCCACTGTCGACTGCATTAGGGAGCAGTTTGAGGCACAATGCCACCGGATAGCCAAGGTCGAACAGAAGGTGAGGATGCAAGAATCCTGTACAGAACAGCTATCGGTGCAGATAACAGAGCTGGCAGCTGCTAGATCACCTGGATGAACAGGAAAATCACTAGTGGCAAAACAACCTCCATGTAGTGGGTCTGCCTGAAACTCTGACTGACACCAAGCTCTATGATTTTTATGAGCAGTGCCTCCAGCCCGCCCTAGGTCTGTAGGGGGAAAGATCCACATGGCGTTGTGAATGGAGAAAGGCGGGCTCCAAGTCGTGATCCACTATAGCTTGATACCTTGTATGGGTGGAAAAGGAAAGCATCCTGCAGGCATACAGGCAGCGTAAGTCGTTAGAATAAGAAAACTACCGGATTTTGCTGTTTAATGACTATTCAGTCTGAGTGGCTCTGAAGCACCGCAAATTTGCACCCGATTGTGTGATATTGCACCAGTGGGGCAATTTTTAGAGCGCAATAGCAGCAACAGCCCGAAGTGAGGGGACTATTTGGTAGTGGACCTTAATAACTGTTCTGGATGTTAAGTATTGAGGCCTTTCCATTGTGGGTCTCTCAACGGATTTTATAACATCATCTCCTGCTCCGTTTGGGTGAGCACTGCGAGTGTCTGCCATAGACTGCACCGGGCCAGAAGTGTGGTGGCTCCTGAATCACCTGAAGTGTTGTTGAGTGACTGCGAGGCAGTCACCCAAGGGGAGGTGAGGTGGCCCATCCGAACTGGATCAATTATGGCAAGAGACACTGGGGGTTGCGGCTGGGGACTGTTTCTAACTTGTTAGACTGTTCGTTAAGTGCTTGAGTGTTCCTTGCGATGATGTGAAGAGGGTTGGGGCGGGGTTGGGAGGGCGGGGGTGGAATACCGGGGCATTGGTAAGGGTGACTACAGGGGAGCGGAGAGTGGGAGCCGGGATATTGGAGAACCAGAGGGTAGTGGAATTGGAGAGTGGCTGATGAAGAGTTGGTGTGCATGGCAAACCCTCCGTAAAATGCATGTTTTCTGCCATGTCTTTGACATCCCTCCTCCCACAGATGGCTCTGGTCTTCCTTCATCTGACCCCCTCCCATCGGTTATTTAGTCGCCCCCATTTTTGGAACACTCTCTCCCCTAGTTACTAACTATTCCCTCTTTCTCTCTCTTCTTTCCTGTCCTCCATTGGCGTTCTTTTCCTCTCTGTGTCCTTGCAGCCATTTTATTGTATTATTGTACACCGCCCTGATGGCTTGCCCTGGGCGGTATATCAAAATCTGCAAATAAAGTATAAGGAGGGTTGTTATGTTTTGGTTTGGGGAGTCCTCCAAGGAAAGAAAGTAGTCTAGTGTAGCATCTATGTGCTGAATGCATACTGGCATTCTTTTTATACACAGCTGGTGGCGGGGCTGGTGGACCAATCAGACTATTCGTTACTCATCGGGGGAGATTTTAACATGCTGGCCGACCCAATGATTGACTACCAACCCCCTTGACCGATACCTAGGGGGCAAGATGCTCATGGATTCAACTTTCTTTGCCAGAAGCTAGAGCTAATCGATGGGTGGCGCACCCTTCATCTTACAGATGTGGACTTTATACACCACTCCGGCTCCCACAAATCTCACATTCGCCTTGATTACTTACTTCTGTTAGAGTGCCTCTTTGGGAAGCTCAGGGAAAGTGGCAGCCACCCACAGCTGCTCTCTGACCATGCAGCAGTGCATGTAGACCTTACGGGACTAGTGGGTTGGGGGGACTCTATCTGGAGGTTGAAACCAGTGTGGAGCCAAGATCTGGAATTCTGACAATTTTTCTGCCAGTGCTGGCAGGAGTATGTGACCGAGAACAGCGTAGAGAAGGTGGGCCAATCATATACTGGGAAGCTGCCAAGGTGGTATTGCAGGGCCGAATTATCAGCTATGTGCAGCACCAAAGGAAGCAACAAGGCTCTTGATATAGCTGCAAGAGTTGAAATGCTGCCATGCTCAGTATGTGGCCTCAAGGAGGCCAGTGCACCAGAAGCTCCTCCAGGAACAACGAAGTAAGATAAGTGTGATTTTACAGCAAAAGGTGCTACACAGTATATGCCTGCATAAATACAAGCTCCATTAATGGGGGAATGAGACTGGGAATCTCCTCGCTAATCTCAAGTCCTCTAAAGTTCAGTGTACAGTGACAAGGCTCTGCAATGATTATGGCACCTTGATTCTGAGTACCGATGAGATCGCGTGCAAGGCACGTGAGGAGTTTTTCTGTTCCTTGCCACTACCACAGCTCAGTTCAGAAGACCGGGACACCCTGGGCCTGCTGATAATGGTGGGGGAGGTGCTAGCTAGTATCCAGTGCTTGCAGCCCACAAAGGCCCTGGAGTTCTATAAAATTTTGGAAGCAGCGGTGGCACTCTCAATAAGTGCCATTGGCGAGGCTGTGTATAGGCGGGGAACGTTCGACTCGGCAGCAAACCGTGCCATGGAGATTCTTCTACCTAAGCCTGGCAAGGATCCAGAGATGGTTGAAACATATTGCCCAATATCCTTACTCAACCAGGATTTGAAGATCTTGGCCAGCATGCTGGCACGGCATCTTGGGAAGTTGGTACCTGGTCTGGTCCAGCCAGATCAGGTGGGTTTTATGAAGGGGCATATTGCAAAGAGTCACCTCGTGAGAGCGTGGACAATGTTTCATCAACACTGCCCCATGGCCAGGAGGTAGCATTGGTGAGCCTAGACACTGAGAAGGTGTTTGACCAGATGGCGTGGAGCTATTTGTTTTGGGTTATGCCTCAGTTCAGCCTGGGCGAGCACCTTGTAGGCTGAATGCGGGCAATCTATGAACAGTCAAATGCCCACTTACTGGTCAATGGTCACTTGACAGAGGCGTTTGAGCTCCACCGGGGAACCTGACAAGGCTATCAGTTATCCCCTCTCTATTCATCCTCTCACTGGAACGATTTGCCATTAAACATAGGGAGATGGCAGAGCTTCCTGGAGTGCGCATTGGAGATCAGGAGTGCAAGATCTGTCTATTTGTGGACAACATGTTGGTCAGCATGCCCTATTCCCAGTAGGGCCTTGAAGGCCTAATGGACCTTTTGAGATGCTTAGGTAGCTTTTTGGGCCTCCATATTAATGTGGGTAAGTCTGAGGCATGGCTCCTAGGGAGGGGTGCGGTGGAGAGAGGTGGTGGACGGCGACCGGGAAACATGCCGTTCTGCTCGTCGGCAGTGCCTCTTAAGTATTTGGGCATCTATCTCCATATTGATCACCGGGTGGTCTACCAGAAAAATATTCAGGACAAGATTCAACAGATGAAACATTTCTGCAAACAGTGGAGGGATCTGCCCTTATCACTCTATGGATGAGTGGACCTAGTTCGTATGGCAATTTTTCCCAAAGATCCTTTTATCAGCTCCAGATGTTGCCACTGCGAGTATGCCAAGCGGAGGTGGATCAATTGAAGGGGATGCTTCCTCCCTTCCTTTAGCAGGGTCTTTACCATGGGAAAAGGGAGGTGTGGGGCTGCCGGATCTGCGGGTGTACAATATTGTGGCCTTAATGCGATGGGTCTATGACACCCTACAGTGTATGACCATTATGTCACAATGGGACTGTTGGACCACTGGAGCCAGCTGTACTGCCTTATAAATGTGTTCTGGGTGAAAGCCCTAGAAGGGCTGGAGAACATCATCAAAAAATGTACAGAGTGGAGTCATGGGCTATTAATGCTGGGGGATGAGGGCCCACTCCATGATGAGAAGGTGCATAGGGCGGAGGACAAATTTGTTCTCCTGGGCTTTTGGAGGGTGAAAAAGACCATTCTCCAGTTGGAAGATCAGCCGCCGACATTCACACAATGGATCTATGTTATGCATAATTTGGCACAAGCAGAGTGCTTTGTATATGAGTTCCACAAAAGTCCACAATAGTCTCGGTAGAAATGGCTATGGAATCAGTTCCAATCATAATCCCCGAGAGGGGGGAGGAGAGGGCGGTAAGGGGGGAATAGTTAGACCTGTTGATGTTTGGCAATGAATGTTTGTTACTGATTGCTGGCTATGTCTCTTGTATCATCTTTGCCTCTAAAGTCGACTGTTGAAGCTTTAGCGTTGTTGATTGTTGAGATGATTGTATATTGAAGTATAACTAAAGCCAAAAAATTTTTTAAAAAGTATGTAATTGGATGAAGGAATATGATAAAATTATATGGATAAATTGTATGGAATCTTAGGAAAAGACGGACTGGTGGAAGTTTTTTTGACCTGTGATGCCTTGAAATTGGCTATGTAGACTGATGTCTTTTTCCCTTCCCTATTATTGATAGCTACAACTGCATAGTTGAAAATATTTGAAAGTGAAATATTTTTAACACAGAACATGGTTTATTATTTTGGATTGATATGTATAACATCTGGGGTTCTATATTGTATTGTTCATAATAATTTGTATGGACTATACCTTCAGGAACTAGGCCAAAACCCTTTTAATCTCACTGTTAGTCGCTGCAACCACCAAACGTTTTACAGAAAACTTAAATAGCATCATACCTTATTGCCAAATAAAAGAATTTTTCACACTGTGAATAATGCATTCTTCTGACTATGAATAGTATTATCAGATTTTAAGGTTTCTGGACTTCATGTTTCTTCAATGTTCTTGAAGTCAAGATGGACCCCCAAAGACTACCTTTGCACCTGAAGACTTCTGAATGTTTCAGTCACAGCAAGGAAAAACAGAGCATACATTAACAAAATACGTTAGGGGGAAGGAATGACCTCATATTTAAAGCAATGGACTTGAAACCCGTGTTCAAATTCTTCTACCTTTGACCTTGGACATATCATTTTAGAGATTTGTAAACAATGGAAGCAGTGCATGCAAATCTCTCATCCATATTTATGGCTGAAAGCTTGACTGGTTAGATGTCCCAAGGACTGGGTTATGAACCTCTGGTCTAGAAATATAAAAACAAACATACAAGGAGAGTTTTTCTGAATTACATTTTTATAGCGGATATTTTTAAAATACTTCAGTGTTGGCCAATCTGATAACTGCCATTTCATAGTGAAAACAATGTGTTTCATTTCATACAGTAGGGAGGGAAGGAACAGAAGAGGAACACTGTGTAGCTTCTTTGTTTAATCTAATTTAAAACTAAAAGCTTTTTTATTTTTCATTTTGCATCAATGCCTAGAGCCTCTGAGATTTTATCATCACCCAAACAATTCTGTTTCCAAACCACAATAAATCTTTGACTACTGGGACAAGTTAAGTTGAATATGCATGCTGCCAGGGCTGGTGCTACCCAGTAAGTGGGTAAGCGCCGCAGGGGGGCACTATCGCTAACTGCCACCCCAAGAGTTGTGCAAGCCTGCCCACGGAAGAAGTCCCGCGGGCAGGCTCTTCCATTCTCGGCCTCGTTCATGATCTTGTGCAATATTTCTGTCCACAGGAGAAGCAAGTCAAGCAGGCAGAAGAACTGCACAAGACCACGAATGTGGCTGAGAATGAAAGAGCCTGGCCAGTGGAGCAGCATGTCCTGTGGGCAGAAGAATTGCGCAACTGGCCAAAAATGGAAGAGCCTGGCCCATGAGAGAAGCAAGTCCCGCAGACAGAAGACCTGCTGGCCGATTGTGCCTACTGCAAGGCCCTGAAGATAGCTGTGCAAGGACACTTTAGAGTTGGAGGCCAGAGAGAGAGGCAGAGAGGATAAATTTAAAGGGGCAGTGCTTTAGGGAAAAGAAGATGGGGGATGGGCATGAATGAAAGACAGGGGGTGAGAGTGCAAACGGGGAGTGAGAAGGGACAGAGTCTGGGAAGGGGAAAAGAGAGGTAGAAGGGAGGAGGGAAGATACCGGACATGGGCCTGGAGAGCTACTGAAACAGAGATACTGGACAAAAAGGAGGCCTATGGAGATGTGAGAAGATGTTGGATGCAGCAGGGTATCATAGGAAAACATGGGAGATGCTGGATATGGGGTCACTGAGAGGTGGAGGATGCTACTGGACATGGAGGAGCACAGGGAGACAGAGGGAAGATACTGTATGCAGGGTTGGAATAGGGCAGCAGAGGGGACATGCTAGATGGGGGCATGGCTAGGAAGATGAAGGGGAGATACTGGACAAGGGAAGGAAACATAGGGAGAATCAAGGAGTGGAGATTTTTGAGATGGGGTGTTGATGCTGAATACGGAAGGGTGGGGTTATAGGGAGATTATGGGAAGATGCAGGACATGGGGGCTGGCACAGAGGTAGGTAGAGGGGAGAGTGAGGACATGGGGATAATAGCCAGGGGAAATTCAGGACATGGGGTAATAGGAAGAGAAAGGGGTGAAGATGGACAAGGGGATAAATAGGATGAGAAAGAAATGGAGAGACACTGGACAAGGGAGTAATAGGGAGGAGAGATGCTGGACAAAGGGGGATAGAAATGGAAAGGATGATATGCTGGACACGGGGATAGGAATGGAGAGAGGGACACAAAAGGATATGAAGAGAGAGAGAGAGAGAGAAGAGATGCTGGATGAAGGGAAAGACAGCATGCGGGAGAGAGATGGATGAGGAGGGGGAGAGATGCTAAACATGTGGGAGAGAGCGAGAATAAGAGAAAGACTGGGGAACAATGGATCAGGGAAGAAGAGACGGGGAATGGGAGGGGCTGGGATGAGAACTGAAAAGTGGTAGAGGGGGACCGAGGACTGGATAATAAGAAACAGTATTGAAATCTGAGTGGATGGAGAGAGAGAAAAACTAAATGGAAGAAAGTTGAAAGGAAAAGATCAATATCCAAGAAGTGAAAAGAACAAAAGGGGGACACAAGGAATGGCAGATAGACTAGAGACCGTAGAAAGAGAGCTAAGAGAAGAGGGAGGAAAGCAGAAACCTTAGATTGGGACCAGCATGATCAGAGAATAAAATGGTCAGACAACAAAAAGGTAGAAAAAATAATTTTATTCTCAATTTAGTGATCAGACTTTGCGCTATCTTTATATTTTACACAGTACAGGGAAATGAATCTCTTTCTATTTATGTGGTGCTGTACTACTGCATGCAGAGTCTGGCTTCTTGGTGTTTCAGTTTAATTTTGTCTACATATTTTTATTTTAGGTTGTGGTCACTTATTCTGTACTTGGTGAGGGTCTGTTTTCTGAGTATGTGACCAAGGCCAGGCATTCTGGTAGCATGGAGTTTGTAAGTAGAGATCTGTATTCTAGTAATCTGACTTGTTCAGCTTTTCAAATAGGTGTATGGATGTTCCAGGGTCCACTGTAGTATTTAGTGCTGCTTTTTTCTGGGTAGGCTCCTTATTGTGTGAATTTTGGAAGTTGGTGCTGGTATGGTATGGTATGGTAGATTTGCTCTATAGATCCTCGGTGACTTTTGTAGGGCTTTGTGTTAGTTCAGAATATGCTTGGTACTGAAGAATGTTTATGTTGCTGCTATTGAGATGACCAGAATCAGATTTTCTTTTTTAATATATATTGAGTTCTATGGGTGACTGTTCCAGTTTTGCTCTGCACACATTGCCGATGGAGGAGTTTCTGTGGATGCAGAATATATATGTTCAAAAAGAAAAACAAGAAAGATAATACAGTTTATAACAACAAAATGAATTATAATTTACAATTTGGTGTTATAAACTGTGCTGCTGTTCTCGCTTTTTCATTTACTTCTTTAGTGTGCGAGCATCTTGTATTTCCTTTGTTTTTTGCATAATACATATTTATATTAACACTATGCTGGTCCAGTGTGCAGTTTCAGAGGAGTTATGTTGGGGTTGCCAAGCTCCTCTTGTCGTTTGGCACATTTAGTAGCATGTTTGCTAAGCTCTGCACTAGTAACATGTCTGGGCTATGTTACCCGTGCAGGGCTGTAGGCTAACTGCAGAAGGGGGCAGTTGCATCTTCCTGTAATTACCGTGCTTGAGGTGGCATTAGTGGCACCCATGCTACTTGCGCTGAGCCATAATGTTAGTTTCTGCCGACAATGCAGATGCCTGTGTGTGAGAGTTCGGTCTTTCACCTCACTCTGGAGGAAAGTATAATTTTTAGAAAGAAATCCTGTAAATTCTAGGAGTAATAGAAGCAGCATGGATCTCACTCCATGGTCCGGCTGAAAAGTGGCCGTGTTATTTTCACTCTTCTCTCACTCCAACTTCACATCCTACTGCCAGTATATTGATTGCATTATTGCTAGTAGAAAGTAAAGCTAGAGCGAGAGAAAGCCTGAACACCACAGGCTCAGTCAAGAAATGAAAACATCCTGTGATTCAGCAAGGAGAAGGCATGGATTTATTGGCGATGCAAGAGTAACCGATTTTGCGACCCCACTGGAACTCTGGGAGCTGTTTTAACAATGCGGGATCAGGATGACCCTAAATGATAATCTTTGCAATACCTGTTGGCTGTTTAGGGATGTGACTTTCATGCTTGGGAGTTTGCAGAAGCGTAGCACAGAAAAACATTTTAGGGAAACATAGTAATCAGACTGCTTTAACATATTTTATGGACACAAATATTTGGGTTTCCTGGTCCAGTTTATTAAAAGAGAATTGCCTGGGCACAATAATGCAAGCCGTTGAGTCAGTGTTGACTCCTGGCAATCCAGAAGTCCTTAGGGCTTTTTGGCAAGGTGTGACCGGAAGTAGATTGCCAGGCCTTTCTTTCAAGGCAAGGGAGGGTAAAGTGACTTGCCAAAGGCTACAAGGAGTACCAATGGGAACTGAACACTAGTGTCTTGATCTCGACTAAGCTACTCCTCCACTCCAAATATATAGAGAGTATATTTTTTGTTTTACAGCAGTCTAGTGACATGTTTGTATACTACTGGCCTATTTTACTAATTATTCTTTACAGTGCTACAGCTTGTAACCTAGTGGCTTGTCATTGAAACCTGTTTAACACGTGGTTTAAATCAGCAGTATCTTAATGTTGTCACTGTTTTCCTACAGTGACAGACTTATGTTGCGACTATTCTTTGCAACATTATATCAGTTTTGCTTATAGTTTCTAGCTGTACATTGACTGCGCAGTTATCATGTTGCCGATTCCCACATTCTGTACAAAATCTTTCTCCTGCATATTTTTTTCAGTGAGAAATGTTTTTCTTTAGATCCATATCTAAAACTTAGCATTCACTTGGACTTTCACAGCTTGTTCACATAATATTAAGTATTTACTGCTCATTAGTTCCTTTTATTCTGGCTATGCATTTGTCCCTTTGCTGCAGTTTTTTTTACAACACTGGATCTGAAGGAGAAATGCTAGAAGAGAGTTCAGAAAGGAGCTTTGGGGAAAAGGTGGTGGGGTGTAGACACCATTAATAGCAATGAGAAAGGGGGTGCCGATCTATAGGTTGCAGGGAGGTGCTAGAAACCCTAGCACAGACCCTGCATACTGCTAGTAACCAGACGAAACAGACTGGTGCATTTGGATAGTTTTTCTCAAATCTATTTAACCAACAAGGGTTTGTTTTTTAGAAGCCCTATTCATGTTTTGGGCATCTGAAAACAGGCATAGACCCATCCAAAGCACAGAGATGTCTCCATAGGCATTCTAGAAGCTGGGTCTGCGTACGTACGTACACGTCTGAACAAGGGCATGGTAGAGGCATGATATTCCCAGGAGCCTGGATGTCCCTGCCTGATCTCAGAAATGTCCATAGCCAGCTATAAGTTTATACCTGCTCCAGGAAGGAATAGGCATCAGGAAAGTGCTCATTTTGGCCATGAAACATCCAGAGGGTACAGAGAAGATAGTGCACTACCATCCCCAATACTCTGCATAATCACAGTGATAGCAGCAGTGGGATCTGAACCCTTGCTTCCCTGGTCCTAACCCCATACTCCAACCATTAGGCTGCCCCTAGAGATCCACAGTCTGGGATACTATTCTGGGGATTTATTCATTTTTATTTTTTATTTATTTAATGTTTTTTCTATACCACGCTATTTGTCATCAGTGCGGTTCACAAGTAACAAAATCGCTCTATGTAGGAGGTCTACAATGAGCTTACAATGAACGGGGCATTTAACAGGGATAACATGGATAACATGTGAACTATATACAATCGTCGGCCAAGATCGTAATTGCAGCCGGCAACATTTACAGGTTAAGCAACAACCTGATTGTATACAATCTAGGTGCGAGTCGCGTAGTGGGGACAACGCATCAATATATAGGTTATTGTCAGATATCAGGGTTATGTAACATATGACTAGATACATTCTAATTGTATGTCACAAAGTAAGAGCATATCATCGTTAAATAGGTTCGTGTCATATAGTTCAGGGATGGCTACGGAGTAGGGTTAGGCTAGTTGATCTGAGTGGGGTGTGAGGTGGGTGCTCTGGGGGTGCTGGTTTGGGCAAGTGGTATGGATGGTTTTGTGGAGTTGTCTGAATTGATAAAGTACTGAAGAAACAGATGGCGCTTCAGTGCTTTTCGAAACTGGGGGAGGTTGTTGATGGCACGGATGTCAGGAGGCAGGGCATTCCAGCAGGAAGGTGCATAGAGTGCAAAGGCGTGGTTATGCGTGTATTTGGAGCATTTGGTAAGTGCTTTCGGGAGAAGTAGAGTGTTGGTGGCTGCTGACCTTCTCATCCTGTTGGGGGGGGGCGGGGTGGATGAGGTCTGAAAGGGGAGAGGGAGATGGATGTGCACTTGTAGATAGCTTTAAAGGTCATTGTTAGGATCTTAAAGGAAATCCTGCATTGGACAGGGAGCTAGTGCAGGTGTTTTAGCACTGGGGTGATATGATCCTTCCTAGATGCTCCATGAAGGATTCTGGCTGCAGTGTTCATTGCAAACTGCAAGGGGTTTAGCGAGCTCTTAGGAAGACCGTGAAGTATGGAATTAGCGTAGTCAAAATGAGGCATCACTAGCGCTTGATAGACTGTTCGAAAGTCATTTGGCTCTAGAAGCTGTCTCATATGGCGCAGTGTCCGGATTTTGTGATATATCGCCTTCACCATGTTGGCTATCTGGGTGGTCATGCTGAGATGTTGATCGAGTGTGATACCGAATCGTAGGCTTGGTGAATAGCTCTGCATCGCGGACCTTAAGTGATGAGGGCGGGGTGAATGCTTGGTTTCTGCTGATGAAGAGGACTTCTGTTTTTTTGAAATTTATTTTGAGTTTCTGTGCGTGCAGCCAGTCCGAGACTTCGTCGAAACAGGTAGACAGCCGGGAGAGGTCTGGGTGTTCGGTGGATATTGGCGTAAACATCAGGATGTCATCGGCGTATATTAGGCAGTTGATGTTGAAGGAACGGATGAGGGTGCAGATGGGTTGCATGTAAATGTTGAACAGTAGGGCCGAGAGTGAAGATCCTTGCGGTACGCCCTTCTCTTGAGGAAAGGGTGTGGATGTGGAGGAGCCAGAGCAGACGTGCTGCCATCTATCTTTTCAGATATGAAGCACACCAGGCCAGTGCCGTGCCATGGACTCCCTTCTCGGTGAGGCGGGATAGGAGCAGTTCATGGCTGACGGAGTCGAAAGCTGCCGCGATGTCTAGGAAGATGAGAGCAAATCCTTGTCTGATGTTATCCAGGCCTGTGGTTAGTGTATTGAATAGGGTAGTCAACAGGGTTTCTACACCGTGCGACTCTCGGAAACCATGCTGGCAGGGGTCAAGGGGTGCATTATTCTCAATATGGTAATTCAGTTGGCATTGAACTATCCTTTCCATGATTTTGGCTAGGAACGGGATGCTCGAGATAGGTCTACAGGAGTCCATCTTTGCAGGGTCGAGTTTATTGTTTTTCAGTAGTGGTCTGATTGATGTTTGTTTTAAACTTTGGGGGAAGGTTCCGGTCAGGAATGATGTATCTATTATTTTGGTAAGGAATGGGCTACGGTCGGACCGTAGGGCTTTTATCCAGACTGCTGGGCATAGGTCATTTGGTGCTGTAGTGGTGTTTATGCTTGTGATGATGTCTTGGATGTCTCTTTCGGTTGGGCTTGAGAAGGTGGTGATGGTATGTTGATTCTCCACTAAGGTTTGAGATGGGGCGGGGTTACTTTGGTTGTTCCATCTTGGGGGTGGATGTTTGAGGGCAAGCTAGACTGACTCGTTTTGGCTCGTAGGTAGTCTGCATAATCCTGAGGGTCAGGGTGCTTTGATTGGGTGAGGGAGGGTTCTTTTGCTAAGGTTTTCACGAGATTGAAAAGCTCATGTGGTTTGTTTAAGGAGCGTTGTAATAACTCAGCATGGTATTGTTTCATTCTCAATGATACTGCTGTACGGTGTCTGCCTAGATGAGCAGTGTACGCTTCGTGGCTCTGAGTTGATCTTGATCGACGCCAGTGTCTTTCAAGGTGTCTGAGTTGGTGGAGGGATTTCCTTAGCTTGGGTGAATACCAGGGTGCCTTTTTCCTCCTGCCTGGTACTTTGTTGATGAGGGGTGGGTCGACTACGGCGTCAAGGTTTGTGTTCCACATAGCGATCATATCGTCTAGGCTCTGTTCACACATGTCATAAAGCGGTTGTGCTCTCTTTATAATCTCATCCTTGTTGAAAGGGCGGAAGCGTTTTGATGTTGAGGTGGTTGGTTTGTCTGCAGATTGGGAGCTAGTAGGGTCGGAGTGTAAAGGTATCAGGAATGTGATCAGGCGGTGGTCAGACCATGGTACCTGTGACGTAGGAGACTCTTATGAAGCAATGGAAACTGATAGTGATCCGGTGGAGAGAACCGGTACTGCAAGGGAATGCAGGATTTTCTCTTCTGAGAGAAAAAAACACAGAGCTAATCAGGAACCACACCTCACCTCAAGGCAGGAGAGAAGCCAAGTCCCTGATTGGGCACGCCCAAGCAGGAGGCGGGCAGTGCAGTACTCAGGCAGCTTGTTAAGAACACAGAAACAGAAACAGTTAGAAGGTCAGCAAGCTGGGCAAAGAGACGATCAGCGAGATTGGCAAGGAGTGGAGCAAGGAGAGGAGGAGTCAGGACACAAGCACCTGGACGAGGACAGGTCAGATGACCAGGAACAGGAACCGTTGGAAAGAGAACCACTAAGCAGCTGTGATCCACGAAGGAGCAGACAGGACCTGGGAGACTCAGGGGCAAAGAAAGACTTCTGTAAGCAGAAGAATTCAAAGGCACTGAGAGACCCAAGGCTACAGCTCAGGAGTTTAAAGGACCAAGCAGAACCTTTGAACAGGAGGCAGAGGGATAGAGAATTACCCTGGAAGAAGCCCCAGCACAAGGTATCTGGTGGGTTTGGAACGGCTAGCAAGCTTAACTGTGGGAAGCCAGAAAGAGTGAACTTTAATTGTGAAAGACAGGACAAAGGCAGAAAGTTTGGTAGTAACTGGTTAAGCCAAGAGAAGCCTGACTGTTTTCCTTTTAACACTCTGAGAGACTCTCCAAGCACAGCTGAAGCGTTTTACCCTGCACTTTCATTTGGAGATAGGTGGGGAAAGGGAAATGCTTACACGCTGAACTCTTGTCCAAGTAAAAGCACTGATAATTGCCAAGAGATAAGAACATTAAACAAGCATTTACCTGAAGGAGGATATTCTCAGCCTAGCTCAGAAAATACACAGGCTGAATTACTTCTCACTGAATTCAGGGAGTTCCTTAAAAGTAGAGCAGTTTCTCCTCATGACGTAGCAAAGCCTATGAGCAGCTGTGAGGAAGAAATGCCTTTAATTTCTCTGCCATCTACAGAGCAGGAAGTCCCGATGGACTGCTCTACTTGTATAATTCAGAAGGACATTTAAGTGATATGCTTGACAATGTTTTATGAAGCAATATAACTAAGTTACCTCACTGATTGCCATGCTAAAGAAGCTTATGTGAAGAGAATAAGTGAAAGCATATTGTGTGCAATTCAGGAGCATTGCTGTTACCAGAGTTTTCTGTTACGTTATTGAAAGGAGGTCACATGACAAATGAATGTGATCAGTAATGGACATTTAGCCTAGCAGTGAAAAGCCTTGTTTAGTTAACTTTCTCAGCCTTGTTTTATGCTACATTATTTCATTTACGTCTGCTGCATTTGAACTGCGAAAGCGGGAAATAGACCTCACAAAATAAATTTTCTTTGCCTTGCCTTACTACTTGAGCACCTACACAACTACAACCTTAACCCTCAAGGGCATTCAAGGCCAGCCCCTCCCTTAACCCTCAAGGTCCAGGGAGTGGGTGGGTGGCATACCGGACTTACAGAAAGGTTGATTTTGTGCCTTGGATTGAGGGATGTTAGCGGTGCGAATATTAGGGCGAGGGTGTTTCCCTTGACGTGGGTGGGGGAGTTAACCATCTGGATATAACCTAGCACCTCGAGGGCATCAAGGAAGGCTTTGGTGTAGGAGTCTTGGAGGGCAGGGAGATTGAAGTCACCCATGAACCAGTTTGGCGTGCATAGGTTTCCGGCATTGCAGGCAAGGTCAATTATTGTGGCTAGGTCATCCGGGGATGGAGAGGGTGCTCGGTAGATCAGGTTGATGGTGCAGTACTTATTCGCTATGGTGATGGAGTCAAGGACTGAGTTACTGCTGGAAGCAATCAATTGAAAATGTCGTTCTGTCTTAGCCAGGATGATAGTTCCTCCGCCTCTCCGTTCAGCTCTGTGACATGAGTGGACAGTGAAGTTAGGGGGAACAAACTGGTGAAGGAGAACGGAGTCTGAGGTGGACAGCCATGTTTCGGTGATGCATAGGATGTCGAGGTCAAGGGCGGACAGCATGTCCGTCACGGCTGGCCATTTCTTTCGGACCGAACGTGCATTTATGAAGGCACATTTGAGGTCGCGAGGGAGGGGGTGATGTTCCTTCTGAGGGGGTTTGGGTTGCTGGAGGGCAACATAGATGAGGTGAGGATATGGCATGCGCCCAGGTCTTCCCGTTTGGTTGTTGGGGTGCCCATAGCATCTTCTCCATGAGCCGTGTAGGATTGGGATGGAGTTGTGAGCAGGTATGAGGGCCTCGGTAAAATGTGCAAGAGCCAGGAACATGCAGCAGGTGAGCAATGTGTAGGAATAAGCGGTTATAGTAAGTGGTAACATGGCGGTTAGTTGAGGCAGGGTGGTTCAAGTGGTTCCTAATGGTGCGGTTTGCTGTGACAATTAACAGAGATCAGATATATAATACAGATACAACAATTGATACCCTTAGTCTAGTGCAGCATTAGTGTAGTTCAGTTTAGTACATTTAGAGTAGGTTCTGATGGCTTTGTAGTTTGTTATAGGCCAGAAACCGATGTCATGACAGCGTCCTAAGGGTGATGTAGCAACTGGCTGGCACTAGTTACCTGACAAACGATGTCTATTTAGACCACTCTTCAGCCGTCCCTTTCGGGTATGTCCATATTTGTGAAATCGTGCCTGATCTTGGACGTGCCTGATTTTTCTTCAGACATTCTGGTACGAACATCATTTGTAAAATGCTACTTCATGTGTATGCTTAATGATCTCTCAAAAGGCTCTAGTGAATTTCACCCAAGTCTTGGCAAGAGTGTCCCTTTTAGGATGGTCAAAAAAAGCGAGAGGAATGTGTTTTTCTCCTACAGCGATCCTTTGGGTGTTTGCTGCAATGGTAGTTTCAGTTATATTATCAAGTGACCCCTAGGGTCAGGGTAGCCATTTTTAGTTAGCTTTTAAGGGAAAAAGAACCCTTCCTGCATCCCTATATTGACTTATTTAGAAGTCAGAGACAGAGGGAGCTCCAGAATAGAGAGTGAGTTCATTTGATCTCGGTGACTTTAAACTGGAGAAACAGGCAAATGGCCTGTGTGCTCGTTTAAAATCTTGTTTTTAACCTTGGTATGTTAAAGCAGCAAAAAGGCTAGTAGCTTTAATTTTCTTTTTTTTTTCTTTTTTTTTACAGACAGGAAGCTTTTGGCCCACTACTCTTCCAAAAAGGGAAAGCTGAATCAAAAGGAGTTTCTAGGACCTCTTATCTAGAGATCCCCATATGCTCGAAGGCTAAAAAATGTAAGATAAGCTATTTGCTTGGTTAATTAGTACCTTGAGAAGAAGTGGCATAATTACTCACCTGTAACGGGTTTTCTCAGGGGACAGCAGGAATCAGTCTTCACATATGGGTGACATTGACGTCGATGGAGCCCTGCGCAGAAGCTTCTCCCCAGCTTTCAAAGAAAGCCTTTGGGAGATGCACCACGCATGAATGGTCACTTTCCTGTCCAAGGGTGCCATCTTGCCTCAGTCGAATGGCATAGCTAAAGGCGGCAAAAATTATAACAAAACAACTCCATGGGGAGGAAGTAGGGTTGTGAGGACTGATTCCTGCTGTCCCCGAAGAACACCTGTTACAGGTGAGTAACTACGCTTTCTTCAGGAACAAGCAGGAAGTCAGTCCTCACATATGGGACTCCCTAGCTACAGGCTACCGAGAACCTATAGAAATGCCATGGGAGAGCTGTGAGCGGCAGAAAGTGAGTCTTAAGGAGATAGATTCTCAAGAGACCCAAGTGTCCAGTGAAAACCAGCACTCCGGTAGCCTGAACACAGAAGGGTTGGAGGGCAGGATTTGCCTACACCCCGAACAGATGATGGAGAACAGGCTGGCCAAAGATGCTGTCCCATCGGGACTCTCTCTCCAGGCAGTAATGAGCTGCAAAAGAGTGGACTGAAGACCAGGTGGCAGCATGGCAGATGTCCAACAGAGGGACAGAACACAGGTTTGCCACAGACGCCGCCATAGCCCTGACGCTATTTGCTTTGATTCGGTGCTCCAGCAAGAGACCAGCCTGCTCATAGGCGAGGGCAATGCAGTCTGTCACCCAAGTGGACAGAGTTCACTTGGTCATCGCCTCCCCCAGCAGACTGGAGTCATAGAAGACGAAAAGCTGGGAGGTTTTGCGGTGGTCCTGGGTCAACTTAACATGTCTTCAGTAGCAGAATGGCTAACCTACTGAAGACAGCTTTAAACCAGATTCGTTGGGGATGGGTGAAGAAAGCCCACAAGTAAGTGAAACATTAAATATCTCTATAGAAATGGCTAAAAGGGGGACCATCTGGAAAGCGGTGTATATAAATCCCAGATGTTGAGGCTTTAATGGAAGAGGCTGACTTGGATTTAATGGTGGTTACAAAGACATGGTTCATGGACAACCATGACTGGGATGTACCGTATTTTTCGCACCATAAGACGCACTTTTTCTTCACCAAAAAGTGGGAGGAAAAGTGCCTGCGTCTTATGGTGCGAATATAAGAAGTTGCAGAGCGGCAGCGGGTCCCCCGGGACCTTCCGTGTCCTTGGGGACTGCATCATCCCTCCCCCGCCCCGTGTTCAGGCTTACCAGTGCCAGCCACCACCACAGAAGATCTCCTCCTTAGACACTCACCGACTCCTTCTTCTGCAGCCGCGGCTGTGCTTTTAAAATCATCTCGGAGCCCTTCCTGTCTTGACGGGCTCCGTGCAGCATTGTCCCGCCTCCAAAGGAAGTGGTAAACAACTTCCTTTAGAGGCGGGACAATGCTGCACGGAGCCCGTCAAGACAGGAAGGGCTCCGAGATGATTTTAAAAGCACAGCCGCGGTTCCCTAAGAGGCAGGGAGCCGCGGCTGCAGAAGAAGGAGTCGGTGAGTGTCTAAGGAGGAGATCTTCTGTGGTGGTGCCAGCGCTTCCCAGATTGCCAGAAGCCACTGATATCATGAGGTAATAGGAGAGCAGGACGTACGATAGCTACACTTGAGCAGAACACAGCTTCCTGTAAGTGGCTTCTGGCAGGGATTGGGGAAGACTTGGAAATCATCGTTTCTCTTTTTCCAGCCCAGTTTCCTGACTTCAAATGCTAGGGTTAAAAATTAGAGGCTCTTGGGGGTATTCTAACATCAATATTACTAGCAATAATAAGCACTTTCACAGCAAATAGGTAGGATGCATAAGGCAATCAAAACAGAATATTTTTTTTTCCTATTTTCCGTAGGATGCATAAGGCAATCAAAACAGAATATTTTTTTTCCTATTTTCCCCTCTGAAAAACCAGGTGCGTCTTATGGTCCGGTGCGTCTTATGGTGCGAAAAATACGGTAATTATATCAGGCTATACCTTATTTAGGACGGATAGGATAGGAGGAAGGGAAGGAGTGGTAGCACTATATGTAAAAAATAATATTAAAGCTACAGAATTACAGGGCTTAAAAGGGACAGAGGAGGCACAGTGGGTTAAATTAGAAAGAGGGAAAGAGAAATCAATTTGCATTGGTGTGATATACAGACCCCTCTCACATGAAGAAGTAGATGGAGAATGAATAAAAGACATACGCAGCATTGCTAGGAAAGGGGAAGTGCTATTGATAGGTGATTTCAGTATGCCAGATGTTGACTGGCACATCCCTGCTGCGGTGTCATCTAGAAGTAAGAAGATCCTGGACTATCTACAGGGAGAAATATTCAGGCAACTGCTAACAGAACCAACACGTGAAGGGGCTATACTGGACTTGGTACTTACCAATGGGAAAAGTGTTTCTGATGTTATAGTGGGAGAACATCTCGCATCCAGTGATCACCAGATGGTGTGGTTCCATATTAGGACTAGGGCTGATAAAATCCATTCAAAAGTAAGGGT
This sequence comes from Ichthyophis bannanicus, assembly GCA_033557465.1. Taxonomy (NCBI): domain Eukaryota; kingdom Metazoa; phylum Chordata; class Amphibia; order Gymnophiona; family Ichthyophiidae; genus Ichthyophis; species Ichthyophis bannanicus. The sequence continues at coordinate 95,265,038 of CM066042.1, read as the reverse complement.
CTTAGATTTTAGGAAATTAACTTTGCCAAGATGGACCAATACTCCAAGGAATCTTTAGTGGGATGGGAACAGCTGGGGGATGTAGAAAAACAGTGGGAAAATCTCAAAGAGGATATTGTAAGGGAACACAAACCTTTTGTTAGAAAGGTAAATAAAGGTAAAGGGCAAAGGAGGCTGCTATGGTTCTCAAAAGTAGTAGCTGAAAGGTGAAGAAGAAAAGGGAAGTCTACATAAAATACAAGAGATCACAGAGAGCGGAAGACAGGCATCCATATTTGGAAAAACTTAGAGAAGCAAGCAGAGTAGTGTAGGAGTTAAGGACGGGTTTAAGGACTAATTTGGCTTACTTAATTTGGCTCACTTTGTCAGGAAAGTAAAGATACTAAAAAAGAAATAGCCAATGCAATAAAATGGGGGGATAAGACATTTTTCAGATATGTTAGTGAGACAAGGAAGGGCAAAAGTGGTACTGTCAGACTCAAAGGAGAAGGGTAGGAATACGTAGAAGCTGATAAAGATAAAGTGGAATTGCTTGACAAATATTTCTGTTCCGTGTTCACAGATGAAGGGCCAGGAGCAGGATCTCAGAAAATATCCACAAATAGGAAAAGAAGCGATGGGGATCTCAAACGATTTTCAGAAGACTGTTTTCGGGAGGAACTAGCTAAACTAAAAGTAGAGAAAATGATGGAACCAGTTAGGATACATCTGAGAATACTGAAGGAGCTTGGGGACGTTCTAGCGGCTCTGCTAACTGACCTTTTCAATGCCTCTTTGGAGTCAGGAGTGGTCCCAGAGGACTGGAGAATGGCACGTGGTCCCTTTACACAAAAGCATAAGTAAGAATGTGGTTGAAAACTACAGGCTGGTTAGTCTAACCTCTGTGGTGAGTAAATGATTGGAAACACTGCTCAAAGAGAAAATAGTGAGGTTTCTAGAGTCCAGTGGATTACAGGATCGGAGGCAGCATGGATTTATCAGAAGCAGGTTTTGTCAGACAAATCTGATTGATTTCTTTAACTGGGTGACCAGGGAGTTGGACTGAGGAAGAGCCCTAGATGTGGTGTACTTGGATTTCAGTAAATCCTTTAACACCATTCCGCATAGGCAACTTATCAAGGAACTGAGCACTCCAAGGATGGACCCTAAAGTTACTGATTGGGTTAGAAATTGGTTGAGGGGGAGGTGACAAAGAGTACAGGTAAATGGAACTCACTCAGAAGAGAGAGAGGTTACCAGTGATGTGCCGCAAGGTTCTGTCCTTTGTCTGATTCTTTTTAACATCTTTGTTAGTGATATTGCGAAAGGGCTGTCGGGTAAGGTTTGCCTCTTTGCAAATGATACCAAAATCTGCAATAGAGTAGACACCTAGGAAGGAGTGGATAACATGAGGAGGGAGCTAGCTAAGCTTGAAGAATGGTCAAGAATTTGGCAGCTGAGAGTAATACTAAAAAAAAAAAGGAAGGGTCATGCATTTGGGCTGCAAAAGTCCAAAGGAGCAGTACAGTTGGGGGGGGAGGGGAGTACTTCTGTCCACAAAAGAAGAACAGGACCTGGGCGTGATTGTGTCTGACAATCTTAAAGTAGCTAAATAAGTAGAAAAGGCGACAGCAAAAGCAAAAAGGATGCTTGGGTGCATAGGGAAAGGAATGGCCAGCAGAAAAAAAGAAGGTGATAGTGCCTCTGTATAGGTCTTTGGTGTTACCTCATTTGGAGTATTGTGTGCAGTTCTGGAGACCACACCTTCGAAAGGATATAAACAGGTTGGAGTCAGTGCAGAGGGTGGCTACTAAAGTGGTTAGTGGTCTTCGCTATAAAGCATGCGAGGACAGACTTGAGGATCTTAACATGCATACCCTAGAGCAGTGGTTCTCAACCTCTTTTGTACCGTGACCCTTTACCATTGGTGAACTTGTGGTGACCCCAATGATAAAATCAAATGCGTCTCTCTTCCTTTACCATTAACACATTGTCGCTGTAATCATTTGTTGAATTATTAATATATTATAGGCCTTTGCAATATGTTTTTATTTGTAAAATTTACTTATTTACACCACAATAATTGATCACAATAACAAGTAACAATATTTTATTTCAAAATTATGATGATTTTGTAGTCAAATCACTAATATGAAATAAAATTATTTTTTCTACCTTTGTTGTCTGACCAATTTATTCTCTGATCATGCTGGTCCCGATCTGAGGCTTCTGCTTTCCTGTCTTCTCTTAGCTTTCTTTCTGTGGTCTATGGTCCATCTGCCATTTCTTATCTCTTCTTTCGTTTTCTTCACTTCTTTCCATCAGCCTATTTCCAGTCCCAGTAACCCTCCCCAGTATCAGCCCCTTTCCAGTCCTCACTCTCAGTACCTTCCAATGTCAACTTGCATTCCCATGACTGCCACTGGTGTCCATTCCCTTCCAGTCCCCCTCCTTCCCCACTGTCCAGTCCCTTTTAATACAAATACCATGGCAGCCCCTCTCAGATCCACTTCCTTCCAGTTCCATTCTCCCATCCCCTCGTATCAGCCCATTTGTAGCCTTAGCCCCCAGTTTTCTTCCAGGGCCAGCAGCTCTATCCTCCCCCTCCCCACAATCAACCCATTCCCAGTCGAAGCCCCCCAATCAGCTCGCTTCCAGTGCTAGTCCCCCCTCAACCCCATTACCAGGGCTAGCCTCCCCTAATCAGCCCAATACCAGTCCTACCCCCTCTCATTACCAGTCCTAGCCTCCTCTAATCAGCCCATTTCCAGTCCTAACCTCCCCAATCAGCTCATTTCCAATGCTAGCCTCCCATCAGTCCATTACCAGTCCTACCCACCTATCAGCACATTACCAGTCCCAACCCCTCCTTGATCAGTCCATTACCAGTCCTACCCACCTATCAGCACATTACCAGTCCCAACCTTCCCTAATCAACCCATTACCAGTCATAGCCCCCCCCCCATCTGCCCATTATAATCCTAACCGCACTGTCTGTCCAGCATTTATCCCTCATCTGTCTAGTATGTCCCCCTGTCTCTTCCCTTTGTCCATGTAAACCCCCTCCCTCCATCCATCCATATCAGCCCCCCTCCCTCCCTCCATGTCAGCCCCCCTCTGTCCATGTCAGCCCCCCTCCCTCCATCCATCCGTCAGCCCCCTCCCCTTTCCCTCCATCCATGTCAGCACCCCTCCAACCATGTCAGCCCCCTCCCTCCCTCCAACCATGTCAGCACCTCTCTCTCCATGTCAGCCCCCCCTCCCTCCATCCATCCATATCAGCCCCCCCTCTGTCCATGTCAGCCCCCACCCCCATGTCAGCCCCGTTGCAGGTTCCCTGCTCCCCTTTCCCCATGTCTGCCTCCTTCTTCTGCAGCCTCGGCTCCCTGTCTCTTAGGAAACAGCGGCTATGCCTGTAAAACCGTTGTGGAGCCTTTCTGTCTCTAAACAGGCTACGTGCAGCATTGTAAAACCATTGTGGAGCCTTCCTGCCTCTCGACGGGCTCCGTGCAGCATTGTCCCGCCTCCAAAGGAAGTGGTAAACAACTTCCTTTGGAGGCGGGACAATGCTGCACGGAGCCCGTCGAGAGGCAGGAAGGCTCCACAATGGTTTTACAGGCATAGCCTCGGTTCCCTAAGAGGCAGGGAGCCGTGGCTGCATTAGAAGGGAAGCGGTGAGTTTGCCGCTGCCAAGAAGCAGACTCGGCAGCGGCAGCAACTTGTGCTTTTTTTTTTTTTAAATGGCGGAGTGAGTCAACCCCCGCTAAATCCTGTGGCGACCCCCGTGGGGGTCGCAACCCACAGGTTGAGAACCGGTGCCCTAGAGGAAAGGCAGGATAGAGGAGATATGATAGAGATGTTTAAATATTTCCATGGCATAAATGTACAGGAGGAGAGCCTCTTAAGACTGACAGCAAGCTCTGCTACAAGGGGACATAGGATGAGGGTGAAAGGGGGTAGACACAGGAGTAATATGTGGAAATATTTCTTTATGGAAAGAGTGGTAGATGCGTGGAAATGTCTTCCAGTGGAGGTGGTAGAGATGAGGACACTATCTGAATTTAAAAAAAACCTGGGATAAACACAGAGGATCTCTAAGGGAAAAGAGGGGACTATTGTAGTAGTTGATATGGAAGGGCAGACTAGATAGGCCATATGGCCTTTTTCTGCCGTCATGTTTCTATGTTTTTATGTTGGAGGTAGAAAGACAGGGCCCTCTTGCATTCCAAAGTATGCAGTAGGGTCTCTGCCTGGCTGATGTGAGGCCATAGAAAGAAGGTGGGGAGCCCCACATCCTGATTGAGGTGGAAAGAGGACACTACCTTAGAAAGGAAATTGGGGTGCGTGCCGAGCACTACCCTATTCTTATAGAACCTTGTGTGTGGCGGATCGGCCACTAACGCCTGAAGCTCGCTGACCCTGGGAGCGGACATTAGCGACACTAGGAAGACCATCTTTCATGAGATGTATCGGAGGTGGCAGATAGTCAGGAGATCGAACGGTGGCCCGGTGAGCTTGGATAGTACCACACTGAGGGCGCACTCCACCTCTGGAGGGCAGATGGGGGACTTGGATAACAGGATGCTCCACAAAAAGTGGGTCACGAGAGGTTGGACAGAGAGGGGCTTGCCCTCGATAAGGTGGTGGTGCGCCACTAGAGCACTCAGGTGCACCCTGACCAAGTTGGACTTCAGTCCTGCCTGTGAAAAGTGGAGCAAATATTGTAGTAAAAGCTGCACAGAACACAAGAACAGGTTAATTTACCATTCTGTGCACCACACTGAGAATCTGCGCCATTTGAAGGCATAGGCTCATCTCGTGGAGACCCTGCGGGAGGCCAAGAGGACCTCCTCCATCTCCTCTGAAAGATTGAAAGGGGCCAAGGCTACCCTTTCAGCAGCCAACTCATTAGTGACAGGGATCCTGGACTGAGGTGTAGGAGGGAGCCCTCCTCCTGCAACAGCAACCCCAGGGCACACCCTAAGGGGACCGGGAGCCCCGAGGACAAGCAGAGGAGCAATGGGAATCACAGTTGCCTGGGCCACCAGAAGGTAATCATGCTGAGCCTTGAAAAGGGTCTTAGCAATCAGCGACATGGGCGGGAAGGCATAAAGAAGGCCCTCTGTCCATGTGATGAGGAACGCATCTGCCGCCACCCGTGAGGAGTGCGGTTGGCGGGAGCATAAGTGTGTCAAGCTGGATGTTGATAGTACTCATGAAGAGGTCCATCAGTGGAACCCTCCAGAGTTGGAAGAGCTGAGAGGCCACCCCGAGATCCAGCCACCACTCAAACAGCCAGAGTACCCTGCTCAGCTTGTCTGCTAGGGCCTTGAGCTGGCCCGGCACATATACTGCCCGCAGGAGCATCCCATTGCAGAGTGCAAAGGAGCAGAGAGCCACTGCCTCCTGACAGAGGGCATAAGACACTGTGCCCCTCTGCTTGTTCACATAGAAAATTACCACCTGACTGTCCATTTGGACAAGCACTGACTGGTGCAGAAGGCGGTGGCGAAAGGCTCAGCGAGCCAGGCATATGGCCCAAAGCTCCAACAGGTTGATATGCAGATGGCTCTCTGATACTGACTGGTGCAGAAGGCGGTGGCGAAAGGCTCAGCGAGCCAGGCATATGGCCCAAAGCTCCAACAGGTTGATATGCAGATGGCTCTCTGACTATGACCAACTGCCCTGGGTGCAGAGATCTTCGCAGTGAGCACCCCAACTCAGCATGGAAGTGTCCGTGGTGAGGACCCTCTGGGGATGGGGGTCCTGGAAGGGCACCCCCACCATTAGATGCTGCGGAGCTTGCCACCAGCAGAGGGAGTCCACAAGTTGGTGGCTCACTATCACCCTGTCCCGCAGCCATCCAGTGACCTGGGTCCACTGCAAGCGGAGGCACCACTGGGCTGCCCTCATGTGGAAGTGGGCTTCTGGGGTGACATGAACCATGGATGCCATGTGGCTCAGCAGACATAGCAGGAGGTGAAAGGAGACGAGCAGACATAGTGCATCTGCGTTGTACATCTGCGGCCACCACCCTGAGGCAGTCAGTCTTGGGAGCTAACTAGGCATTGGCTCAAATATCACCACTGCCCAGTTAGCGACCCATGGGTAAAGAAAGGTGCAGCAAAAGCTGGCTTATCTTTACTTGTGAGAGCTAACCGGGCAGCAGCTCAATATCACAGCTGCCCAGTTAGCTTCTGCAGTAGCCTAGACTGTGTGGCAAACCTGGATATTCAATGCTGGTGGCTGGATATGGCCCCCGACTGGAATATCCTGGTTATCTCTTCAGCGCCAGCGGCTAACCACTGTAATCACACTAGCTGCTGACACTGGCTATTAGGCCCCTAAGAATTTTACCGAGATAGTCATGTCTACCATCTCCACTACAGTTAAGCCAGTATTCATGTAGATACCCTTAAGGTCCTGTATCTTTTCTTTCACCAGGTCCTCTGGTTCTACCAGAGTTCTATATAACCTTTTTGTAACCTGTCTGTTTCTAGAACAGGAGGGACTGTCTGGCCTCTGACTTTCTTTATCTTTATTGTCATTTGATATACCGCCTTAGGCAGCCATCCAGATAACCTTAGTAAGGTAATGAGAGGATTCTTGTAGTACGCTGTGAGCAGGCAGGACACAAACCCCCACAGAGCCAGGTGGAGGGTTAAAGGAAAAGGCTTTATTTACAGGGAGTTCCCAGCAGTAGCAAAGAAACGGTTCTCCCCTCCCCCAAAGTTCCTTCACTCTGTGTTCTATAACAGCAGCAGAGAAACAGTTCTCTCCTTCCCCAAAGTTCCTTCACTCTGTGTTCTATAACAGCAGCAGAGAAACAGTTCTCTCCTTCCCCAAAGTTCCTTCACTCTGGGTTCCATAACAGCAGCAGAGACACAGTTCTCTCCTTCCCCAAAGTTCCTTCACTCTGTGTTCTATAACAGCAGCAGAGACACAGTTTTCTCCTTCCCCAAAGTTCCTTCACTCTGTGTTCTATAACAGCAGCAGAGAAACAGTTCTCTCCTTCCCCAAAGTTCCTTCACTTTGGGTTTCACAGAGAAACAGTTCTCCCTCTTCCACACCCTTTCCAGGCATTCTCCAGCCTTTCTTCTTAAAGGGACAGGGCTTTTCAGTACAATATATCACTTATGCTAGGCTTGGCTGGAGAGTTTCCCTGTGGGGTATGGGGTGCTTCCCAAACACTCCATCACATACTCTCCCCCTCAACTCAACCCTAGTCAGTTGAGCACTAGGCACTCCCAGCTCTTTAATAATGCCATGGAAGGTAAAATGGGTACATCCTGGAACACTGCAGAACCAATCTTTGTTCTGCCATACCCGGTGAGTCAAATTCTGTTTCTGGGTATTTGAAATGGGTTCTCCGAACAGAACTTGATCTGTGTTTAAGGGTAGCTGCACTTTGGGTCCACATTCTTCTCCTTGCCATAGCCATTGCACTGCAGTATGGTGCTCTCGCTTCTGGCCAAGTACCTAAGAGGGGAAGGAAACATGGTGCAACCCTGGATTCATTCAAAGGGGTTTCTGAGAACAGGTGACCGAGATTGCTTAAATCAAAGCACTGCAGGGTGTCTCCTCAAGAATTACTGAAGAAGCAACAGCTAGGAACAGCACCATAGAGTGCTACCAAAAGATTTCTGAGGAGGAGTGTTTAAGATATGTAGATCTTAAGCCAAAGCTCTGCAGGGGCCTCATACAGGAGCTCTTAAAAGGACCAGCCAAGGCAACATCCACTAAGGAGGAAGAAGATTTTAGGGAGACACAGAAACTATGAGACTGAGCAAGAAGAACAGTGTTTGCTGTTGTTGTTTAGTGTTGTCAAGTCAGTGCTGACTCATGGCGACCCTCTGGAGAATTGTCTTAAACTGTGTTCGGTCTTCAGTCAGGCGGCAAATTGTTGATAAAGTGGCAACCATAGCTGCTGTTTTTGTACCAATCCATCTCGTTGCTGACCTCCTCTTTTGTGTTGACTTTCAACCTTGCCAAGCATGTTTTTCCATAATGATCTTTCTCTTCGCCATGATGTGTCCAAAGTATGAAAGTTGAAGTCATGTCATCTGAGCTTCTATAGGCTGGTTTGTTCTTCAGGTAGTCCATGGTATACACAGTATTTTTCACAGCACCATAATTCGAAGCCATCGATTTTCTTCCTGCATATCCTTTTCACTGCCCAACTTTCACATCTATATAACGTTATTGAAAATACCATGGCTTGGACAAGTCAAATCTTTCTATGGAGAAATATATCTCTGCTCTTGAGAATCTTGTCTAGGTCCTTCATAGCCATTCTGCCAAGAGCAATAAGTAGTCGGATTTCTTGAATGCTCGTCGTTTCAGTACCTGCAGTTTTCTCTAAACCAAAAGGACCCTATTTAATTACTCCCTGTCAAGGAGAGGGATCACATTTGGAGTTTAGGACTCTATTTGGTGAAAGCCCAAAGACATGGACTGGAATAGAGAGTTAAGAGGTTGGAAGTAGATTTATTGAAGTTTATATTTTCTTATCTGTTAACAAGTGACATTTTGTGATTGGAGATTTTTGTTAATGACTGATTTTTTTTAAAGTGAACTACACCATGTTTAGAATCAACATTTTGGCCTGGACTGAGTCTCTTTGCAGTGAAAGAAGTTGAGAGATTGACTTGTAAGTACCATAGGTCTCCCAAGATATCCAGCTCCCACCCCAAGAACCCTCTTTAACCCAGACAGTCTGCAGGGAGAGTCTGGCTCCTAGATATGGTGCCCCAGACTGTCTTACAGCATTTCCAACTACTGTGAGGGACACATAGCCTGGCAGGGGATGCATCCAGAATATCACCAAAGTCATATTCAGCAAGTGAATATAGGATCCATGCTGGGTTTCTACAAAACATCTAAAATGTCTCTATAAGTTTGATCATGAGAGTGGCTGCCAGATCGCTCATCAAAATCTAATAGCACATGAGCTGGGGGGGAAGAGAGGAGGAAGGGCTTGCCAAAATTTCACTGAACTCATTTCATCAGTGGATTAGCATAAATTATATCTGCTAAAGACCTCCTAAACCTGAAAGTTTTCCTTGAAATCACACCTGCCCATATGTGCCAATGCCCATTTTCACAAGGTTTTATTATTATTAGCATAAAGACTTTAAAAAGTAAGTGGCTACCAACTTACAATTGAAATCCAACTACAAAAGAGAAGCTAAAATAAACATTTAACATGCTATTCTACAATGGTACAACTCAAGATCCGACAACTTTTATCAGGGAGACTCAGAACCAGGTTTTCCTTTTTGGGGGAAAGGAAATTAAGGGAATGACTGGACTTTTAACTAGGAGTGAATCTACAATTCTATTAAGAATACCAGTTCCCCAAATGATACCGTATAACTTGAATTTGGCCACAGAACATTTGCATTAGCAGCTATGCATGTTCCCTGAAAACAACAGCCTTCAATTTTACTCCCAGAAACACAGCACTAAAATGACCTAGAGAAAAAAAGAAAATCCCCAGCCTCTATGACATCATACCTCAATTAACTAATAACATGTTAGTTATCATTAGTATTTAGCTCACGTCTTTCCAGTAGTAGATCAAGGCAAGTTACAATCAGGCATTATAGGTATTTCACTGCCCTGGAGGGCTTAAAATAGAGTAGTTACTCACCTGTAACAAGTGTTCTCCAGGAGCAGCAGGAATCAGTCCTCACATATGGGTGACGTCGGTGCCAACGGAGCCCCCGTGCGGAGCATTTCCCCAGCTTTCATAGAAAGCCTTTGGGAATGCAGCGCGCATGCACGGTCCCCTTCCCGCTGTGATAAGGAAGCTTATCAGAGCCCAGAGAATAATGACAAAGGAAGGGAATTTACCCTAATCAAGGGACCCGATTTGTCAGGTCACAGGAATAAAACTGCATGTTTTCCTAAAAGACAGGTTATTTCAGGCTGCAATGGCCTGCAGAAAGCCCCTAGTGGAGATGAGGTGAAGGAGTATAAGCCCAGATTGAGAAACCCTTACGTCACTCCTAATTACTCAGCTGCCAGGAGGGAGTCTGACCACCAACACCTGAGGAGTGAAAGGGAGGGGTTAGAAACTGGGAACTTTAAAACTAGAACAGAATACTCAGAAAGGAGGAGTAGGAGCGAGAAGGGGAAGAAGAAGAAGGAGAGAGGAGCTCAGAGAGATCCGTGTTCTTGGAGAGATTTCTATGAGAAGCCAGCTTCAAGGGATTGGAGAAATCCAGAGGTTTGGAGAACTTCAGCTAGGAACCCTAAAGCAGCAGTCGGTAAGAGGACCGAAGCAGCTGAAGGGAGAAGGAACACGAATACCTTTTGGAAGAGGTATGGAGCAGATGCCCTGAGGTCCAGGAATACAGACTGGAAGACAGGTCATAAAAGCTCAGATGCATACTGGCCAGAGTATCTAAGAGGACAGCCTAATGCCAGCTTTAACTCAGGTATGAACTTTGGACGTTTGTCTAACCTAGAGCAATGCAAAGTGCTTAGAAACAGTTCCTGTCCTAATGGAGGTCATATAGTAAAGCCCTCTGATCCAGAACCCAATATAGAACCTATGCAAATAGAAGAACAAGATATAATTACAGAGGAAGATGATACTTTCATGGACTGTTCTTTATGCAAAGTTGCTAGCACAGAGAAATCCTGAAAGTGTGATCAAACATAAAAAGGAAACGTTCTAGTAACTGGCACAGCAGAAGGTTTGTGTGAAAAGAAAGAAGGTTTTGGGGAAAGTGAAATACTTGTGCAGAGAAGGAGAAAAGCTGTTGATTGAAGCTTGTTAGCCAGCTGATATCAAAGCAGAGCACGGCTCAGGCTGTGCACACGTTGGATATAAAAAGTTCTTTGAATGTGAAAAGAAAAGCTGTTTTGTGAAGAAGCTTTTATTTTTGATTTGCTCTACACCAAGCACTGCTGAGCAGGTTTGTCAGCAGTGGCTGAAAGACTTTCCATTGTTTAATGGACTTTACAAGCTACTTGCATAAGCTTTCAGTTGTATTGTTATTTTGAATATAAATCCTGGAGAAGACATCCTAAGGTGTTACCAAGTGACATACCAGGGTATGCAAGACCATCTCAGCCCAGCTAGCATGAGGCCTGGGAAAGAAAGTCGGAAGAACCACCTCCTGATTGAGGTGGAAGGAGGAGACTACCTTTGGAAAGAACTTAGGGTGAGTCTGTAAGACTACTCTGTTCCTATAGAACCTGGTATAAGGTGCTTCTGATACGAGGGCCTGAAGCTCACTCACTCGCCTTGCTGAGGTAAGGGCTACCAGAAATAGCGTTTTCCAGGACAGAAAACGCAGAGGGCAAATAGCCATAGGTTCAAATGGTGGGCAAGTAAGCCATTGCAAGACCACATTTAAATCCCATTCAGTGGCAGGTGGACGCACCGGAGGCTTAAGCAAAAGCAGGCCTCTGAGGAAGCGAGCCACCAAAGGATGACTGGAGAGAGACTGACCCTCCACCTGTGAGTGGTGTGCTGAAAGAGCACTAAGATGAACTCTAACGGAATTGGAATTAAGGCCTAGGTTGGACAGGTGAAGCAAATACTGCAGCACCACTGGTACCAGGCAGGAGAAGGGATTCTCATTGTGTTGAGTACACCAGGCAGAGAATCTACGCCACTTAGGGGCATAAGACTTTCTGGTGGACTGCCTCCTAGAGGCCAAGACTACGTCCTCCACTTCCCTAGGCAGTAGTAAAGGCGCTAGGACTACCCTTTCAGCAGCCAGGCCATCAAATTGAGGGACTGGAGATTGGGGTGCAAGAGAGATCCCTGCTTCTGAGACAGGAGATCAGGTTGCATCCCCAGAGGGAGAGGAGTGTCCACCGCCAGTTGCAACAGTAACGGGAACCAGGATTGCCTTGGCCACCTGAGGCCCACCAGAATCACTGAGGCCTTGTCCCGGGTCACCTTGAAAAGGGTCTTGGACACTAGAGGCGTGGGAAGAAACGCATATAGGAGGCCTGTAGACCATGGAATGAGAAACGCATCCGCTGCTACTCTGAGAGGATGCGGTTGTCTGGAACAGAACCTGGGTAGTTGGCGGTTCAGAGGACTGGCAAAGAGATCCATGGTTGGCAGACCCTATCTCAGGAAGATCTGTTGAACCACTAAGGGATTCAACTGCCATTCCTGCAGGATCCTGCTCAATCTGTCCGCCAGGTAATTCTCTTGACCTGGAAGGTGGACTGCTTTGAGAAGAATGCCATGATTGACTGCCCAGGAGCACAGTTTCTGCGCTTCCTGACATAGAAGACGGGACCCTGTGCCCCCTTGTTTGTTGACATAGAACATAGCAACTTGATTGTCCGTCTGAACTAAGACGGACTGGTGAGAGATGAGACGAGAGAAAGTTCTCAGGGCAAAGCGGATAGCTCTCAGTTCTAAAAGATTGATCTGCTGTGCGGCCTCCCAAGGAGTCCACAGGCCTCGAGTACATGCCCCTTGGCAATGTGCACCCCAACCTTGAAGAGAAGCATCGGTTGTTAGCACCTGAGAGTGTGGAGGTGCCTGAAAAGGCACCCCTTGCACTAGATTCGAAAGATGAGGCCACCATTGCAGAGAAGACTGTAGGAAGCTGGACACCCTCACCTTGTCCGCGAGGCTTCCTGTGGCCTGGCGCCACTGAGTCCTGAGGCCTGTGATAAGGAAGCTTATCAGGACCCAGGAGACAGGGATAAAGAGAAGGAATTCACCCTTCTCAAAGGACCTATTTTACAAGGTCAGAGACACAAAACTCCATTTACACCTAGAAAGCAGGTAATTCCTAGCTGCAATAGGATGCAGAATGCCCCTAGTGGAGAAAAGGAGAGGGAATGCAGGCCCAGGGTAAGGAACCCTTACGTCACTGAATTCCCCAATTATTCAGCTGCCACGAGGCAGTTTGATTTCCAACACCTGAGAGGAGAAGGGGTGGGGCTGGAGCCTGAGAGGTTTAAGTCTAGGTCAGATTATCCAGAGGGAGAGAGGAGTAGGAATGCTTACTGGAAGAGGAATGGAGTTGGAACAGTAAGAACAGCAGGAATAAGAAACACAAGTCGGAGGACAGGACGAGGAAGCTCAGGTGAATGGTGGCCAGAGCATGAGAGAGGAGAAGCTGATACAAGCCTGGACCCAGGTATGAGCATTAGAAGCTTGCCTAATTTGGAGCACTACAGAATTGCAAGAGACAGCTTTTGCCCTAACGGGAGGCAATCAGCTAAGCCCTCTGAGCCAGACAAGAAGGTAGAGCCTATGCAACTGGGTGAACAAGACCTAGCTGTAGAAGAAGACGACTCATACATGGATTGCTCTTTATGCCAGTCTTCAAATACAGAGGGTTTGGAAGGGAGTCAACCATAAGGAAAACCTCCAGTGTCCGGTAACCCTGAGAGTCTGTAGATAACTTGTGAAAGTCCTGTGTTAAAGGAGAAATACCTTTGCTGAGCAAGCCGAGGCTGCCTAAGTAAAACTTGTTATCCAGCTGCTAGCCAGTGCAGTGCACAGCCTGAAGCCGTGCTGATGGTGAAAGTAAGAAAAGCTTTGATTGTGTTTTCACTATTCCTAAAACCTTGCATAGAGAATTGTTTGCCTATGAAGAATTAAACTTCTTGTTGAAAGTTTTCCTGTGCTTAAGGGGACAAACAGCCGGGAAGTGTTCTGGACTGAGAGAAAAGAAACCTGTTCTAGGAAAAGCTGTTTCTGTTTGTTTTAAACAGCACTGCTAGCCATGTCTGGTAGCATTAGCTGTTGAAAGGACTTTTCTTTATGCCGAAGAACATTATAAGATGTTTTGTTTGGAGTTCAGTTATATCCTGATGTATTTTTGAAGGAATCCTGGAGAAACAATCCAAAGGTGTTATTTTGTGAACCTAGCGTTTACCCCATAAATAAATTTCTGTCAAAGCCTTACCACTCAAGCCAACTACAAATGTGGTTTTTTTTTACCTGAAGCCAAGTACCTCTTGACTGAACTACCTTTCCCATGAGGCATTACAAGGCAGCCAGTCAGGTAAGGCTAAATGGTGAATCTCTCCTATGATAAGCACGCCCCTCCATACCGTCTGTAAGGGGCTAAGGGCATGACAGGCCCCATTGAGCTGGCCTCATGTGCAGATGGGCATTTGGAGTTACATGGACCGTGGAAGCCATGTGGCCTAAGAGCCGCAGGAATTGTCTGGCAGATACCAGAGAATTGCTGTGGAATAGCCTGGCTAGAGCCATCAATCTGTGGGCCCTGTCCACTGGTAGAAAAGCTTTTGCTTGAAAGGTGTCCAGCCGAGCTCTTATGAACTCTATGTTCTGGGAGGGTTGCAAACTGGACTTTGCGAAGTTTATGACAAACCCCAGGTGCTGAAGCAGAGCGACAGTGCGAAGGGTGGCATGAGTGGCCTCCTGTGGGGATTGACCCCTGATGAGCCAATCGTCCAGATATGGAAAGACAAAGAGGCCTTGAACCCTGAGGTAGGCCGCCACCACCGCCAGGCACTTGGTGAATACCTTGGGGGCGGATGTAAGGCCAAAAGGCAGTACTCTGTACTGATAATGGTTTCCTCCCACTACAAATCTGAGATATTGTCTGTGGTCTGGATGAATAAGGATGTGAGTATAAGCATCCTTTAGATCTAAGGAGCATAGCCAATCTCCCTGCTGGAGGTAGAGTAGCAGGATTCCAAGGGTAAGCATCTTGAACTTTTCCCTCTCCAGGAACTTGTTCAGATTTCGCAAGTCTAGGATGGGTCTGAGGCCCCCTGTTCTTTTTGCTACCAGGAAGTACCCGGAATAGAAGCCTTGACCTCTCAGGTGGTGGGGCACCTGTTCCACTGCCTGTTCCTTTAGAAGACCTGCAAACTCCTGCAGGAGTAAGTCCCTGTGCAGAGGGAGTCTGGGAGGTTCCCCTGGAAAATAGGAGGGGGTACCTGGTGGAAGTGAAGAAGATAGCCCTTCTGGACTATATTGAGAACCCAGGTATCCCTTGTGACGGCTGACCACCTGTGGGCGAACAGGGCCAGCCTGCCTCCAGTGCTGATGGGGGCCAGCTGAGGAGGAGAGGCTATGCCATTGCAGTCAAAATCCCCTCCCTGCTGAGCATGAGCCGGAGTAGGAGGCTTGGGGGCCTTCTGCCTACGGGGCCCATGACCCTGCCCCCCTTGGCCTGATGACCCTGTTGGGGAGCTACAGAGGCCTGATAATGAGGGTACTGTTTATAGGCAGATGACTTCCTTGGGTAAAAGGTCTTTTTTCCCGAGCCCTTCTTCTTCTGAGAAGGGGCAAAGGTTTTTTTGGACAGCCTTGCCCAGGTAAGAGTCTCGGTCTCGAGTTCGGCAGCCTTGTCAGCCATGGGCTTGCCAAAGAGGTTCTCACCTCAGCAGGGGACATCGACCAACTTGTCCTGCACCCATGGCTTGAGGTCCGATGACTGTAGCCAAGCCTGACGGCATGCAACGATGCCGGCCGCGGCTACCCGGGCTGAAGCCTCGAAGCCATCATAGGCTGCTCGAGATATAAACTTCGAGCACTCACGAATACCCGAGGACAGAGCATTGAACCTCTGCAAAGGTTCCTCGGAGAGACCAGCAGAGAACCCAGCAATCTCCTTTGCCAGGTCTCGAAGGTACATGCCCATGTACAGCTGGTAGGTCTGGACACGCCAAGCAAGCATAGAGCCCTGGAAGCACTTCTTACCGAGGGCATCCAGGTTCCGGGCCTCCCGGCCAGGAGGCACCAAGGAGTGCATCTTCTGACTCTTCAGACAATGCCTGGCTGATTCCACAACCATGGAGTGGTGCAGTAATTATGCCTTTTGGAACCAGGGGCTCTTGCAGACTCGATAGATGGAATCAACCCGCTTGCTCAAAACCGGCATCGAGGCCGGCGCCTCCCACATGCGGAAGAGCAACCGTTCCAGCATCGGAGGAACCGGAACAGTAAAGGCCTCCTTCGGAGAAGAGTCATACTGTAGGGCCTCGAGCTCTTCGGCTCGAGGCTCCTCCTCGGGGTCCGCGGGGAATGCCAAAGCTTTGGCCATGTCCCGCACAAAGTCCGAGAACCGGGTATCCTCCGGGGGGGACCTTCTCCGAGGCTCGGACTCAGGCGAATCCGAAGGAACGCACCGAGTCCGAAAGGTGTCAGGTGACTCCTCATCCTCCGTCTCCCAGCCGGACTCCTTGGAGGAGGAATCGAGCGGCTCCGGTCAGGCAGGCATCGATGCCATCCGCCCCGACGCCGGGGGTACCGGCATCGACATCGGTCCCGAAAGGGAGGCCGAGGGGGACCTTGGCCGAGGATCAACTCGAGCTCACATGGACTCGAGGATTGGCTCAGCCTCCGGGGTCGACTTGGATGTTGATGTCCCGGTGGTCCCAGTGAACTACCACCGGTGAGACCAGCGATCAGTGCCCGCTGCTGTTCCATGAAGGCAGCCAAGCTGCTCTCCAAGGCCGTCAACCTGAGTCCGAGCTCAGGAGACTCAGCAGCCCCTGACTCGGGCCCCGGTGGCACCAGGCCCGACGTCAGCTCCCCTGGAGGTGGGTCCACGAGGACTACAGTACTCATGTGACCCGGGGACTCCATCTCCACACGAGGTTGTTTTGCAGGCCTCTCCGACTCCGAAGACCCGGGACGGCGCTCGAGCTATGCGACTTGGCCCTCGAGAAATCAAGTGCGTCCACCGACGCCGCCCTCGCCGGTTTTTTCTTCTTACGATGCTCCCGCGAGGGAGACCCCCTTTCAGAAGAGCCTCGACGCTGCTTGGGGCCGGAGTCCCGAGATGTCGAAGCCTCTGACGAGGTCCGGGCCCTACCGGACGTGGAGTCAGAGAAGATTCTTTCCTTTTGGTGCTGCCGACTCCTTAACGCCTTAGAGGACATCTTCCCACATGGACCACAGATCATCGGGTCATGATCGGGTCCGAGGCACCGGAGGCAGCAGTCATGTGTGTCGGTGAGAGACATAAGTTTCTTACACCGATCACACTTTTTAAACTCGCTGGCAGCCATCGGAGGAAAAAGGGCCCCTGCAAGGTCAAAAGACAGGACTGCCAGTGAAAAAAGAAAAATGGCGCGAACGCTAGTCACTAAGGACAAAAACCGAAAAAAGAGATCCGGGCTCGATACTGATGTATCGGGTCCAGGCGGGAAAGGGAAACCGGCGTCGAACCGAAGAAAAACAGGTTAACGCAGGGAAAATCAACTTCTTCCTCGGGTGAAACGAATATACATCCGTCGGGCTCCGCGGAAAAAAGACGACTGAGCAAGTTGGCACCCTTGGGCGGGAAGGGGACCGCGCATCCGTGCTGCATTCCCAAAGGCTTTCTATGAAAGCTGGGGAAATGCTCCGCATGGGGGCGCCGTCGGCACCGACGTCACCCATATGTGAGGACTGACTTCCTGCTTGGTCCTGGAGAACTAAGGATGAACTCGAGACCATGGAGAGTTCATTGACTTCCCCAAGGCTACCACGAATGGCAGTGGGATTTGAACCCATTTTTTTTCTGATCCCAGCTGCTGGCCTTGACCACTAGGCTACTCCTCTACTCCTTCTGGGTCTCAAGCAATCACATGATAACTTATTCTAGCTGTGAGGCTATTTTAGTTGAGAGGAAACAAGTAAGATGACAAAGTACCATATTTTCCTAGGGGCAATTTAAATGCCAAATTCTCCAAAAGCTTTCATCAATTCTGAACTAACAAGTTGAGCAAAAAGAAAGAAACATGATAATGCTACTGTAAATACCACTATAACTGGCCAGAGTTATTATTTAATTGCAATTAATTTGTTACCCAGGAAGCATGCCAAGCAACATTCTTGTGAACATGAACAACTGGCCAAAAGGGGAAACTATTTGAATACTACAATTCAATAAACATTAAGAGGATCAGTTTAATGCTAATACTTGGCATTGTATGTGGGGGTTAAGAATACGTCACTCTGAGTTGCATGCCGTAGCTCTAGATACCTCTAATTTATACGAGGGTTCACAATTAAACATCTTGGATTCTTTTTGTATCTGCAAAAAAATTCCAGGTTTCTCCAACAGCACGACTATAGACCTCGGCACACAATGAGATGCTCTGTGACTGAAAGAAAAGAATCTAATGCATCCAGGATCTTAATTTTTTTTTTAAAGTCTCATAAATCAATTAGAGTTCAAATTACAGTGTTCTAGCAAGGAATCCAACCGAGAACTAGTCTTGTACCACTCAGGAAACCATTATCTTGGTAACCACAGCAACCACTAGGGGCTGAAAATGAGGAACTTTAAAAAAAAAAAAAAAAAAAGGCTGAGCTGCAGCCCAACCAAATCTCTGAATTCCCCCCCGTGGGGGGCTGCATTGCAGAGCATGGCATCTGGTATCATGGTATAATCATGGCTGCCAGATTTAACTAATACACGGCCTCATCTCTGGAATTTTAAGTGTAGGAAGATTAAAAGGGGCTCATTCCTACAGATCCCAATGGAACACAGGATCACAGAAATACAAAGAGGACCTCGTGGGTTGATCTGGTCATTCAAAACCACCACTCTCCTTCTAAGCAGGATATGCTCTCTCTTCAGAGTTATGTTGCTGCTGTTTTCACATGACTTGTGGGTAGAGCAGACAAATTTGAACTGGCATTTCCAATGGCTCACCTAGTCTGGGATGGGCAAAGTGAATATCATATTGGAATAAAAGTGATTAATTTAGCTCTGTTTTATGGTTTAATAAGTAGAACTTGATATCATCCAATTTAAAACTTTCCCTTTTATGTTTAAATGTCACCTACATGATCGAAAATGAGAAACACATGTCAACTATAAATGGCATAGAAGTATATACTAAATGCTTTTCCTAATATATATTTTGGCTTCCCATGCAGACTTGCAGTGCTCCTTGCCCTTGTCCTCTCTGCCTGACTCTTTTGCTGCTATAACCACAATGTCTATTCACCCGCCACTTAAAACCCGTTTAGGGATGGCATTATGTTAAGTAAAAGTCTGAACGTGAGTTTCCTTGCACAGAACTAATATACATTTACATAAAGCTTATTCTTCTTGCACAATCTGAAAGGGAAAAGATTCCACAGGAGGGAAATATCTGGGCAAATACTGCTGTACCTTTGCCTCATATCATAGTTAAGGCAAGGCCTTTGGCACCGTTTCACATTGGCGACTTATAAAAACTGAGTGCCCTAGGGATGGATCCTAAAGTGAGTGGGAGGAGGCGCCAGAGGGTAGCAGTAAATGGAGTTCACTCTGAAGATAGGGATTTTACCAGGGCGTGCCACAGGGATCAGTCCTTGGTCCTGTAAGTGATATCGTGGAAGATCTTTTGGAAAAGGTATCTGCAGATGAAATGAAAATCTGCAACAGGGTAGGCACCCTGGAAGAGGTGGATAGTGTGAAAAGGAATCCAGAGAAGCTTGGCCAACAATTTGGGAGCTAAGATTTAGTGCTAAAACATGCACGATTGTGCATTTGTGCTCCAAAACAATCAAGGATGCAATACAGTATAGAGGGTGAAGTACTTCAGTGCACAAAAAAAAAAGCTGAACCTGGAGGTGACCGTATCAGATGATCTTAAAGTGGGCAAACAGGTAAAAAAAGACAACAGCAAAAGTTAGTAAAATGCTTGGGTGCATGGGGAGAGGAATGACCAGCAGGAAAAAGGAGGTAATAGTGCCTTTGTACAAGTCTCCAGTGAGACCTCATTTGGTGTACTGCATACAATTCTGGCAACCGTACCTTCAAAAGGAATGGAGAACAAAACTAAGGATGTTATAATGCCTCTGTATCGCTTCATGGTGAATATTGTGTGCAATTTTGGTCGCCATATCTTAAAAAGGATATAGCAGAATTAGAAAAGGTACAGAGAAAAATCACCAAATCGGTAAAGGGAGTGGAAGGATACCCCTATTAGGAAGGCTTAAAAGGTTAAGGCTCTTCAACTTAGAAAGAGACGGCTGAGTGGAGATACTGTATGATAGACGTCTATAAATTAATGAATGGAGTAGAACGGGTAGATGTAGATCAGCTGTTTACTCCTTTAAAAAGTAGAAAGACTAGAGGATACTCAATTAAACTACAATGAAGCCCAATTAGGACTAATATAGAAAATATTTTTTCACTCAACAAGTAATTAAACTCTGAAATTTGTTACCGGAGAATGTAGTAAAAGCTGTTAGTGCAGTTGAATTTAAAATTGGTTTGGACAAGTTCCCGGAGGAAAGGCCCATAAACCATTATTAAAAAGGACCCGGGAAATTCACTACTTACCCCGGAACAAGCATTGGGAACCTGCCAGGTACTTGTGACCTGGATTGGCCACTGCTGGAAAAGGATACTGGGATTGATGGACCTTGGAATGCCTACGGTCTTACGTTAAAAGGATATACACAGGATGGAGTTGGTCCAGAAGACGACTAATAAAATGGTCAGTGGTCTTTGACATAATGCATATGGACATAGACAAATATCTCAATACATGTACTTTGGAAGAAAGGTAAAAGAGGGGTGATACAATACAGACATTTAAATACCTCCATGGAATAAATGCATAGAAGGTGCCCTCTTCCAGTTGAAAGGAAGCTCTAGAATATGGGGTCATAGACTCAGGTGGAAGGTGATAGACTCAGGAGTAATCTGAGCAAATATTTTTTTATGGAAACAGCAGTGGATGCATTGAACAGCTTCAGTGGAGGTGGTAGAAATGCGAACTGTATCTGAATTTAAAAAAAGCATGGGACAAATAGAGAGGATCTCAGAGGGAGAGGAAGGAATTGCATTACTTAATAGTTCTTATGGATGGGCAGACTGGATAGGCCTTACGATCTTTATCTGCCATTAATTTCTATGTTTCTATGTTTAATACAATTGGGCAAGACTTTTTCATTGTTTTTTTTAGAAGACTATGCCTGTACAGTTTCTTCTGTGGATATTTCCCTTCCAAAAACAAAGAAACCACATCAATTAATCCCACCTTGTCCTGAAAGTCAGAGTACAAAAGGCCTGGACAGGTTTCCAATTTTTTTAAACCACGCAGGGGTTTGTGCCACTGGTTTTTGTCCTTTCCAAGCACATTCTGAGCATCAGGAACAGTGAGAAAGCAGCCTCTCCACGATCAGCTGGAAGCCCAGGCATCTTAAATCTCAGTAAGAGACGTGTGCTTATTACACCTACATTACAGGTACAGCATCTGTAAAACTACTAGTCTGTGCCAATGTAAATACACTAAGAATGCAATGTAACAGAACACGAACGTGAACTTTTATGAGATTCTGATAACATGTAGGGGCTTGTAGGGGCTAGTCACTAAAGTGTGTTTTAGGAATAATGTGCATTATTTGGCCCTTAACACATTTTAAAAGGCAATAATGTGCATAATTCTACTGTAAAACAAAATTTTTATGATAACTACTGATGAAATGCAAAACACCTCATTAGCATTCAAACAGAAAAATACAGCTTGTGGTGATCATCGCAAGCAATGTTATTCTTGGAAATATAACACCAGCTCAAAGCTGGTATAATTTTTCTTGGCCAGGAGCATCAAGCCGCAATTTTAAATGGGCTCTACTGTTACAATAAAACTGGCAGTCCGGGATTCCCCTTCCCCCAGCATCACCAACATGTCAGGCCCCTCCAGAAATAATCCCCTGCACCACAAGCCCCGTGAGAAGATCCCCCCCCCTCAAAGACCCCCACCCCCTGGATCTTGATTCAACTTTCCACTTCCCTGAAGACCACCATCCATCCTCAGAAGGTCGCACGGACCTAGCTTTTAAGAGGCCCTGGTGATTTCAGAGTAGGCTGACAGAAGCAATCCCCTCTCACTGCTGCTGATGCCGGCATCATGTTCAAAATAGCACCCTTTATCCTCTATCAATAGTCTCTAAGGATCAATCCCAGCAGTAGTACTGCAAGACTACTATTACAGGTCACAGGCGGCATTTTGAACCCGGTACTGGAAAAAGTGAAGGGGGATCACGCCTGCTGACCTACCCCTAAAACACCAGGGCTTCTTAAAAAGTAGGCCTTGATAGCCTTCTGGGGATTAGGGGAATTCAGGAGAGGGGGTGTTGAATCAGGATCTAGGGGATTGGGGGGTCTTTATGGGGCAAGGGGTCTCATGGGGCTCAAGATGACACCAGGGTCACTGTAGGAAAGGAAGTTATTGAGGGGGTGGGGGGGTTGACACCTTGGTGGTGTTGAGGGAAAGGGATCTTGGACCACTGGTTTTATATTAACAGCATGGCCCCTTTAAAACTGCAAACTGAGGCATCAGGCCACATGTTAGCAACCCGATACTCCCGGCTAGGAAAAATAATGCAGCTTGCAGTGATTACCGCAAGTTGTAGTATTCCTTTACTGCAGGACTTATCAACTTGTGGAAATGATATACCAAAGGTTGGTACACCCACAGCAAACTAAGCAGTGGTAAAATGAGAAATTTTACTACATCTTAGTATCTAGCCCCCATAGTGGCATGTTTACTAAACTGCACAATCTGCTAGCATAAGGTTTAGTGCACGGTTAAGTTCACCACTCTAAAATTTAATGCCAGGGCCCTGCGGAAAAAATCCCACACTAAACGGTTAGGGCCTCATTCCATTCAGGGTCCAGGCCCCTGTGCATGCGATCGGAATTGGATTCACAGGGGCAGACGCGATTCTGATCCTGCGGGGCACGTCTAACCCTGCGGGATCAGAATCGTGACTAGGCCTGTACATTCAGGCTGGGACAAGATTTCAGTTGACCTGCACGTAAAGGCCGCAACCAGCTAACTCAGTCAAGGCTCCTGAATGGAGCTGTGGCGCCATGGCATCCTGTTGCCATGGCACCGGAGCTCCATTCAGGAGCCACGATCCCCGGCCGCCAACCTGGTCACTCATTCCCAGCAGCCCAACCCCCAATCTGGCCTCCCAAGGCCAGGGTCGTGTTGCGGGGAATCACCTGCACCCCCTCCGACCCCTTCCACCACCCAGGCCTGCTGTCCCCCGAAATCTAGGGGAACTTATTTCACCTCAGGTAAAATAAGTTCCCCGTTCAGTCTGCCAGCCCTGAACGTACAGGGCTGACATCAGAATCGGCCCTGTATGTCTGGGGCGCGGACTGCCCACTGCCCGCCCTAACACTGCCCCTTCCCGCCCCCATCTAGCCTCCTCGTGGCTCGGAATGATCCCAATAGTGCATGAATGGGTGGAGACAGGGTGGGTTCAGGGCAAAATGTGGGCATTGATGGTGCATCACAGAATGGACATTTTAGCCGTATGATAACCTTGACTGTTGACGTTAGTGCAGGTGCACTTAATGCCACTTCAATGGGTGGCGTTAGGTGCGCCTGTGTACTGGGTTACCACAGTGCTGCAGATTAGCAATGTGCCAATGGATAGATGCATATGCCCCCTGAGGTTTTCGCGGGCCTCCCTGCTGATATCATGGACCAGCCACGTTTTTGTAAACATGCCTCGTCGCCTCCAGTGTTTGGTTGTGTTTCCTTTAAGGGGGCAGAGTTATACTGGCAGGTTGCTGCGTTTGAGGTCTCTGCAATTTAGGGTCTTGGTTTGGTCACAGTTGCTTGGGCTGGTGTTGGAAAGGGGGATTTTTGATGTGGGACATCTAAGCCTTTTAATTACCCCGCTATTGAAGTTTCTGTAGTCATGTACCAAGATGTTACCTTAGGCTGAGACACTCAGCAGAGCAGAATTTCAGAAATGCACCAATCACTTTCAAATCTTTTTCTCTCCAAATAAGGAAAAGAAGAGATTAAGGGAAAATAATCTAAATATAGAGTTATACTTCAAGAATCAATAAGATTTTACATGGAATGATATCTTCTCCAGTGACGAAGTATAGCAATGCAAATAAGGATTTCTTGCACAAAGAAGTTGTAATTATTAAATCTTTTTTATTTTGCATAAATAGTAAACAGAATTCGTTAAAAAGTAAGAGCTCTTTTTTTTTTTTTTTTTGAGAGGCTACATGGTGGTATGGAATATCGGCACCTTTTTTATTGCCTGCTAAAACTGACCCATGGTCTTCATGAGTTAATGAAATGCATGCATAGCAGTACCAGGAACATCTGAGTGGAGGAGTAGCCTAGTGGTTAGGGCAACAGCCTGGTGCCAGAAAGACCAGGATTCAGATCCCACTGGTACTCCTTGTGGCCTTGGGCAAGTCAATTAACCCTCCACTGCCTAAGATGCAAATTTAGGGGTATGTTTACTAACCTAGGCTAACAGTTAACCCCAGCTATCTGCAGTTAGGTCCCAGTGAATAACAGAGGGCTTATAATCTAAGGGGTATATTTACTAACCTGGGCTAACGGTTAACCCTGGCTATCTGCAACTAGGTCCCATAACATCGTAAGCCCTCTGGGGTCAGGGAAACACCTATTGTATTTGAATGTAACTTACTTTGAGATATTACCGGAAAAGCGTGAGCTAAATACTACTTAATAAATAATTACAATTTAACTTTAAAAACACTGAAATTTTAGTACAATAAAATATAGGTAAAACTTTCAATTTAAATTATCATAGCCATTGCACATTTAAGAAGTATTGCACAATACAAAACAAATTAGAATATTCTGTCTTTTCAGGAGCTGCAATCCGTTTCAGAAGACTGAAAACCAAATCATCAGATAAATATCTGCTCTACAAGTCTTGTATCACACATTTAACTTTGTTCATCAATTGAAATAATGGGCCTGCCTTTTTTTTTTTTTTTTAAATTTTAAGCGCCATCAAGTCAATGCTGACTCCTGGTGAACCAGCAGCCCATGGGATTTCTTGGCAAGTTATGACCGGAAGTAGATTGCCCGGCCTTTTCTTCCGAGGCAAGGGAGGGTAAAGTGACTTGCCCAAGGCCACAAGGCGTGCCAGTGGGAATCTAACCCCAGTCTCCTGGGTGTTAGGTCATTGCTCTAACCACTAGGCTATGCCTCCATTAATGGGCCCAGCATTCACAGGCATTTACACGTTTTGCTAATGGGTTAGCATCAAGGTGTTCCGGGGGCGTTCTCTGGGTGGCACCCGAGATAATTGCTCAGTGGTGATATTCCGCCATTGCCCAGGTATCCCTCAGTGGCAAAAATAAGGCACAGAAATGGCTGTCCGAACTGTTGCCACTGAAGCTAACTGGGCAGCAGCTGAATATCACCACTACCTGATTAGCTTCAGGGTTCTGCAGCTGAACTGGATATTCAGAACCAGTGACTGGATATGGTTCTGGCATTGGATATCTAGGTTTAGCGTTCTGTAGCAACAGCTAGTTACTGTAATCGCGCTAGTCGCAGCCGCTGAATATTGGGCTCAATGTTTTCTCTTAAAATTCTCTTTTTATTTTTTTTCCCTCAGGTGGTTAGGATACTGTAACTTTCACTAGAACTCAGGACAGATAAGCAAATATAACTTATTTTAATTAATTAAGAGAAGTGTTTTGTTCTTTCCTTTCAAAATTAATTATACAGTTGTAGTCAACATTGTTGGCACCCTTGCATTTTGGGTATGTTGTATAAACTATCTTGAGAAATAATTGGAAATAATACAACTGTATGTCGTCATAATATTTTAATAGTATGTGCAAAGGTATACAACAAAAAACAGATAACCGTGCAACTTAGATGTAGTAATTTCTGAGAAAAAATAAACAAAATATGACCTGGACAGGATTAATGGCACCCTTCACTAATATTTGGTTGCACAGCCCTTGCCAGTGATGACAGCCTCCAGCCGTTTCTTGTAGCTATCTATACGTTTCGTACATGTCTGCTGGTAGATTCTCCCACTCTTCAACTGTGATTTGTTCCAGCTCATGAATGTTTCCAGGATTCCTTTTACCAATGGTAGATTTCAACTCTTTCCAAAGGTTCTCGATTGGATTGAGATCAGGACTCACTGTTGGCCAGTTTAAAACAGTCCAATTGTTTCTTTTTAACTATCCTTTTGTATTTTTGGATGTATGTTTTGGATCACTGTCCTGCTGGAGGACCCATGATCTCTGACCCAGATCTAGTTTTCTGACACTAGGTAGCACATTTCACTTCAATATACCATGGCAGTCCTCTGACTTCATGATTTCTTCAATACGTTCCAGGCCTCCAGTTCTTGAGGCAGCAAAACAGCCCCACAACATTATGGAACCTTCACCATATTTAAATGTCGGAAGGGTGTTTTTTTTTTTTTTTAAATCTTATAAGCATCATTACTTCACCCATAAATGTAACATTGGTCTGCATTGCCAAAGAGCTCAAGTTTGGTTTCATCTGTCCACAAAATTCTTTCCCAGAAGGATTGTGGTTTCTGAAGGTAGGTTTGGGCAAAGAGCAGGCATGCCTTTCTATATCTGTTTTTGAGCAGTGGGGTCCTCCTTGGCCTTTACCCATGACCTCCTTTGTTTAGTGCATGGCGTACGATGCGGGTTGAAACTATCATTCCAGATTGCTCCAGATCAGGCTTAAGCTCTTTGGACGTTGTACGCGGTGTTTTTCCAACAGTTCGCGCTAATCAAAGACTTCTTGCAGATGGTGTTTTTCTAACAATTTGCGCCAACTGAAGACTTCTCCCACCACATCCTGGGATGTTCTTGACAGTTCCATGAGCAGAAAAAGCATAGTTACTCACCTGTAACAGGTATTCTCCAAGGACAGCAGGAATCAGTCCTCACTGGGATATCAGAGCAGCAAACTCCTCTTTACGGAAGAAGAGGACCACCGCTGGCTCGTCTGCAGGAGGAAGCTCCCCCCTTCCTTCATTTCCTCTTCCCTGTGTTCCCTCCAATCCCCTGAGATCCCCTCTAGAGGATCCCCTGAGGAAGCAGACCCCAGAGATTAGGGTTCCCCCAGATCCTCCTCCTTGGACCTAGTCCTCTTCGCCAGCGGAGCACCCTCCGACTCAGGGAGGGGGAGGCAGGCAGGCAGGCAGGCCTTACCAGCTTATGCATCCCCACTCTCCACACCTTGAGAGCCTTCCGAGACCCAGGGCTTTGCTTCAGCAGAAAAGTCTTGTGCATTAAAACAACAAACTCCAGGGAGAAAGGCATCCCCGCAGACTGCTCTAACGCTTCTGCAGGAGCCTTGCATTTCTTGGCCTTGGAGGAGGCCTCTGGGGCCTTAGATCCACTCGATATGCTCCCTGCAGTCAAATCCATCAAAATGGCTTCCTTTCCCATGCTCTGAGATCGCCGCAGCTGCCCGGAGGATGCCGAGCCCATCTCCCCTGAAACCATGGTCTTCTCCAACACCAGGGTAGAGCAGGACACTGACTCCAATGCTGCCTCAGCTGATCTGCTTTCCTCCGAGCAGATCCAGCATTACTCCGCCAGCAACAGAATTCCCCTGCATGCCCCAAGGCTGCACAGGCCTGTTTCCCGAACATGCAGCCATGTGCAACGAATGCCTATCACAAAATCATCAGAGAGCCGATAGCCGCCGCAAGCACTCAAACGTGCACAGAAACCACACATACACACACTCACCCCCGCCAAACAGCTCATTTGAAGAATTCTGTGCTCCGATCACCGACTGTGGTAGGTGAGGGGGTCTCACAGGGAGGGACCCGGGGCACCTGAGTGTTCACCCTGCACATGTGTGAGCCCGAACCCGTTCCAAAACGGTTTGTGGTGCTCACTGTGCAGGAGGCAGGCTGTCAATCACTGCTAACCGGATCCAATAGGCTACAGAACTGCAATTGCTGAAACAAAAGGCACTCAATTTTTTTATTTTTTTTACCTTGACTCCCCTCAAACTTCCTTCCCTTATAAAGTATTATCCCTTAATCTTCTCCTTGTATGCACTTTTTTTTTTTTTTTGAACAGGCCAATGCCCTGTCACTGCCACCCTTGGGGGAACGGCCAAACCAGGCCTCTATTATCTCCAAAGTGCAGATAAGATGCACAGAAGCCAACCACCTGCTGGAGACTGAACAGTACTGATTATCCTGATGATGCACAGAGCCTTTATAGGATGCTTCACAAAGCTGTCAGGCTCAGTCTCCACCTGCTGGTTGGGGGGCACAGCTCATGAGTCTGAACTGGACTGGAGGGATGATTTGGAAGCAAATTTCAATGAATGTCTTTCCAGCAGCTTCCACCTTTTCATTTTCTTTTCACAACTCCTCTTAAATTAGGGGGGGGTTTTCAACAGCCCAAGGACAGCAAGAACCCAGAAAACCCTGTCCCTTTTCTGTGTCTCATCTATATCCATCCTCTGCAGTCAAGTAAGATCAAACCTCTCAGAAATTAATATTTTCTTTTCTACGCAGGATCAGCTTCAGAAAAATCCAGAAGCAATTTTTCAGAGTATCCCTCAGAATCTCGACTCTGAAAAGAAATGCAATCACTTGAATCAGTTACTACTCAGAGTTCTCATCACATATTCGGCCTCAGAATATAAACGTCTCTCTTTAAAGGAACTCAGGGGTCAATATTAAACATCGACGGCTACTGCTTTTAACTTAAATCTGGTTATTCAATACTAGGATCATATCCGGCCACACGCATTGAATATCTGGGTTGCTGGTTAGCGATTTAGCTAAGTGGTTATCTGTGATATTCAGTCAATAGTTGGTTATCCTTATCTGGGTAATGTTAAATCAGTCTTTTTCAAGCTTAAGTTTGCCCAGTTAAGGATAACGGGTTATCGACTAATATCACAGATAACTGGTTATCCTTGGACGTTGCCCCCCCTGGAACACCCCAATCCTAGCCAGCTAGCGTTGGGGTGTTTAGTGGCACAAACTGGATATATTCAGCAGCAGCAGCACTACCCATTCTAGTGCCCCAGAATATCCTGGTGAATGGCAGGTATGTGAACCATCAACATGCCTTTGAATATCGACCCTTCCGTTTTTATTCTTAAAATCAAAAACAGGAATTGATTCCTATTTCTGCTTTCACCACAGTTTCTGCAAGAATCATACCATGAGCTTTCACAGCTTCTCATTAAGCAAGATTTCCTTTCATAGACAAACTCAGTCACTCAGAGAAAACGGGAAAGAAAGTTAACTAAACGAGGCCAGAATAACTATCAAACCCCCCCTTGCTTGAACACCCCTCGTGTCTCTGTCACAACAGAGACCCAACTGCCAACTGTAACAGCCGGGAACACAGCAACACTGTACAGAGTGAAGATTCCTGATGCTCTTCTTCAGAAAATAGTTCCAAAAGACCCCATAATTTAATATTAGAAAACTAGTCCCTGAGATTTCTCCTATCTAGCAGCCATATTCTTCCCAAGGGAATAGTTTCCACAGGGTTTAAAATACTGACAACCTTCTGCCGAAATTTTTAAAAACATTACGTCAGCCAAACCCTCCTCCCTCTTTTCCTGTGCTACCTGCGCTAATAATCAGCCTTCTTCTCTCCCTCCAGCACATGAATCCGCTTATACATGGGACGTTTGCTGCACCTACTCCAGCCCACGCATATCCTGCAGCACCATTTTACTTCCCCCCATTTATTTATTTCATTTTATTAATAATTTAGCTCCTCCAGGGCCCGTCAACATTCCCCCACCAATTTCTTTAAAAATGAGGCCTCTGGAGCCTCCGCTTGTATTAGCCTCGATACTGCCCACAGCAGCGAGTCACAGCAAACTTCTATTTTTTTTTTTTATATACTGTTGCCCAGTTTCATCCGCACACATGCAGTCTCAGCACGCCCTCCAGAGTCCCAGACCTCCACCTGGCCCAGAGCCTAGCGCAAACCACAGGCTGCTCTAATCCTCCGCATGACCCGGCATTTGCTCCAAGAGAGTTTTGCTCCTCTTAAAAAAAAAAAACATGGTCACTACAGCTGCAGTCCCCAGTGCAAACCCCGAGATTCGCGCTGAACATCCCCCCTTCAACTGCCCCAGGACAGCCCACAGCAGTCAGGTAAATAACCTAAATTTAAAAAAATTATCTTTTTTACCAACAAGTTACATAATAGTTAAAAACAGAGATTAAGAACTGGGTCAGAAGAAAATCTCAGCAGCCATTTAAAACAGAGCAGGACAACAATGGATATTTTGAACAATTAGGGTTATTTACAGTTCAACATAGATCAGGGGTTCTCGACTCAGTCCTCAGGACACGTCTAGCCAGTCGGGTTTTCAGGATAACCATAATGAATATGCATGAGAGAGCTTTGCATACAAGGGAGGCAGTGCGTGCAGATCTCTCTCTGGCATATTTATTGTGCTTATCCTGAAAACCTGATTGACTAGCTGTGTCCCGAGGACTGGGTTGACAACCTTTAACATAGATAAATCCAGACTATTGGCAGGTCAACTCAGTTCTCCACATTCACGCAGTTCAGATGTGTCCAGTACCTGCGTCATACGTAGATAAATCAATGAAGTAAACAGAAGTTTGCACTCAAGTCCCTGTGCACAACAAAGCTTAGACTGTACTTACTAAGGCAGGTCTTGCCGTCCGTGTGCAGTCGAAAGCCTGATTTGCACTCACAGTAATAAGACCCCTGAGTGTTTCTACATCTGTGCTGGCAGCCTCCATTGTGAACCTGGCATTCATCAACATCTGGAGGAAAAGGTGGAAAGAGAGAGGAGAAGGGATTTCATCAAAGGGGCACAAAAGCAGCTTATCGCAGTATTCCAGAACTGAAGCTCCATCATGAAATGCAACACAAAAGCAGAGCCATTCATTATTTTTTCCCTAGCAAACAAGCAAAATATGGTCACAAATGCCATTAAGTGAATTTCTCTATATACCTCTTTGAAGAACGTGTTTGTCAGTGCACTAACTCTAGTTATTTTGCCAGATGAAGGTATCTATCATGAAAACTTCAGTAAGGCATTTAACTAATCAGTACAGGAGTACATGCAGCAAATTGTTTTTTCTGTTGGGGGGGGGGGTGTAGGACATAACAAGATAGTCACGTACAAAAACAAAATAATACAAAATTATAATAGGACTGGTCCAGTGCCTCCTCTGGCAAAGGTTGTGGACTGCAATGCAGAAGAGCCCCAGTTCAATCAAATGAATTAGTAAAATGTACTCAAACTACCATTAACAGATCATTTTCATCCTTTGCTCCAAGGTGCTGGAATAAGCTTCCATTAAACATCAGATTGATAAAAGATATATCGCAATTTAGAAAAGCTTTAAAAACCCACCTTTTTTTACAACACTTCTCTTACATCAATATTTCCCCCCTCTCACCCCATTATCTCAACTCAGCAATAACAGTTAAATGATGATGTTAGACCGTTCCACCTTATGATATTTATTTAGCTGTATTCAAAGCGGTCAATTGGGAGATACATTTAACACGAGGGGATATGACACACATACGCTAATACTTACAGTATATATACTTACACTGTATATACCTGCTCTGTTAAATGTTATTTATGACATGACTCTATACCCACTCAAGATCTCTAGTCTGATGTAATCGCTTTTATTTAATTATTTATATGCTATTCCCCAGTTAATCCTTGTTTTATTCCCCTGTAACTTGGACAAGTTCTCTAAATCTGAGTGTATTTTGTTTAATGTAAACCGCACTGATGTCAAATAGCGCGGTATATAAGAGCTGTTAAATAAATAAATAAATCTCAGATAGGCCAATGCAGAAACCCTGAGCTAAAGTCCAGCACTAAAGCATTAGCACAGGGTTTCCTAAGCAAGTTTAACGCGGACTTTTCGCACAGCTATGTTGTGAGCAAACAGCATACAAACCAACTGTGTGCAAGCCAGACATATGCGTACATAGGTCTGCGTTAAGTCTGGCACCTGTGCGCATGTTGGATTACTTTTAGAAAAAAAGGTAATATGAAGTGAAATACAACACTTTCAGACACCCTCCCAAACACATTCCCCAACCCCCATTCGTAGCCCCCTAAACGTGATACTCTCCCCAAACCAAAAAAATAGCATGTGGCTCAGTGGCCCCTCCCAACCCCCCATACCAAAGAAATAGCCTGGTGGCCCAGTGATCCCTAGCCTCCCCTCTCTTCCCCCCTCCCCCCGAAGAATCAGGACCCTCCAAGTACCTTAAAAGTAGTGGGGCAGAAGCAATTCCCCCCATGCTCCCATTCCCACACTGCCTTAAATATGTGAGTGTCTGGTCCCATTCGGTGCACCCTGGGAAGTACTGAACGGGGACTGGTCTGATATAGAAGGAAAGATTGCTCTATATGACAGAGTGACCCTCCCTCCTGGGGTGCATCTTGGGACAGTTTACCCCCTGTTGGGCATCCCAGGATGAACCCCGGGGGGGGGGGGGCAGGGTGACTCTGCCATGTATGGAATTTTTGCCTTATATAGCAGATCGACCCCAGCCATTGCATCCCAGGGATGTATCGTGTTGGGCCAGGTGCTGCCATTTTTCAAGATGGTGGCATGAGACAGCAGCATGTGCACATTGCTCCCAACTCCAACTTTTAATGTTCTGGGAAAGTCCCAATGCTTCTGGGAGGCTTCACGTGGATGGGGGCTTTAGGTGGATGAGGGCTAGGGGACACTAGGCTACCAGGGTATTTTCTTGGTTTGTGAGGGTGGGAGTAGGGGCCACTGAGCCACCAGTTGTTTTCTTGGTATAAGAGTGTGTGGTAGGGGCCACTGGGCCACCAATCTATTTTCTTGGTTTGGGGGGGACCGCAATCTGGGGGTGCAATCATCAGAGGTGAAGTGTTAATCCTCACCTCAGATGATCTTTTTGCTCCCACTGCCTCTTTACACATGCCTGAAGGCTGATGTATTAGCACGTTTTTTTACATTGCAAACATGGGAGGTTTTTGTCTCCCCACAGAAAGACAGTAGCTGTTGCAATGAATTTATTTATTTAGTGTACATTTATATCCCGCTACTTCCAGCGATCAGCAGCGGTTTGCTATACATAACAGTATGGTTGTACAGGCCATGGATTAAAGACATACAATATGATTCAGTGTAAAAGTACAGGACACAGCACTCGGATTACAGGTTTACACTTGATTGCAAGACAGTGATTTCACATGTATATACATATTTACAGGTTGTCGGTTCTATTGGTGTCTGAAGTGTAGTGTTCTTTCCTTGTGCATGGTGATTCACTAGGGATAGAACATAGAAGTTAGGTAGGATTGAAGTGTGTCTGGAAAAGATGCGTCTTTAGCTTTTTTCTGAAGACCAACAAGTCACTGATTGCTCTCAGCTCGTATGGTAGTTGGTTCCATAGCAGTGGCGCTATAAATGAGAATGCTCGGTTGCTGGTGGTTGCAGTGACAGATCTCAGGCTACCCGGGACAATGAGGGTATTGAGGTGTGTGGTTCTTCTGCTTCTGTTATTTGGCTGTGATGTGATAAGGGTGTTGAGGTACGAGGGTGCTATATTATGAATGAGCTTGAATGCGGTGATTAGGATTTTATATTGTATGCGTGCAGTGATGGGGAGCCAATGTAGGTCCATAAGAACTGGTGTGATATGCTCCTTCAGGCCTTTCCTCATGATTAATCTAGCTGCCACATTTTGCGCCATTTGAGGGCACAGCTCTTTTTCTGAGGTGTTTTTCTCCCATTATTAAGGGAAAGCTGTTCAGTAAAACTGTGATTTCTGCGGTGGAGGCACTTTGTTTGTTTTGGTGTGCATTATCTAATATTTTTGCAAATGAAGTTGATATGAAAGTGTCCACAGTCAACAGAATAAGCAATAGCGTGTTTTCAACATCTCTGCATACTAATACCAGCCTAGATAAACTTGGATTTCAATAGCATGTAAGTTTGACATTTTCCCCCTGTATTTCACCATGCAAGTTCTCACCTTCTTATTTTTTTTTTTGTATTTAAAATTTTTATTAGCACTCGACACAACAAGCAATACATAATGTACTTCTTGAACCTCCCCACTCAGGCACCAAATTACATTCTTTACATCATCATCAGCATGTGTGAGAGATCCCCGCTCATGGTGCATCCCCGTTTTCCCTATTAACCCCTATACACTTTTTGCACTTTATACATTATACATTTCCTCCCTAACTTAGAGTACTGTACATTTGCCCGGCCCAAGAGTCCCACCTCCCACCAAAAACCTCGCCACACTTCACCAACTGAGACTCCACCGACCAGGCAAATATTCTTCCAATGTGGACCATACAAGCGTAAAGAACACATACCACACAATATTCCCCCCCTTCCCCCCACCCCCCGCCCCATATCATCCCCCCCCCCACTACCACCACCCCTCCCGCTAACATTAGGCCCCCGAGCCTAAAATCCTCACTCACCCCAGATTCGTAAAATCTCCTATCCGCATTACAATCAGCGGTGAACTTACCAATAGTAACCAATGCAAATCTTAACAAGGAGCGCATAACTGGAACTACCCACCCAGTACACCTACAAGTGGGTGGGGCAGAAAGTGAAACCTACAACCTCAACATCATACTAACCCCCCCTCCCCCCCCCCTTCCCTCCAGTGCTCATATCTTTCTCACACCTTATTGTACTTTTGGACATTATGTTTATGATGGGCTTCTATTGCACAATACCCCCAAAGCTGCTCCATGCGCCCCACCACCTCCGCTATTGGGGGGACACCCTGTTTCTTCCACCAACGTAGAAGACACATCCGCCCTGCGATTACACAGTACCCCTGCAGTCTGCCCAAATCTCTCCGTCCCTCTCCCAGCACGTCTTCGTTCAGTATCACCATACTAGGGGTAAAAAACACCTTCACCCCTGTGATGGCTTCCGTAAGGCTTTCCACCCCCCTCCAATAATCCCGGACTGTCGGGCAGCCCCACACCATATGTATCAAATCTCCTCTAGCCCCACACCCCTTCCAACATTGATCCGAACTATCGGGATAGAGGGCGTGTAGCCACACCGGGGTCCAATACATTCTTAACCTGAGCTTATAGCTGTTTTCCAGCATTGCTGTTCCCGGAGCTAATTTATGGGTTCGAATATAAATTCTTTCCCACCTCTCAGCATCCCACTGCCCTCCCAGCTCCTCCTCCCATTGCAGCTGGCTCCGTATAACCCCCTGTTTAAATTCCCCCAGGATTTTATATAACTTTGAGATGATCCGATTGGGCATCCCTTTATTTCCCATCATCTCCTCAAATGGCGTATGCTTCGCCATCCAATCTTGCTTCACCTCCCTCCGCTGGAGCCAATACCACAAACTAACATAGGCATATCTATCTTGCGCCTCCAAGCAATGTTTCTGTTGCAACTCCTCAAAACCCCTGATCCTCCCCCCATCCCCCACCAATTGACCCAATTTCCGCAACCCTTTCTCCCCCCACTGCCTAAAAACCCCTGCCGCCTCCCCCATCCTACCCTTCATTACGGTCTGAATGGGAGTTTCGCGGGAGTATTGTTTCCCCCCTAGCAGGTACCCCTTCCATTTCACCCAAACCTGTCTTGTAAGTTCGCGATAAGGATTCTCGTCTCCCTTCTCCGTCCTCCCCCCTCCAGGGTCCCAAATCCAAGCTCCCACCTCTGCCCCCTCCTTCTCCTCCATCTCCACCCACCCAGGCGTCTCCACCCCCTCCTTCCATGCAAACAGTGCCCGAAGTTGCGCCGCTTCATAATACCGGAGCAACGATGGGACCCCCAATCCCCCCTCCGCTTTTAACCTGTACATGGTCGCCCGAGCGACTTTCGGGCGCTTGCCATCCCAAATTAACTGCAGAAGTAGATTTTGCATCTTATCTATTTCCTTTCTAACCAATCTACACGGCAGAGACATATACACAAACAATAACCTTGGGAGGACATTCATTTTTACCACCGCAATGCAGCCCAACCAGGACAGATACAACCCCCTGCACCGTGATAAATCCTGTCTGATAGTCTCGACCAGACCCTGATAGTTCCATTGTTTAATCTTAAAGATAGGGGTCCCCAACTGGATCCCCAAATACCTAAAACTCCCCTCCACCCACCTAAACTTAAAGTGGTGCCACAAGCTCTCTTCCACCCTGGGCGCCAAATTAAATCCCAACAGTTCCGTTTTCCCTTGATTCATTTTATATCCCACTAAGCGGCTGTACCTTTGTATAGCCGTCAAGAGCACTGGTAATGTTGTAAGTGGCTGGGTCAGGGTAAAGATAACATCATCTGCAAACAGTCCAATCTTTTCCTCCCTCCCGCGTATCCTCACTCCCTTAATATCCCCCGCCCGCCTGATGTAGGCTGCCAGCGGCTCGATAGCCAATGCGAACAATAATGGCGATAAGGGGCACCCCTGTCGGGTACCTCTATGGAGCTCAAAACTCTCAGAGTACCCACCATTTACCCTAACTCTGGCGCGCGGTCCCTGGTATAGAGCTTTTATCCAACTGATGTACTTCCCGCCAAACCCCATTTTCTCCAAAACCTGGAACATAAAAGACCACTCCACCCGGTCAAAAGCCTTTTCTGAATCTACGGTGATTAGCACTGCCTCCTCGTTGGTACACTGTAGCTGCCACATAACATTCAAAACTTTTCTCACGTTATCACTACCCTGACGTCCCTTCACAAAACCCGTCTGATCCGGGTGAATCAGGTGCAGAACTACATCCTGAATCCTATTTGCCAAAATTTTGCCAGTAGCTTTGCATCTAAATTTATTAAGGATATAGGCCTATAGGAGCCACATACCCCCTTATCTTTGCCTGGTTTCGGCAAGACCGTTATACCAGCCTCTGCCATTGTTCGCGGAAGGCCCTCCCCCTGCAGCACCCTATTGACTACCTTGGTAAATA
Source organism: Ichthyophis bannanicus (assembly GCA_033557465.1). Taxonomy (NCBI): domain Eukaryota; kingdom Metazoa; phylum Chordata; class Amphibia; order Gymnophiona; family Ichthyophiidae; genus Ichthyophis; species Ichthyophis bannanicus. Next base: position 95,228,408 of record CM066042.1, on the reverse strand, counting down.
GTGGCGTAATCTGTTCCGACAGGACCTTATAGAACTTTGCCGTATACCCGTCCAACCCTGGCGCCTTCCCCAATTTCAGCATGGTTATAGCCCTCCTCACCACCTCCTCCTGGATTTCCCGCCCAAGATATTCCCTTTCCTCCTCAGTCACCTGTGACAAACCACATTCCTCCAGAAATTCTGCAGTATCCCTCTCTCCCACCTTCAGCTCACTTTCATACAATTTCTTATAATACTCCCGAAACACCCCCCTAATTCCCTTTGAGGTGTGTATCCATTCCCCTTTATTATTCCGAATGCCCTCAACATGCACTGCTTGCCTCCTCCCCTTCAGGCGACTAGCCAGTGTCCTCCCCGCCCGATTACCCCCTTCAAAATGGGCTTGCTTCAATACTGCTAGATGGAATGCTATCTCTTGGGCCCGCAGTTTACTCAACTCCACTCTCACCCTATTAAGCTCCGCAAGTGTGCGCAGATCCGACACCCTCTGGTGTGCCCCCTCTAAAAGCCGCAACTGTTGCAATAGTTCACTTTCCACCGCCCCTTTTTCTTGCTTCACCCGCGCCCCTAAACTAACCAACTGTCCTCGAATCACCGCTTTTAAGCCATCCCAGAGCACCCCCATAGACACCTCCCCTGTATTGTTTAGCTGGAGGTATTCCTGTATATTAACTTTAATTTTCCCCACATGCTTCTCCTCTTCTAACAGGGAATTATTGAGTCTCCAGAATTTTAGAATATCATCTTTCCTATCCATATCGAATCGTACACTCACCGGGGCGTGATCCGACCAGGTGATCAAGCCATGTTCCACTTCCTGTATTCTTTCCAACCAGATTCCTCCCCCCCATATCATATCCAACCTACTATAGGAGCTATGCACTGGGGAATAGTATGTGTATTTCTGTTCCCCTGGATGCCAGCTTCTCCAAACATCTACCAGACCCAAACTTTCTCTCAATTTATGCAGGCTTTGTCTATCCCTTTGCCCTCCTCCCCCCTGCCCCCCACTTGTGTCAACTCTGGGGTTACACGTCAGATTAAAATCCCCCCCCCATTAGTATTGGAATACTCCCAACTCCCTCTCCAACTCCTTCAAAAGTTGTTCATACGCCTCCCCCTGCTTCTCATTGGGACCGTACAGACTTATCACCCATACCTCCTCCCTTTCAATTTGCAATAGCACCCCCACCCATCTACCTCCTTTCCACCGTCTAACCTCCTTCACCATATTATGGTACTCCCCCCTACCAAGATTCCCACCCCCCCTTTCCTAGAGTTTAGTCTCTGGCCCGCCAGAATTACCTTGGGGTACTGCCGAGATTCCAACAAATATTCCTGCCCCACCCGCAAATGCGTTTCCTGTATGCACATAATATCTGCACCTATTCTTTTACCCTCCATCTCCACCAACCGTCGTTTCTGTCTCGTACGCAGCCCTTTTACATTCAATGTCATAATCTTTAGCCTCCTCTGCTTCCCACACACCCCTCCCAAATCCCCCCCACCCTCCCTTCCTAACCCTTTCCTCCCCCCCTCCCCCCCTCATGCTTCGTACTCCTTTCGACCTCCTCAAGGCAGCGCACCCCCTCCCCCCCACCCTCCCCATCCCTCCCTCATCCTCCATCACCTCCAGAGGATATCTCAGGAGTAGTGCGCCCCCTACCTTCCTCAGCCTGACACCTACACACCTCCATGCCCCCCTCCCTTCCACCATCCCCTCACCTTCTTATTTTAAAAATTTTCTGTACTGCAATGAATGCCCTTCTCCCCACTATCCCCCATTTCTGTTCCCTAATGTCAATCTATCAGGGATTTCCTGGTGATACATCACATCCTTTCCAAAAATCTTACTGTCTCAAAAACACAAAACGCTTGGATTCAAAAAATTGATCTCTGGTGTGCTTCAGTGTGGGTCATGGATCATTATGCTAAATTATTATACAAACTCCAGTTCTCAAAGAATGTACCTTTCCCAAGAGTTTACAAATACAAAGCTGCTGAAGACTAACTGAAGCCAGACAGCACAGCTGTAATCTCAAAATTACTAAACAGTTTTCATAGCTCAAAGCCATTTATAGAGTACCAGATCTTCACATTGCAAAATATAGTTAATTTGTCCCAATAGTATGTTACGAGTCTGGTTTTAATTTTATTTCAGCTCAATTGTTTTCCCCTTATTTTGGACAGGATAACAGCAAAAATATAAGCAGAATGCTATATGGTATTTACTATGCCTGAATCAACTCCTAAGGTGTCTGCTGCCTGGGATCCGTTATCTTCCTCTGGGATCAAAACCTATGGGGAAATACCATGATGAGACTCTTCTCCATTCTAGAAATGCAGTGGGGGGAACAGGCTGTCAATAATATCCCCTTAACAGCAGCAGCTGCAAACAGGCCAACTGGGTGGACTAAGTGGCCCTTTTTCAGCCGATCTCTTGAGTTTCCTTTGGGTGAAAGGTCAAAATAGGGCTTCCCATCATAGAAGTCTCTTAATGCTTCAGCTAGCAGGAGGAGTTTACCAGTCTCCCCAGTACCTACACTGACCACAGTCATTTTTAAACCTCCTTTTTAAGCCGGTCCCAGAGTTGGTTCAAGGTGTTGGCACCCTAGACAAACAATACGTTTTATGCCCCTCCCCCTCCCATCTCAGCTTTTTGCCCCACACCCACAAAGCTGCCGCCCTAGATGACTGACTAGTTTGCCTAATGGTTGGCCGGCCCTGCTCATGGCCAGTGCTTTCCAGTGGCTAATCTCACAAGATCAGCCACGACGTGCTGCTCTGGTAGTTTCTATCTGATTCACAAGACATAACTGTGAAACTCCTATATCAGGTTAGACATGACTATTTATTAAACCAGATATCTGTAAGAAAAAATACTTTAATGAAATAAATTCGAGTCAGGAGGTAGTGTACAGAAGACAAATCATCATTCAACATACTTGCCCCACTGCTGATGAACTTTACTTGCACAAAGTAATATGACGGCATTTTGTCTACTACCTCTGGGATATCCAACAGAGTGGACACCCCAGAGGGACTAGACAACATCAAAAATGATCTACAAAAATTAGAAGCATGGGTTAATGTTTGTTAGTTGAGTTTTAATGTGAAGAAGTGCCGAGTGATGTTTCTGGGGTACAGAAACATAAAGAAGCTGTATACGATAGGAGATAAGAGGCTGGTATGCACGGACTATGCGAGAGACCTTGAAGTGATAGTGTCTGAGGACCTCAAGGTTGCGAAACAGTGCAACAAGGCGGTGGGCACAGTCAGAAGGATGCTAGGCTGCATAGAGAGGGGCATAATCAGCAAAAAGAAGGTGATATCGCCCCTGTGCAAGTCAATGGTGAGGTCTCAACTGGAGTAGTATGTTTGTTTTAGAGACCGTATTTCACTAAGAAAATAAAAAAGATTTCAGGCAGTTCAGAGAAAAGCGACCAAAATAATATGTGGTCTGCACCAGAAGACATATGATGAGAGACTTGAAGACCTGAATATGTCTAATCTACAGAAAAGGAGGGACAGGGGAGATGCGATAACAGACTTTTAGATACCTGAAAGAATTAATGAAGAAATGAACCTTTTCCAAAGACAGAGAAAGTACAGAATTACAGGGCATCAAACGAAACTGCAAAAAGGGAAACTAAGTAGTATCATCAGGAAATATTTTTTTCATGGAAGGGGGTGGTGGATGCCTGCAATTCTCTCCTGGTGGAGGTGGTAAGGATGAAAACAATGACTGAATTCAAAAATGCATGGGATAAACACAGATCCGTAAATGGAAAGAGGATGGAATTCAAGTGTAAATTATGCCCACTCAAAGTGAAAGTTACATGGGAGGAGTAACCTGCACGGAGCGTCAGTCACTACCCTAAACAAAGGCATGAGAGGAGCAACTAGCATGGAGCGTGGGTCACCGCCCTAACCACTTTACTGGGAAGACTGCATGCACCATGCTGGTCTTTTATCTGCTGTCACTCACTATGTTACAATGAGAGTCTGAACTTCTGAAATCACACTGTAGCGACTACTCTGAAGCTATTGGTAAGTGTTCTCTGGGCTACTAAGGCAGCGGTTCCCAATCACCTCTTGGAGGCGCAGCTAGCCAATCAGCTTTTTAAGATTACCATAACAAATATCCAGAAACAGATTTGCATATGTTGGATACCATGTATGTAAATCTCTCTCATGTATAATCACTATGGTAATTCTATTAACTTGGACTGGCGGCGGTTGGGAAATATCACGCTAAGGTATGATACTACCTGACCCTGTTGCTGGTGAACCTATTGCTTGTGTATCCAGAACAGTGGCTCCAGAGTAATGAGGAGCATTTCAGTAAGGATCATGTGTGAGACAGAGCATTTATGACTGCAAAAAAACAAAACAAAACCTAAAAAGTCATGGGATAGAAGGCAGTGTACTATTGTGGATCAGGGACTGCTTAAAAGATAGAAAGCAGAGGGTAGAGCTAAATGGCCAATCTTCCCAATGGAAAAAGGTGAATAGTGGTGTACCCCAGGGATCTGTGCTGGGTCTGCTGCTTTTTAACATATTCATAAATGACACAAAACTATTTAAAGTTGTTAAAATCCAAGAGGATTGTAGAAAATTGCAAGAGGATCTTGATAAATTGGAAGACTGGGCATCAAAATGGCAGATGAAATTTAATGTGGACAAGTGCAAAGTTATGCACCTAGGGAAGAACAACCCAAACTATGGTTACACGATGCAAGGTTCCACATTAGGAACCACCACCCAGGAAAAAGATTTAGGCGTCATCGTGGATAACATGTTGAAACTCTCCACCCAGTGAGAGCAGCGGCAAAGAGAGCAATTAAAACGCTACGTATCATAAGGAAAGGAACGGAAAATAAAACAAAGGATATTATAATGCTTCTGTAGCGTTCCATGGTGCAACCACACCTTGAATATTCTGAGCAATTCTGGTCACCGTATCTTAAAAAGGATAAAGCATTATTAGAAAAGGTGCAGAGAAGAGTCACCAAAATGGTAAAGGGGATGGAAGGATACTCCTATGAAGAGAGGCTAAAAAGGTTAGGGCTCTTCAAGCTGGAAAAGAGACAGCTGAGGGGAGCTATAATAGAGGTCTATAAATTAATGAATGGAGTGGAACGGGTAAACCTAGATCGATTGTTTACATCGTCAGAATATAAAAAGACTAGGGGATATGCAATGAAGCTACAGGGTAACCTATTTAAGACTAATAAAAGAAAATATTTTTTCACTCAATATGTAATCAAACTCTAGAATTTGTTACTGGAGGATGTAGTAAAAGCTGCTAGTGTAGCTGGGTTTAAAAAAGGTTTGGGGGGAGGAAGTGACGTCATCCGCTAAGATGGCTGCATAAGCGGCGAGTTCTGAACCCACCCCGGAGGAAAGGAGAGTTGGTAGCCCCTATCGGGAGTGGAGAGCAGCGAAAGAGTGAAACGGATAGCGCGGAGGCAGGGCAGCATGGCGACTCAAAAAAAAACGGCGGACCTCCGAGATTACGCCTTCAGAGCGCCGAGTATGCCGGCAGGGGAAGGCAAGATGGCGAGCGGAGAGCACACGCAGCGGGAGCAAGCTGAGCCGCACCCAAAAGAGATGGAGACGCTGGCGGGAGGAGTGAGGGGAGAAAGCCAGGAGGTCTCGAGGGAAGAACTAAAACGGTGGTTTGAGGATCTGAAAACGGAGTTACTGTCAATGAAGAAAACCCTGGAGAAGCTTATGTGTAGCCTGAAAGAGGAAGTTGGGGAGGTTACAGGCAGGATGGGGTAACCACGAGAATCGTTTGGAAACCCTGGAACTGCAGCAGGAGGAATGTGAAATGAGGTACAGAGGGGAAAAAGAGTGGAGAGAACAAATAATTTTAAAGTTGGAGGACCTGGAGAATTGCTCCAGAAGGAACAATTTGAGGATTAAAGGGGTCCCAGAAGAGGTGGAGTTTCGGGACTGCACAAAAGTAGCAGAGGCGATTTGTATGAAGGCCCTGAAGCAAGGAGGTGAGGAGGAAGTCCCAGATGGGATACAAATGGACAGGGCGCATCGGGCCCTGGGTCCAGATAGGAATAACAGACCCAGAGACATTATCATTTGCCTGAAGGACTACAGAGTGAAGGAAAAAATAGCAGCAAAGATGAGGAGTTTAAGTACATTTAAGTGGCAGGGCTATCAGGTAGCCATATATGCTGACTTGTCAGTGGGGACACTACAGAGACGGAGAGCCCTGGCACCAGTCACCAAATTGCTTCGCAAAGAGGAAGTGCGATATCGCTGGCTGTACCCCTTTGGCCTGGCCTTCTCAAAGGGGGAAAAGACCTGGAAAGTGCAAACACCTGAAGCAGTGTGGATAGCACTGAAAGCAGCGGGCATGGAGGCACAGGCTGAAGAAGCCAGGGCCGAGTGGATGCAAATGGAGCAACGGGGAGAGCAGAAGAAGCAGCAGGGGAAGGAAACACGGGAGCGGCGTGTGGAGACAGAGAGCGACAACAGGAGATCACAGCGCAGAGGGAACAAAAGATAAGGGAAAAGACTGAGGTGGTGGAACTGGAAAATAAGTGGGGGAAATGAGAAGGTTAAAAGTTGATGTTGGGAGGAGGGTTGGGGAATAACTGTTAAGCTCTCTGAGATGGGGCAAATGTGCTAATCTGTGCTGAGAGGGTGAAGGGGAGGGAAGGGGGTGAAGGGGGGATGCGGTAAAGGTTAAAGTGCTTCGAGGGATAGTAGGACTGAGAGGATGAGGGTAGGGGGGTGGAGTGCGGGGTCATGAGGAAGAAGGTGGGAGGGGGTGGAAAGCGGGTTGGGGCAAGGGGGAAATGGGGATACGGGGGGGGGGGGGTTCGGAGGGGCGGGTGGCGCACAACTCCAGCTTGACCTCGGGGTCAGATGAGGCAAGGAATCAGGGGTGGGAGGTGGGGATGGAGAATTTAAGTGAGGGGAGGGGGATAGGGGCGGGGGAGGGGGTGGGGAGGGAAGCGTAGAGGTGCAGGGATAGGGAGGAGTTGATAGTGGCTACGGTAAATGTCAAAGGGTTGCAAACATGGCGCAAGAGACGCTTGGTGGAAAGAGAGGGTACACGGTTAAAAGCAAATATAGTGTGTATACAGGAGACCCACTTAAGAGTAGGGCAGAAGGGGCTGATATGCTCAAAGAAGTATCCCAGAGTGGTATTGGCGGGACAAAGAGCCCATCCAAGGAAAGGCGGGGTGGGGGTGATGATAGGATGTGAATATAAGGAGGCGGTGGTGGAGGAACGGAAGGATAAAAAAGGGAGATGGGTGGCGGTGCGGATGAAGATCAAGGACGAAGAGGTATGGATTGTAAGTGTATATGGCCCCAACACGCAGAGAGGAGTTTTATAAAAGGTTAATGGTAGAGCTGGAGGGGTGGGGGAGTACTCCTATTATATTGGGGAGGGGGGGGATTTCAATATCATGGTAAATCCGAGGCTGGATAATCAAGGAGGGGGAGGGGGAGGAGGACAAAAGGAAAGGAAGAGTCTGCTGAGGTTAAAGGAACGTCTGGGGTTTGTAGATTTGTGGAGAAGTAGGCACCAAGGTGAAAAGAGATACACTTTCTACTCCCAAGTTCATGGGACCTATAGCAGACTGGATATGCTGTGGGGGAGTGGGAATTGGGTGGCTAGAGCGAAACAGGTGGAGATAGGCAGTATTACATGGACGGACCACGCTCCGGTGTATATGGTTTTGGATGTGGGGGAAAAAGATCACGGGATTAGATTTTGGCGCCTAAATGAGGGACTCCTGGATAAAAAGGAAAATGTGGAGCGGGTCCGGGAGGTGATAAGAGAATATTTAGAACTAAATATGACAGGGGATGTGTCAATGGGAAGTGTATGGGATGGAATGAAGGCAATGGTACAAGGACACCTGATTAGTATAGCAGTGCATGAGAAGAGGAGGAAGAAAGAGGTAGAGGAGGGCTTAATACAGAGGATTGAGAGGTTGGAGAGGGTGCATCAAGAGCAAAAAGAGCCACGGGTGTTAACTGAACTGCAAAAATTACAAGGGGAACTAAATCAATTAAGGGCTGAAGAGATTGCATATAATTTGGCAAGACTGAAGCAAGGGTGGTATGAGGGAGGGAATAAAGTGGGAAGGCGATTAGCTAGCAGATTGAAAGCAAAACAAAAGGCTAATATAGGGGCAATGCATAACCAACAAGGGGTTCTGGTGTATAAGTCAGCAGAAATTAGGAAGACGTTTGTGGACTATTATGAAAAATTGTATAGGAGTGAAGTTTAGAGTTCGGGGAGGAAGGGAGAGGATTTCTTGGAGGCTTGTAAGCTAGGAAAGTTATCAGACGGGGAGGCAGAAGAGTTGGGGCGACCGGTAAATCAAGAGGAGGTGAGGATGGCCATTAAATCCCTCAAGGAGGGCAAAGGGCCAGGTTTAGATGGCTATACTGCAAAGTTTTATAAAGAAATGCAGGAGTCTATTGTGGGACTGTTGTCTCAGGTGTTTAATGGGGTGTTTCAGGGGGAGAACTTGCCGAGATCCATGGGTGAAGCGGGTATAATGGTGATACCCAAGGAAGGGAAGGATCGAACCACTTGCGGGGCATTTCGTCCAATCTCGCTCATAAACTTAGATGCCAAAGTGTTGGCAAAAATTATGGCAGCCCGCCTGCAAAAAGTAATGCAGAAGTTGGTGCATAAAGATCAGACTGGGTTCATAAAAGGGAAACGAGGAGGGGATAATATTCGGAAGCTGCTGAATGTTATGTGGAGCCTGCAAGAAACAGGAAGGCAGGCAGTCTTCCTCACAGTGGATGCTGAAAAGGCATTTGACCATGTTGAATGGCAATTCATGATGCAGGTGTTGACTAAAATGGGATTAGGAGAAAACTTTCTGAGTTGGGTGAGGGCGTTGTACACGAGGCACAGAGCCCGGATATGGGTGAATGGTGGTTACTCGGACAGTTTCCAGCTGGGTAAGGGCACAAGGCTGGGCTGCTCACTGTCGCCCTTACTGTTCGCTCTTGTAATAGAGCCTTTAGCTGAATACATAAGGGGGCAGAGGGATATTCAGGGGGTCGAGGTGGGAGAACAATTGCAGAACTATTTGCAGATGATGTGATCTTTACTCTAAGCCAGCCGTTTACTAGTTTACCTAATTTAATGAAAGCCATAGAGCGGTATAGTGAAGTGGTGGGATATAAGCTTAACCTGACAAAGACGGAGATATTGGGGCTTAATTTAATGAAAGATTTGGAAGATCGACTGCAGGAAGGATTTGCCTTTAAGTGGGTTACCAGCAGCTTCCGATACTTGGGAATACAAATAGGGAGCCCCCTGGGCAAGCTAACGGAGTGGAATTATGGGCCATTGCTGAGGGCGATAAGGCAAGATTTAGCTAGATGGCAGGGACTTCACTTATCGTGGATGGGAAGAATAGCTACAATAAAAATGAATATCCTACCAAGGATACTGTTTGTCTTTATGGCGCTGCCGTGTAGAGTCACCAAGGCATGGCTTAAGCAGCTGCAGACCATGATAATGCGGTTTATTTGGGGGGGCAGGATTCCAAGAGTAGGAAGAGCTACAATGTTTAAAGCGAGGGAGGAGGGGGGTTGGGAGTTCTGAACTTGTTGAATTACTACGAGGCAGCACAGTTGAGGGCTTTGTTTGTGTGGCGGGAGAGAGGTGAGACGCCGCAATGGGTACATATGGAAAAAGAGCGAGGGGAAAATTTGGAGGCTAGAGTGTGGGAGAGTGTAGGGGAGGGGGTGGGGAGGAAGGGGAGGAACCCGCATAAGGAGTTAACGTTGCAGATTTGGGGAAGGAGGAGATCCTATTTGACACAGGGGAAATCCAAATCAAGGGAGACATTTGCTGAATACGGGAGACTTTATACCGGGGAGGTGGGGTGGGGTTTTCAAAGAATGGGCACGCAAGGGATTGGTAAGGGTGGGCCAACTGATAGATAAAAAGGGGGAGGTGAGACAGTACAGGGATCTCTCCAAAGTAGCTATGGGGTATAAGATAAGGAGTTCTATGCCTACATGCAGCTATGGTACTTCTTACAGCAAGAGGGAGTAAAGAGGGATTTAAAAAGTAAGCCCACGGAGTTTGAGAAGTTAATGGAAAAATGGGACTCAGAAAAAGGTTGGTTTCAAGGTTGTATAAGATACTCAATGCAAAGCCGGGGGGGGGGGGGGGCGAGTAAGTTGGCAAGAACAATGGGAGAAGGACATAGGTGGCCAATGGGATGAGGAGAAATGGCGGGGAATATATGAGGGGAAGCGTAGATTGGCATGGGCAACGGCCGTGGTGGAAAATTGCTTGAAAATTCGACTTAGGATGGTGTGGAAACCTGTAAGGTTACAGGCCATATTTAAGGATAGGAATGCAAATTGCTGGAGGGGGTGTGGTGAGAGAGGGGACCTGGTGCACATGATTTGGGGATGCCAAAAACTCCAGGGGCTGTGGGAGGGGGTAGAAAGATTCTTCAATGAGGTAACTCGGGTACGGGTACCCTTAGTGCAAATTGCTCTAGCGGAGGGGGAGCAGGGGGCAACCAAATGTTGACTGCCTTCCTAGGCCACTGTGTGGTGGCGAGTAGATTGGCCATACTGCAAAGATGGAAAGATACGGAGGCACCAGCAATGAAGGAGATAATTGGAAGGCTGGATTTTCTTTGGCATATAAGCGCAATAGGGGCATACGGCTGCAATAAAAGAGAAAAACACAGGGCAGTATGGCAAGACTATGAGGAGTGGAGGGAGAGGGGCTGGTATGATTGGATGATGGACTAGGTATGTTGGGAGAAGGGGGTTGCAGGGGGTGAGGGGGTCATAGGGGGATAACGGAAGGGGAGGGGGGGAACAGGAATGCGGGGATGTAATGGCAGGGTTATAAGGGATAAATGGGCTCAACTAGGTAATGAATACAAGATAATGACTTAGGGAGTATGGTATTGTTATAGTCTGAGGTGTCATAACACCACCACAGGGAGGGGCTCGGGGGAAATGGGGGAGTTAAATAGAGTTTATGATGTGTATTTGTGAATACCTGCTATTTCTGAACTGTAGATTCTATTATCAGTGTTAAGAGTGAGAAGTTAGAATGATGGGTTTTTCTGGTGAGGTACAAAGGGAGAGGGTGGAATGCTAGTTATTTGTGTTTCTCGTATTGTCTCGAGCTGTGTAAGAGTTTACCTATCTAAGTACTCCTATGTTTAACTAGGAGAAGGATGTAGATGGTGGGTTGGTGGGACAGAATATTTAACCCTGGCTGGGTTTCAATGTTGTGCTGTGGATGTAAGCTATGTGGAGTGCCAATAAAAATTTCAATTAAAAAAAAAAAAAAAGGTTTCGACAAGTTCCTAGAGGAAAGGTCCATAAACCATTATTAAAAGGGACCCAAGATATTACTGCTTGAGGAACCTGTCTCTTTTGGGGAGACTGCTAGGTACTTATGGCCTAGATTGACCACTTTGGAAACAGGATACTGGGCTTGATGGACCTTCGTCTGAACCAGTATGGCATATCTTATGTTCTTATAAATAATTAGCATACTGCTCATAATTATGCATTCATCCCAATGCAGGTCCACTTACTATATCAAGAGGAAGTCCAAGTAGATGACTACTGTTGGGCTATTTTATAAAGACAACAGGCACCTCCTATATGTCAATAAAGCATAGTTACTCACCTGTAACAGGTGATCTCTGGGAACAGCAGGAATGTAGTCTTCACATATGGGTATGGTCGGTACCGACGGAGCCTGCGCGGGAATGCTCCCCAGCATCCAATAGGAAAGCTTTTGGGAGCATCCCACAGCACCTGCGTGCTGCCTTCCCGCCTTTCCCAACTGTCCCTCTCCAGTTGAGTTTAAAGCTGAGACAAAAGAGAGAGGCAAAGAGAGAAAGAGAGATACAACTCCTAGGGGAGGTGGGTGGGTTGTGAAGACTAAATTCCTGCTGTTCCCGGAGATCACCTGTTACAGGTGAGTAACTATGCTATGTCCAGGAACAAGCAGGAATGTAGTCTTCACATATGGGGACTCCCTAGCTGCAGATGCCAGGGAGAAGGCACCAGAAGTTGTGTGCCCTTGTGAAAGGGCTCCACTTCCCCCCATGGATCTCTGGCATCCTACCAGGGATGGTGGGTAGGAGTTGATTAAGTATGGAACAGGTGTTGAAGAACAGCCTGACCAAACAAGGCATCCCGGCGGGAGTCCTTGTCTAAACAGTAATGGGCTGTGAAGGTATGAACTGAAGCCCAAGTAGCTGCTCGACAGATGTCGTCGATACACACAGAGTGAAGATGAGCCATAGAGGCTGCCAAGGCTCTCACATTGTGAGCTGTGACATGGCCTTCAAGAGGAAGGTTTTTACTCTCATAGGCAAAAGATATACACTGTGCAATCCAGCTGGACAGTGTTCTTTTGGAGATTGGAAGTCCCAAATGACTAGGATCAAAAGCAACAAAGAGTTGAGAGGGCTTTCTATGTTGCTGTGTCCTTTGCAAGTAAAAGGCCAAAGCTCTTTTACAGTCCAAAGTATGAAGATTCCTTTCCGCATTTGAGGCGTGAGGCCTTGGAAAGAATACAGGAAGGTAAACCGCTTGGTTTAAATGAAAAGGTGACACCACCTTTGGCATAAAGTGTGGATGAGACCTAAGGACTACCTTATCATGATGGAACCTTGTATAAGGAGGATCAGCCACCAACGCTTGCAATTCACTGATGCGACGTGCTGATCTGATTGCAATGAGAAAGATGACCTTCCAAGAAAGAAATTTCAAAGAGGTAGTGGCTAATGGTTCAAAGGACGGTATCATGAGCTGCCCAAGAACCAGATTTAAGTCCCATGCCACCGGTGGTGGCTTAATGGGAGGCTTAGTTAAAAGAAAGCCTCTCATAAATCTCGCTATGAGAAGATGAGAGGAAATAGGTTGTCCATTTAGAGGCTTGAAAGAAGCTGCAATAGCACTCAAATGAACTCTCACTAAATTGGTCTTAAGCCCTGCATTTGATAAATGAAGGAGATACTCCAGTAATGATTCCAGAGGTATCGCAAGAGGGTTAAGACCCTTCTGCGAGCACCATATGGTAAACCTTTTCCATGTAAATGTATAAGAGCGTCTTGTGGAAGGTTTCCTGGAAACATAAAGGATATCCTTTACCTGCTGGGAAAGGTTAAGACCATGAAGTTCTAGGCTTTCAGCAACCACGCCCTGAGATGCAGAGACTGGGGATTGGGATGCCACAGCATCCCATCCTCTTGAGAAAGGAGATCTGGAGCAGATCCTAATTCCAGAGGCGGAGCTTGAGAGAGATGTAGGAGCAGAGGGTACCACATTTGCCGGGCCAATGTGGAGCTATGAGAATCATATGACCTCTGTCTCTCTGAAGCTTGAACAGGGTTTTGAGAAAGGGGAATGGGTGGAAAGGCATACAGGAAGTCCTGACCCCAATGGAGGAGGAAAGCATCCCGGGCCTGACAACCCTGAGTCAGAATTCTGGAACAGAACCGGGGAAGTCTGGCATTCAGCAGACTTGCAAAGAGGTCTATGTCCAGGGTTCCCCAAATTTGAAAACTTTTGGCCACCTGGTCTGCATGGAGAGACCATTCGGGTGGAAGCAGAACTCGACTGAGTCTGCCCAAGAGTTTTGAATGCCTGGAAGATACACCACAAGGAGATGAATCTGATACTCTCTGGCGAGGGCCCATAGTCGCAAAGCTTCATTGCAGAGCGACAGAGAGCCTGTTCTGCCCTGCAAGTTCACACAGAACATGGCTACTTGATTGTCCGTTTGAACTAGGACTGTCTTGTAGCTGAGCTGGGTGTGGAATACTCGAAGAGCAAGGAAGATTGCTCTGAGTTCCAGGAGATTGATGTGGAGATAGGCCTCTTGTGGAGTCCAGGTACCCTGGGTAGAGAAGCCTTGCAGGTGGGCTCCCCAACCCACCTGTGAAGCATCTGTTGTTAGAGTGGCTTGGGGTGGGAGTTGCTGAAAAGGAGACCCCACCAAAAGGTTCTGGGGTGACTGCCACCATTGGAGCGACAAAATAAGGCGATCTGAGTTTGCTATTTTGTCTGACAGGCAACCTGACGCCTGAGTCCACTGAGTGGACAAAGTCCACTGGGCTGCCATCATATGGAGGCGAGCATAAGGAACCACATGCACGGTGGATGCCATGTGGCCTAGCAACTGTAACATTTCCCGAGCAGTGAGGTGAGGTTTTAGCATTGCTTGGGAAGCTAACTGCACAATGCGAAGGCAGCGGGGCTGTGGAAGGTAGGCCCCTTGTCTGTCTGGTATCCAGAAGAGCTCCTATAAACTCTAGGGATTGAGTGGGAACAAGGTTGTATTTTGGGAAGTTTATGACAAGTCCCAAATACTGAAGGATGCGCAATGTGCGAGAGAGAGCAACCTTGGTCTCTGGCTCTGAAGGGGCTCGAATGAGCCAGTCGTCTAAGTAAGGGAAGACGAATATTCTCAGGGTGCGGAGAAATGCTGCCACCACAGTCATGCATTTTGTGAACACCCTTGGTGCAGAGGCCAGGCCAAAAGGAAGAACCCTGTATTGGTAGTGCTTCCTTTGAAACAGAAAGCGAAGGAACTTTCGGTGAGTTGGATGGATGAGAACATGTGTGTACGCATCCTTGAGATCTAGAGAACAAAGCCAATCCTGACTCTGAAGGTATGGCAGCAGAGTTCCCAGAGAAATCATTTTGAACTTCTCTTTGAACAGGAATTTGTTCAATTCTCTGAGGTCTAAAATGGGTCTGTGTCCTCCTGTTTTCTTTGGAATAAGGAAATAGGGGGAGTAAAACCCTGTACCCCGTTGGGGAATGGGTACCTCTTCTATTGCCCCTTGAGTAAGGAGCATAGTGACCTCTTGACCTAACTGGTCATTGAGAGAAGTCTGAGAATTGAAGTGTCTTACCATTGTAGGAGGGGGGCACGCTAAGGAAATGAAGCTTGTACCCCTCTCTTACAATAGACAGAGTCCAATTTTCTGCTGTTATCTGCCCCCATCTGGGGGTAAAATGACATAACCTTCCTGGGATGATGGAGGGTTCTGGGCCGTTCAGGGCCAGGAAGGCAAAGTTCTCTAGATAGGAATCAAAGCCCGTGTGGAGGCTGAGTCTGCTGAGCCGGTTGAAGCTTAGCTGCTTTTGTCTTTCTTTGCCTAGGTTGTTGCTGCTGTCCCTTTTGGGCAGACAGAGCTAAACGATGTCCCTGCTGGGTATAGGAGGGATAAAATGTTTTCTTCTTGCTGAAGAATGGTTTCTTAGAGGATCTTTTCCTCGCAGGATCAGCTGTAGATTTGGACAATCTATCCAAAGTGATATTGTCAGCATCTATCTCATTAGCTTTTCCCTGCCAATTCTTGCCAAAGAGATTCTCTCCTGTGCAAGGTATATTCCCTAGTTTGTCCTGTACCCAAATTTCCAAGTCAGATGCCTGGAGCCAGGCAATCCTACGTGAACCTATGGCAATGGCAGAGGTTCTGCTTATGCATTCAAAGCAGTCAAAGGCTGCACGATTCACAAACTTGGAAACATCCTGAGCATGTTCGACAAGAGCGAGATAATCTTGCCTTTTATCATCAGGAAGGAGAGGGCTCATAAGCTCTAAATCTCCTGTGACCTCTTTAAGGAACATTCCCATATACAAGATATAGGAACTGATCCTAGCAGAAAGCATGGAAGCCTGGAAGGATCGACGTCCAAAGGCGTCAAGAGTCCTACACTCACGTCCTGGAGGATTAGATGCATGCCTTTTTGCACTTTTTATCCGTCTCATGGCTGATTCCACCACCATGGAATGGTGTGGTAATTAAGTCTTCTGAAACCCAGGACAAGGAGGAACTTGATACATGGTGTCGAGTCTTCGAGAGTGAGGAGATGTGGTTAGAGGTGTTTCCCACATCCCTAACATAAGATCATGCAAGATCTCATGAATAGGTAAGGTAGCTGCCTCCTTGGGAGCTTTAGGGTATTGTAGGATTTCCAGTTCCTTTGCCCTAGGCTCTTTTTCAGGAGCCACTGTGATGGAGAGACCTCGGGCCACATCTCGGATAAAATCCTGAAAGGACATATCCTCTGGTGGAGACATCCTATGCTGAGGAGAAGAGGAATCCTCAGGAAGAAGTATCGACAGAGCTTTCAGAGTCTTCAGACTCATCCGAGGATTCGAAGTATCTCCGATCCAGGTGATCGTGCAAAGCACGGTACCAGTACCGATCGAAGTCGGCATTGGAGTAGTCCAGTACCGACTTGTCGATGCCAGATAGAGATGCATGACTTGGTCCTGGTAGAATACCTGCCGATGTCGATGCAGTCGGTGCCGGTACCGGTTGAATTGTCTGAAGTGGTTTCAGGGGCACTGAGGCCGTGAGAAGAGCTGCCAGACTTCATTCAATAGCCAAGAATCTCTGGTCTATCGATGCTGCCAATGCTTGGGTATCAGTGCCAGATGAAGTGGCCGGAACCTCAGAGCATGGCACCAGTAGTTCTGCCGAGGTTGAAGCCTCGAGAACATCCTGGAGCCCCATTAGTGCTTTGGAAGCCGAAGCCTCCCGCCGGGGCAATTTTGCCGGTGAAAATCCCTCAAGGGCAACACCAGAGGCATCTCGATGTTTAGAAGGAGATCTATCCTCTGAGTTCCGGCTAGATTTATGTTTAGTTACCTGAGATCCATGGGAGGAAGACAAAGCCCTGGAAGACGTCGATGCCATGGAGGCTGCATCGGAGGGAAAAAGGGTGCTAAGTTTAGCAGCTTGATTTTGCCGGCCCCTTTTCAACATCATCCCACAAGCAACACATTCTGAAATAGAGTGGTGAGGACCTAAACATTTTAGGCACCACTCATGGGTGTCAGTGACAGAAATGGTACCGCCACACTTATAACACTTTTTAAAACCCAAAGCGGGTTTTTCCATTCTGAAGGAAAAAGTTAGGCCTAGTGCCCAAAATGGCGCGTGGCACCTGAGGAGAAAATTACTGGAAAAGACTCCAGAAAAAAAGTTTTGGGTTTTTTTGTTTGTTTTTTTTAAAAGAAAGAAGAACCGGCGGTACTGGTGTAGCATCGAGGGAAGGCAGATGCGACCACAAAAAAGAAGAATAAGAAGGGAATTTTTTCTGCGGTGACAGGATGTGCGACCTGTCGACTCCGCGGAAAACAAAGAACTGGAGAGGGACAGTTGGGAAAGGCGGGAAGGCAGCACGCAGGCGCTGTGGGATGCTCCCAAAAGCTTTCCTATTGGACACTGGGGAGCGTTCCCGCGCAGGCTCTGTCGGTACCGACGATACCCATATGTGAAGATTACATTCCTGCTTGTTCCTGGAGATTGTAGACTCACAAAACCTGCAACAATCATGGGTAAATACAAACTCATAAATTTACATCTGCTTGGTGTAAATGTATGTGTATCAACGAAAAAAATATACGCATGTTTTCTAAAATATCGCATACATTATGACATCAACTGTGCTTTACCCAACATGTCTACACTCAGAATCACTTTTACTAAAGCTCACTCAAGATGTGCAAATAACATGCCAAACACACACATGTTATAAGCTGTCCGGGGGGGGGGGGGGTGACCAATACGTTCCTGGCAGCTATGGCATGACAGGCAACTAAAGCATGCGCTTCGCTATGGTGGCTTCACTTAGTAACTCCCATAGAGAAGGTTATTAGATGCACCCACATTAAGAGCCGGTTTGCCATAGAGCGTGAGTCAATGGTCTGGGCTCTCGCAGTAATACACTTTCCATGCCCGTACTCCCCCCATTCCCCAATCACCAATTAACCAGCTACATGTGGCTGTAGTGTTCCCAATGCCCTCTTGCTGCCCGTTAACCAGCTAGTGCGTTTTAGAAAAAGAGGCCCTCGGATCAGGGAAAAGTAGGTGTAAACATTCCCCTCATGACTTTCTATGCGTCTAACCCATGGGGTAAATTAGCAAAAAAAACTCTTCTCTGCAAGTAGAACCGCATTTACCCAAGGAAACAAAGTTTATATAATGACTCCCCCAAAGACCAGAGAAAGAGCTTTTGCTCATTATTGATTTAAAAATTATTTAGCACTTTACTATCTATATTTAAAGCATCAAAGAATGACAACTGCAGCCACAAAAAACTCTTAATATTTACCAAATGTTGTAATGCATCATAGAAATGGATTTTCTCATTTCTAGGCAAGATAGTGCCTTTATGAACCTTTCCTGTAGAAAAAAATATGTTTGCTAGAAAATTATTGAACAAAGTCTTACAAATTTAGATTATGGGATATGTGTTCATGACATCTACTAAGTGGAATTTTAGAAACAATGCAATGCCATTTAATATTTATTTAGTTTTATTTATTTATTTGGGGGTTTTTTATATGACTTAGTTAATCAAAGCGGTTTACATAAAACAATGTTAACTGAACTCTGTCACATAGAACTTAGAACCAAGTGCTGTGTCTATTAAACATGTTTACAGGAAAAACAATGTGACTTTGATACATGAACTTAGAACTAAGTGCAGCTTCTATTAAACATATTTACAGGTATAATAAGTGTACGATTATGGACCATAAATTATATGTATTCAGTCAAAGGAACTGACTAGACTGATCTTAGATCTGTTTGTAACCCACTATCCTGAAGATCATCTTGATATCTCCTGTAACGTCATTGTTTTTTTTTCTGTCATACATAATGCTGAAAGCACTACCTAAGTATGTTATAATAAAAGCCCAATCCTTCAGGCATCAATAAAGCAACAGCATTCTGTGGTGGCGAAGCCAGCCAGGTGCCTATGGAAATAGAAAAAGCACAAGCAGTTTCCCCTAGTCAGAAGGGAAGTGCAGGGAATGGTCACTTTAAAAGTGCAGCCAACATTGAAAAAAACTGGTCCAAAGCTGCTGTCCTAAGGCCACGCCCCAGCTCCATGGTAACTGAGGGTGGTAATCTAAGACAGCTGGGGGCGGGGTGGAAAGATACAGGTCAGACTCCCTCATATAAGCCCGAGAGAACAGGGAGCAAGAGGCGAGACGAGAGAGAGGAGAAGGAGGAGCAAGAAGGCAAGCTACAGGTGCCACAAGGCAAGGAACTGACTCAAGAGCTGAGTCTGATTCAGAGGCAGAGTCTGGGAAGGAACCTCAGTCTGAGCAGGAGTCTCACTCTTACAGGAGGAAGAGAGACGGAAGGGCTAATTTATCCAGGAACCAGCATGGCCAGGGAAGTGGCAGTGAAGCACTGCTGAGGAGAATCCCAAAAGGCATTGCTCGTAAGGATTTTAGCCAAAGGGCTCAAGAAAGGTTCCCAGACAGCAGTTTGAGGGAAGGATATCCCCAAAGCCAGCTCCAGTGTTTAAACCAGTACCAGGGTTACAGGAAGCCTGCAGGAGGTTCAAGAACCCAGGAAGGGCTGGTAAGAAAACCTCTTAATAAAGAAAGCCTGAATGTTTTAAAGCTTTTAAAACATTTGATAAAAGACCAGGAAGTAACTTGTTTTGATAACAGCTCTAAGTCCCGAGAGAGGTCTCGAGGGGAACAGCTGTTTTTCAACGACGCTACAGAACCAGGGTGTTCTGAGTGTGAATCAATGGACATTGGAGAAAGTGATAATGTCTTGAGTGAACCTGAGCAAGAAATGGAATGTGATTTATCCATAACAGTAAAGTAAGAATGTTTTTGGAATTATAAGCTTGAAGAAATTCCCATTTGTTTGATGAGCATGTGGTTCTAAGAAGGAAGGAAGTTTTAATTAGTATGGCTGCTGTTTTAAAAGAGACTTGTTAAGAAGGAATGCTTAGAGTCTCTGGAATAACTAATTAAAACCCTTAAGGAATTAAAGCCAAGAAGAAAAGTTTATTACCTGAGTTTTGCTGCATTGAAAGTTTTGCAATGGACATTTAGTTTCAGTTAAGCACTGTGAATTGAAGCCTTTTGCTTTTGAAAAAAACAGCCTTTGCCTTGTTGAAGTAAGCAAGAGCAATTGAGATCTTTGAGAAGTTTTTCAAACCTTTTTATTTCTTGTGGAAAAGTCTGTACATGTGATATGCCAAGCTTCTTTAGAAGTTCCTGTTATCAAGGGAGGTGAATAAAATTTCCTGTGTTGCTTTCAACCCTCGGCTCAGCACTTCATTACAACTACAATTAAATGCTTAAGGAACTACAACTCGCAGAGGCCTTTGCCCAGGAGTTCACAACTGAAAGGAACATTCGCCCCCTTTCCTCATCAGCCAACCGCCTAGGCGGGGGAAGGGCGCGACAGGTGGCGTAGTATTTAGGATTTCGCCTTGGCCAAGTGTTCCCAAGACACCGGAACTACAAGAAGAAGAAAGAAAAGGAAAAAAAAGGGGAAAAGGTTTTTTTTCTACATGCACTGAAGATACAAGCTGCCTGCTGGATAAGGAAGACCCGGATCAACAGCAGAAGGACCGGATTGGAGCGGATTCCTGAGGCCGTATCCTGCTGGTTGATAAGCCCGAGTCTACACCTGCCTAAGGTAACCCGTATTTATAAGGGATATAAGCGGATACCAGAGCCGGGTGGGACTGCAGCAGTGCACCAGGAGAGCAAAGGAGAGAGGGCCTATACATTTGAGGGCCGCACTTGGTGTTTTTCTCTCTGTTTTCTCGTTTCAGCCACTACCAAGCATGGAGCAGACGGAGCTTTGGAGATGCATAGCTGACCAGTTCCAGAGGCAACAAGAGATGTCGGCACGGACACTGGAGCAAATAGCGGCCATGTTCCAAGCCCAGCAAAAGCCGTTGCTCGAGAAGATGGATGATTGGCTGGGAACGCAGAAACAACCAGCAGAGTCTCCAAGGACAGTATCAGGTTCCTTAAGGGATACACCAGGGTTTGGGATACCTGGGACTGGGACATTCTCCTTTGGACAGTTAGCAAAAGGAGACGATGTTGATGATTTTCTAGCCGCTTTTGAAAGGGTAGCACTTTTATCTGGTTGGCATAAAGAGCAATGGGCCATACGCCTTGCCGCTTCTTTGACCGGAGAAGCGCTAGCAGCATATAGGGCTATGCCTGTGGAATTAGCCACTGATTATAAGGAGTTACAAAAGGCAATACGAGACCGTTTGGGCCTAAACCCCATGGTCTACCGCCGCCTTTTGCGGAGCTCTAGGTTAAAACCTGGTGAAACACCGCGTGCTTTGTGCCAGTGGATTAAAGGGTTGGCATTAAAATGGCTAACACCTGAGACTCAAACAAAGGAGTCATTATTCGACTGTATTATCCTGGAGCAGTTCATGGACGCTGTTCCAAGAGATATGAGATTCTTCCTGATCCTACAAGACCACTGAGGCAGCGACCGCACTGGCTGTGCGTTACCTGGAGGCCAGTGTGGCAAGCCCGGTTAAGGTGGGTGGTCTGACGCAAGCAGTCAAAGTAGCCTCAGAAAGGAAGGAAAAGCCTATATGGGGAGAAGGTATGAAGGTAATGCCTTTAGATAAACCCAGCTATATGCACAAAAAATGTTTTTCGTGTGGGGAAGAGGGACACATGAAAAAAGACTGCAGAGCTAGGACAGCCCTTATGACCTCCCACTCTGAAGAGAGCGGGGAAGGATTCCTTCTGGATGTAGAGGTGGAGGGTGTCCCAGCAGAAGCTTTGTTGGACTCCGGAGCGGACCAGTCAATGATCTCGAGGAAGCTCTGGAAGGAGATAGCATCCCAGATTGGTCCGGCTCCCGAGCCTCAAGAAAAGTCTATAAGGATACGATGCATTCACGGGGCAGCCTCATCGTACCCTGTTTATGTTGTATCAGTGAAAGGTATAGGGCTAAAGCGGAAAATACCTGTGGCTGTAGTACCAAGGCTCCCATAAGCGTTAGTCCTGGGAAGGGACTGGCCCCAGTTTAGCCGTGGGATAGCAGAAGGGCTCCAGCATAAAACTGGTATGGTATCCACCAGGGCACGCGCAAAAGATAAAGAGGAGGAACCAAACCCACTTAGTGACCCGATGTGCGGGTTGCCTTCCCATGATGATTTAGTGACCCCTCCGAGAGAGGATAGTAAAAAGAAGAGGGCTGAGAAGCGCACGGAGAGACAGAATAGGTCTCAAAATAAAGCCAAACTTGTAGCTGGTCAGGAGTTACCTTGGGTTCCGGCCGAGCTACTGGAGAGATTTCTCACTTATCCTAATGAGCAGCGGACGGATCCCGCACTCAAAAGGGCTTTTGAGTATGCCCAAAAAGGAACAAAAACCTTACCCCGATTTTTTTTAGATAAAGAGGTACTGTATCGGGAGAAAGTGTAGATCCCGGGACAGGGATAAGCAGAAAACAATTAGTAGTTCCCACTGCGTTTAAAATGTCAGTCCTACGGTTAGCCCATGACCACCCCATAGACGGTCACAAAGGGGTACATGGTACCCTGGACCAGATTTTGGCTCGGTTTTACTGGCCGGGCGTTTATAAAGAAACCGCCAGATTCTGTGAGTCATGTGCCGTTTGCCAATTATATGCTTGCAGGGAGAGGAAGCAGACCTCTACGGGCATCGCCCCGTATGAATTACTATATGGACGGACCCCTCGTGGTGTCCTGGATATATTAAGAGAACAGTGGGTAGAGCCAAATATTGAAGAAGTAGGTATACCCCACTTCTTGAGAGATTTAAAAGGACGGCTACGTCGCACCTCCCAAGTGGCTGAAGCAAATATGGCAGCTAGCCAGTTACGCCAAAAGACCTACTATGACAGACGTGCAAAGCCCTGTCAGCTTGAAGTAGGAGAGAAGGTAATTGTTATGGTAGCCGGACCTAGTCCAAAATTTGAGAGCAAGTGGAAGGGACCCTACCGCGTGGTGAAACAGGTAGGCCCTGTATCCTATTCTGTCCAGAACAGAAGCGGGCGCCAGCAAATTTACCATATTAATGTCTTACGCCCTTGGCATGAGCGAATAGCCTTGGCTCGGCTGGCCACAGTAAAGGATAGGACAGATGAGAATCAGATCACACACGACACCCTTATGCGTATTACGAGCTGTGCTGAAGTTGATACACCAGCCCGTAATATCTTAAGCGGGGGGATATGTGGGGGCGAAGCCAGCCAGGTGCCTATGGAAATAGAAAAAGCACAAGCAGTTTCCCCTAGTCAGAAGGAAAGTGCAGGGAATGGTCACTTTAAAAGTGCAGCTAACATTGAAAAAAACCGGTCCAAAGCTGCTGTCCTAAGGCCACGCCCCAGCTCCATGGTAACTGAGGGTGGTAATCTAAGACAGCTGGGGGCGGGGTGGAAAGATACAGGTCCGACTCCCTCATATAAGCCCGAGAGAACAGGGAGCAAGAGGCGAGACGAGAGAAAGAGAGGAGAAGGAGGAGCAAGAAGGCAAGCTACAGGTGCCACAAGGCAAGGAACTGACTCAAGAGCTGAGTCTGATTCAGAGGCAGAGTCTGGGAAGGAACCTCAGTCTGAGCAGGAGTCTCACTCTTACAGGAGGAAGAGAGACGGAAGGGCTAATTTATCCAGGAACCAGCATGGCCAGGGAAGAGGCAGTGAAGCACTGCTGAGGAGAATCCCAAAAGGCATTGCTCGTAAGGATTTTAGCCAAAGGGCTCAAGAAAGGTTCCCAGACAGCAGTTTGAGGGAAGGATATCCCCAAAGCCAGCTCCAGTGTTTAAACCAGTACCAGGGTTACAGGAAGCCTGCAGGAGGTTCAAGAACCCAGGAAGGGCTGGTAAGAAAACCTCTTAATAAAGAAAGCCTGAATGTTTTAAAGCTTTTAAAACGTTTGATAAAAGACCAGGAAGTAACTTGTTTTGATAACAGCTCTAAGTCCCGAGAGAGGTCTCGAGGGGAACAGCTGTTTTTCAACGATGCTACAGAACCAGGGTGTTCTGAGTGTGAATCAATGGACATTGGAGAAAGTGATAATGTCTTGAGTGAACCTGAGCAAGAAATGGAATGTGATTTATCCATAACAGTAAAGTAAGAATGTTTTGGAATTATAAGCTTGAAGAAATTCCCATTTGTTTGATGTGCATGTGGTTCTAAGAAGGAAGGAAGTTTTAATTAGTATGGCTGCTGTTTTAAAAGAGACTTGTTAAGAAGGAATGCTTAGAGTCTCTGGAATAACTAATTAAAACCCTTAAGGAATTAAAGCCAAGAAGAAAAGTTTATTACCTGAGTTTTGCTGCATTGAAAGTTTTGCAATGGACATTTAGTTTCAGTTAAGCACTGTGAATTGAAGCCTTTTGCTTTTGAAAAAAACAGCCTTTGCCTTGTTGAAGTAAGCAAGAGCAATTGAGATCTTTGAGAAGTTTTTCAAACCTTTTTATTTCTTGTGGAAAAGTCTGTACATGTGATATGCCAAGCTTCTTTAGAAGTTCCTGTTATCAAGGGAGGTGAATAAAATTTCCTGTGTTGCTTTCAACCCTCGGCTCAGCACTTCATTACAACTACAATTAAATGCTTAAGGAACTACAACTCCCAGAGGCCTTTGCCCAGGAGTTCACAATTGAAAGGAACATTCGCCCCCTTTCCTCGTTAGGCAACCGCCTAGGCGGGGAAGGGCGCGACAATTCATATGATGAAAACCTAGCTACGGTTCTACAGAGCACTGGTAATGCCAGAGACGATTCCACCTCACGGTGAATATTCCCCTTCCTTGCATGCTCCATATAATAGCTCTCTATGAGATCAGCTTGGTAGAATACTTGCATGACCATTCCCTTACAGACTTGAGAAAGTTTGACTTAATAACTTGCACCCTATCAGAAATATGGATTTAAAATAGTCATTACAACATTTAGCTTTTATTTAGACTTGGGAGCACCAGTATTATTTAATTTTGTGCACTTTTTAATCTATAACATGACTTAATCTAACATGACTCTTCTGCATAGTTGTCCCAGCAGCCCCAGCAGAAGACTCCAGAGGCCATCACAAATCAGCCAAGCATGAGCCAAGCTGCTACAGCCCCCGGCACTCATCTCAGCAGCAGAGGACCGGACGTCTCATCTGTATATCTGTCCCAGCAGCCCCAGCAGGCAAGAGCTGCCACAGACCAGCACTCTCTCCAGCAGCATAGGTCTGGAAGACTCATCTGCATATCCATCGGGTCCTCTCTTATTTACTTCAACAAGTACCAAAACTCCACCAACTGAACAATGGCTGGGAAAAATAACATTGCCAAAGCTGTTGCTCCCGTTCTGCCTCTGTCCAGACAGCTCAATGCCAGTCAAGGGATCGGTTCCACGTGCAAAATGCTTGCAAGCTGAAATCCTCATGAAAGTGGAGGAGCTCAGAGAAGAGGTGGTGAGACTGAGCAGCATTCAAGACAGTGAGAAGTACATTGATGAGATGTTTCTTGAAACATCCAAGCTGTCCGACAGAGGTGAAGATGGGAGGCTACAGAATGAAGAGTGTTGGACACAAGTCAGCAGAGCCTGCAGAATCGACAATCCAACAACTCAAGCCCTCAAAATGAAGAACCAGTATGCAGCCCTGGAAATGGAAGAGGTGAAGGCATCCCAAGAGAGGGAAGAACCAAAGCTCTAGCATCCCAAAGTTGCAAAATCAGTGACCACAAGGAAACAAAGGGTAGTAGTTGTTGGTGACTCTCTTCTGTGGGATACTGAGGCATTCATCTGCTGGTCTGACTTGATGTCCAAGGAGATGTGCTCGCCAGGTGCCAAAATCTGAGATGTTACAGAGAGTTTGCAGAGATTCATCAAACCTATTGATTTTTATCTAACATTGCTCATCCATGTCAGCACAAATGATACTGCTAGCTATCCCTCCAAGCATATCAAGAGTGACTTCATGCTCTGGGACAGAGGGTGAAGCAGATAGGTGCACAGGTTCCTGTTGGGAGTAAAGGCTGAGGTAGAGAAGCTCACATCCTTGAGATGAATGCATGGCTGCGTGGATGGTGTCAGAAAGCGTTTTGGTTTCCTGAACCATAGGATGATTTTCCAAGTGCCGCAGAGCAGAGATGGTGCCCATCTATCCAAGAAGGGTCTTCCGTAGCAGTCTGGCTAACCTACTGATGAGGGCTTTAAACAAGATTAGTTGGGGATGGGTGAAGAAAGCCCTCAAGTAAGTAAAACATTAAATACCTCTGTAGAAATGGATAAAAGGGACAACATCTGGAAAGCAGCGTGCATAAATGACCCTAGTATGGGAAATAAGATCCCAGATGTTGAGGCTTTAAAGGAAGAGGCTGACTTGGATTTAGTAGCAGTTACAAAGACATGGTTCAGACAACCATGACTGGGAGGTAATTATACTGGCTATACTTTATTCAGTAAGGACAGGGTAGGAAAAAGGGGAGGAGGAGTGGCACTATATCTAAAAAATAATATTAAAGCTATAGAATCACAGGTCTTAAAAGGAAGCAAGGAGGCACTGTGGGTTAAACTAGAAACAGAGAACATGCAATCCATTTGCATTGGTATGATATACAGATCTCCTTCACAGTGAGAAGGAATGGATAGAGATTTAATAGAAGACATACACAGTATTGCATGAAAGGAGAAGTGCTATCGATGGGTGATTTCAATATGCCAGATGTTGATTGGCCCATCCCTGCTGCGGTGTCATCTAGAAGTAAGGTAATCCTAGATTCTCTACAGGGAGAACTAGTCTGGTAACTGGTAACAGAACCCACATGTTAAGGGGCCATACTGAACCTGGTGCTTACCAATGGGGAAAGTGTTTCTGATGTTATAGTGGGAGATCATCTTACACCCAGTGATCACCAGATGGTGTGGTTCAGTATTAGGACTAAGGCTGATAAAGTCCATTCAAAAGCGAGGGTCTTAGACTTTAGGAAAACTAACTGCCAAGATGGGACAATACCTCAACAAGTCATTAGCGGGATGGGAACAGCTGGGGAATGTAGAAAAGCAATGGGCAAAACTGAAAGGAGATATTTGAAGGGCAACAAACCTTGTTGTTAGAAAGGTAAATAAATGTAAAAGGAAAAGCAGGCGCTATGGTTCTCTAAGGAAGTGGCTGAAAAGGTGAAGAAAAAAAGGTGGCCTTCATAAAATACAAGAGATATAGAAAGAAGAAGACAAGTATTAATATTTGGAAAACTTAGAGAAGCTAGCAAAGTAGTCAGAAAAGCAAAGATATAAACTGAAGAAAAAATAGCCAATGCAATAAAATGGGAGGACAAGACATTTTTCAGATATGTTAGAGAGAGGAGGAAGTGCAAATGTGGTATTGTCAAACTCAAGGGGAAGGGGCGGAATATGCAGAAGCTGAGGAGGATAAAGTGGAATTGGTTAACAAATATTTTTGTTCCGTATTCACAGATGAAGAGCCAGGAGCAGGACCTCAGAAAACACCCACAAATAGGAACAGAAGTGAAGGGGATCTTGAATGATTTTCAGAGGATTGTGTTGGTGAGGAAGTAGCTAAATTAAATTAGAAAGCAATGAGGCCGGATGGGATATATCCAAGAGTATTGAAGGAGCTTGGGGAAGTTCTAGTGGCTCTACTGTCTGACCTTTTCAAAGCTTCTTTAGAGTCGGGAGTGGTCCCAGAGGACTGGAGAAAGGCACATGTAGTCCTTTACACAAAAGCAGAAGTAAGGATGAGATTGAGAACTGTAGGCTGGGGAGTAAAGTAATAGAAATGTTGCTAAAACAGAGGACAGTGACGTTTCTGGAATCCAGTGGATTACTGGATCTGAGGCAGCGTGGGTTTACCAGAGACAGGTCTTGTTAGACAAATCTGATTGATTTCTTTGAGTGGGTGACCAGAGATTTGGACTGAGTGAGAGCTCTAGATGTGGTGTGCTTAGATTTCTGTAAAGCCTTTGACTTCGTTCCACACAGACGATTTACAAATAAATCAATCACCCTAAAGTGACTGATTGGTTTAGAAATTGGTTGAATAGGAGGCGACAAAAGTTACAGGTAAATAGAGCATACTCTGAAGAGAAGGCTATTACCAGTGATGTGCCGTAGGGACAGTGTAGTTCTCTGGGGACAGGAGGAATCGGTCCTCACATATGGGTGATGTCGGCACCCACGCGGTGACCTCTCCCCAGCTTTCAAAGAAAGCCTTTGGGAGATCCACCATGCATGCATGCCTTCTGCCTAAGGGTGCCATCTTGCCTCAGTATGATGACATAGCTCAAGACTGCAAAAAAGAAAAGCAACTCCACAGGAAGAAGGGAGGGTTGTGAGGACTGATTCCTGCTGTCCCTGGAGAACACAAGATATGCCATACTGGGTCAGACCAAGGTCCATCAAGCCCAGTATCCTGTTTCCAACAGTGGCCAATCTAGGTCATACGTACCTGCTAGAGGTAATTATGCCTTCTCTGGGAACAAACAGGAAGTCAGTCCTCCCATATGGGATTCCCCAGCTACAGGCTACTGAAAAAAAAACTGTAAAAGCCACAGGTGATCAGAAAAAGGTGTAGCGTGAGAAGCAGCAATGGAGTCAAGGAACAGCAGACCCATGAGCAGCCCAGAGTGTCAAGCAATGAACCAATTCTCCAGTAGCCTGAACACACCGAAGGGTTGTAGGGCAGGAGTTGCCTTACACCCCAAATAAATTTCTGCAGTACTGCCTGGCCGAAGGCATTGTCCTGACAGGACTCCCTCTCCAGGCAGTAATGAGCTGCAAAACTATCCACTGAAGACCAGGTGGCGGCCCAGCAAATCTCCGCCAAAGGAACACAGCACAGGTTCGCCACATAGGCCACCATGGACTGGATGCTGTGCGCTGTCACACAGCGCGCCAGCGAGAGACCGGCCTGCTCATAGGCAAAGGCAATGCAGTCTGCCACCCAAATAGACAAGGTACACTTAGAGACTGCTGTCCCTAGCTGATTTATTTCCATGGGTAAAATGCATGCTGACCGCACAACGTCCAGAAAAAGAAAGTTCCAACCCAAAACTTATGCACTAGGATTAACGGTGGTGGTAGTAATTGTGCAGATATTGCTGATGAAGATCACTGCCCACAGATAAAGGTCTTAGTGACCTGGACCCACTGTGGCAGAAAATAACTTTTTCATTAAATTCTGTGAGTTAAGTGGATTACCGTATATACTCGAGTATAAGCCGAGTTTTTCAGCACATTTTTTGTGCTGAAAAACGGCCCCCTCGGCTTATACTCGAGTCAACATCTGCAGATGTCTAGCAGGGGGCAAGAATGTTTTTTGCACAGGGCCCCGTGTTTCAGGGGGCCCCGCGCAAAAAACATTCTTCATCCCAAGTTAAAAAAAACAAAACAACCCAGCTGCTTCTGCCGCGGCAGCATCAAGAGTGCCGCGGCAGTATCAAGAGTGCCGCCGCCGCCGCGGGGCCCCCCCGGCAGAGCCTCCCTGGATCGCCTCCCTGCATCGCAGCCTATCCCCGAACGCGGGCTTCTTCCCAGAGCCGCGAGAGTTTCCTTTCTCGCGGCTCTGTTAATCCCGCCGGGGCTGATGGGAAATCCCATCAGCCCCGGCGGGATTAACAGAGCCGCGAGAAAGGAAACTCTCGCGGCTCTGAAAGAAGCCCGCGTTCGGGGATAGGCTGCGATGCAGGGAGGCTCTGCCGGGGGGGGCCCCGCGGCGGCGGCGGCACTCTTGATACTGCCGCGGCACTCTTGATGCTGCCGCGGCACTCTTGATGCTGCCGCGGCAGAAGCAGCTGGGTTGTTTTTTTTAAATTTGGGTTGATAGGGCGGAAGGGGGTTTAGGACTGGTAATGGGGGGGAGGCCAAGACTGGAAGTGGGCTGATAGGGGAGGGTTAGGACTAGTAATGGGCCATGGGGGGGGTGCTAAGACTGGAAGTGGGCTGATAGGGGGGGGGTTAGGGCTTGTAATGGGCTATGGGGGGGCTGACTGGAAATGGGCTGATGGGGGGGTTAGGACTGGTAATTGGCTATGAGGGGGGCTGACTGGAAATGGGCTGATGGGGGGGTTAGGACTGGTAATGGGTTATGGGGGGGCTAAGAATGGAAGTGGGCTGATGGGGAGGTTTAGGACTGGTAATGGGTTATGGGGGGGCTAAGAATGGAAGTGGGCTGATGGGGGGTTAGGACTGGTAATTGGCTATGGGAGGGGTTAGGACTGGTAATGGGCTGATGGGGGATTAGGACTGGTAATGGGCTATGGGGGGCTAAGACTGGAAATAGGCTGATGTAATTTTATTGGTCTCTATCTTTATTTTTTACATTGACTAGTAGGTGCCTCATTTCCCACCCTCGGCTTATACTCGAGTCAATAGTTTTGCCCAGTTTTTTGTGGTAAAATTAGGTACCTCGGCTTATATTCGGGTCGGCTTATACTCGAGTATATACGGTAACTACAATTAAGTGGACCTCTGTAGATAAAGAGGAGAAAATGTACTGCTACCTGTATGCTACCAACCCTATATTTAAAGCAAGAGGATATACAAATAGAGTCTGCCAAAAACTGGAAGAAAGAGGCATACTGCCACAGGAAATGTTGCAAAAAGCAATCAATGCAAATTTAAGATCCCCAAGTTTAAAGATGAAAGTAAAGAAGTATCTGATTGATCATGCCTTAGAACAACTGTGGGCTTTCATAGAACAAGAAATAGAGAAAGAGGAGATCTCGGTGGAAGTACCTAAGGCATATGCACAAAACGAAGAGGAGCCTCAGAAAGGGTTGCCAGGAGAAAGCCTGGAGCAGAAAATGGGTGAGGTGGTCTGGAAAGGAGCAGAAGAACGGCAGCAGCAAAAGCAAGAAGGGAACAAAAAAAAAGAACACCGGAAAAGAGGGTGAACAGGAGAAAGAAAGAGGCGGCTTTGAACAGAGAACTAAAAGGAAGGCGGAGGTAGAGATGTAGATGGGAGATCCAGGAATGTGGAAGAGCAGACTAAATGAAGAACAGGCAGATAAATCAACTGGAGAGGATGAAGAAAGGCAGGAGAAAGACCCAGATGTGGAGGCATTAATAACTGAGCTCCCGGCCTGTATGGAAAGACATGAATATGCTGGTTTCTAGGCAAGGGAAAGATTAATCAAGCTGAATTTAACATCAGAAGCTGGGAATATGATAAGTAAGACGAATAAGACCGTAACCTATATGAAGGTACCATCTATTGGGATCACAGAAATAAATCAAATGCAATATTGTGCAGCAAAAGTCATTACTAAAAGAGTTCTTCTAATGAAAATGCAAGGCCAGAAGAAAAACAGAACGAAAAGGACTCCTTGGAAAACACCCACTGAAGGGAAAATAAATTCACTGCGTGCAGGGGTATCCCTGATAGACATATCTGACAGAATTAAGATCAAAGATAATGAGGAAGGTTCACACATCAAACTAAGACATGCTGCATTAACAGAAGACTTTAGATTTATGTGCTGCAATAATAAAGTGAAAATAACAGCAAAGGCAGAAAAATTGAAGAGATATGAAGAAAACAAAAAAAGGGAGATACCAAAATAAAACTGTTTAGAGAGAACCTAAAACAATTGCACAGGGCATGGGGGAAGAGCGTTAGTATGGTGAAAATACCAGCGCTGAGAGCTGAAACGGAAACACTCTGGAGAGACTTAGGGGTATGTTTACTAATGGGCAGTAGCGGCTTCCGTGCGATAAGGTTCTATCTCTGCCACTTATACTAATATTTTATGATGACAAGTAAGCGCCTGCTTGTTAAAAGCGGCTTAAAATCAACAACTAAATAAAGGTGCTTTAACTAAGTGCCTGCTGTAAAATCATCCACCCAACCTACCAGATAATCTGACAGCTTGAAGCGACTCCAACCCTTAGATCATCAAAGACATACTGTAGGTAAGCCAAATCTATTTGGAAAAACACCATCCTTATGATTTTAGAGTCTAAATAACCCGACTTAAATTGATCTGCGTGGAGAAGCCATTTTGGATCCTGAGTGACAGGGAAAAGCGAGCAGTGTAGGGAACACTCTAGCAGCCTACAGTGAACGTAAATACCGTCTACTCTACTATAGATGCTGACCTCTGAGTAAAAGTACATTCTTTGAGAACATCAAGCGCATGTGTGAGGTTTTAAGAGAAACCAGGATGCTGCTCCAGCTGTGAGATGTGAAGATTATTCTCCACCCCTGCAACCCTAAAGGAAAAGAACCCCTGTGCCCATCTCATGTTAAGAAGCAAGTAGCTACTACATCCGTATACATGTAAGGGAGACCACAGAAAGAGAAAGAAGAATGTGTGAAGATTATATAAAAATGCTTGGCGCTACGTTTCATAACAAACAATTCTATTCATCACATCTGTTCCTCAACACAGCAAGTGTTAGGCACTTAGCACAAAGCAAACGTAAACGAGGTTTGAAACATGCCACTGCAGAAAATGAATTTTAAAAATAAATAAATAAATAAAATTAAGACCCCCCCCTCCCTTCAAACCACATGGGATTCTCTTAGATGTGTCCTCAATGAAAGTTATCAAAGAAGGGATTTTGGTACAAGGTTCCTATCCCATTTTTCTGCTTGGTGTTTTGTCATTCTTGAGTTTTACCATTCTCAAATCGTTTAGCAAGACAGCAAGAATCCTACAGACTACCCTGGCTAAGAGACTTTAAGCTCTCTATTCTGCCGAAAACGTGTCAAGGTTTGTCTGCTTCGGTATGTCATCGGTGTGAAGTGGGAGGTGGAGCGGCAACAGTAATGAGACAGGAATGCAACCCTCTTCTCCTCCCTCTGAAGGATGCTCCGACTCCTTCCTCAGCAGCAGCTGATTAATAAGCTTCTGACAGCCACCCAAGAATAAAGGCGAGGAAAGCAGGGGAGAGGTACTTGCATAGCACTCATAGGGACTTACCAACACCCTGCCCTTTAGGCTTCCATTCACTTTGCCTTACAGTGATCACAACAACCATTTTCAAGAGACTTGTTTCAACTTAATGGATGATAAAATTGAACAAAAGAAATGTGAAAAGCATTTCTAAATAACTAAAAAAATAAATAAAAGTAAGGCAAGGACAGTGGAAGCTGTGGACAGAATGAAAGGCACTAAACTTTGGCTTTTTTCTTGGAGGAGAGGGAATAGAAAATGAAGAATCAATTTCTTGGGAATGTTCCCAATCCATCACCAATATAACCACAGTTTCTGCAAACTGTAATTTTAAATGATCTGCATTCCTGGCATGTGCCTGTTTATGATTTGTTTTTTCTTGCAGCCACGTCTAATTTGAAGAGGTTTGAAAATAATTGATCCCCTTCATTCCATTCCTTATGCAACTCCATTTTTGCATCTAGTGCCCTCCTACCTCGGTCTCTGTGCAGTTACCTTGTACCTTCATGCCTGCCATGAAGTTGCAGCTAGGACATTGCTATAGTGGTTTCTGGTTCCCTGCAACCCTTCTCTGCATGGCTGCCTCAGCCTCTTGTTTCTTCCTGGGACGACACTAAGCCCCTTGTCATAGGACCCTCTGAGCCAGGTGACGTGCAGAGGGGGATTTGGTCAATTGGAAGCTGAAAAGAACAAAGATTTTAAGTCTGTTCAGCTCCAGAGTTCAGTTAAGAGATAGGGAGACATGAAGAAGCAAAAGTACTGCCCTGTGGCTCTTCCCAATTAGACCTATCCCCCAGCTAGGCTAGGAGATGGCTTGGGATAAGACGAGCTGTAACACTGCAGAGCCTCTTCTTGTTGCTGAGGTTGCTGCATCTATTGTGCAGTCCCTGTGATCTATGACCAGAGCACTGTTCACTGCAGCCTACATGTGGAGGATAAAGGCCTCATAGAACAGAATGTGGAACATTCCTTAGAAAAGATCCTTAGGAGTGATTAACCCTTCGTGTGAATGCATGGGGAAGAGATTTGTGCTGGACTTTGGTACAAATTAGTGAAATTTGAGACTTCACTCTGAGATATCTGTCACCAGAGAGAGATCAAAAGAGATCTCACAAATGCCACACCCTATGCTTCAAGGAGGAAATAGCCTAGTGGTTAGAGCAACAGCCTAGTACTCAGAAGATCAACGGTTTGATTCTCACTGGCACTCCTTGTGTCCTTGGGCAAGTCACTTTACCCTCCATTGCCTCGGAAGAAAAGGCCTGGCAATCTACTTCCAGGATACATTGCCAAGAAAACCCAGAGACAGTTGGGTTGCCAGGAGTCAGCACTGACTTGACAGCACTAAAAAAAAAAAAAAAAGGCCCCCAGAGCTTATAATCTGTTCAAGACAAACACAACAAATTGGGGACTACGGTAATTTAAGGGAAATGATTAAAAGGCATATGTGCATAGACACAAGAATAAGAGGGGCAGGATCCAAAAGCAGCCAGGGAACCAGTGGTGATGTATATAGAGTGGTGTGAGTTGGTAAAATTTTTGAGAGCCCTCAACGAGTTCAGTAGTGATATTCTGTATACTATGGGTGTGCTTTAACAAGGATATAGGAAGGCCAAGATAGACGATATTGCTGGAATCAAGTCCGGAAAGAATACTTGCATGTATTACTGTGATAAGAGCATCTTGCGTAAGACAGGCTCTTCTAGAGTGGAGCTGACAGAGATAGAGAAAGCAGGACTTCACAGTGGAAGAGATTTGCAAGTTGAACAAGAGAAAGGGATCAAATAAACAGCCGAGAATTTTAAGGGAGTTGGCGAGTGTAACTGGTAGGATCAAGCGAATCTAAGTCAGAATGCTTGAGCTTAGGGATAAGAGTAACATGTTTCCAGAGGGAAGGCATTTCAATGGAGGTAAGAGAATGGTCAACCATGGCCTACAGAGGAGAGGAGAGATTCAAAACAGCCGGGATGGCAGAGGATCAGATAGGTTGCATTATAGCTAAAGTTTTAGTAATAAGGAGTGGGGTTGGATTGTTGAAAGACGACTATGTAGCAGAGGATGGTAAAGGACAAGGATCTCAAGGTGGCAAAACAGTGCGACAAGGCGGTGGCAAAAGCCAGGAGGATGTTGGGCTGTATACAAAGAGGGATTACCAGCAGAAAGGAAGAGGTACTAATGCCACTGTAAGGTTGCTGGTGAGGCCTCACTTGGAATACTGTGTTCAGTTTTGGAGACCATATCTTGCAAAAGATGTAAAAAGACTGGAAACTGTTCAGAGGAAGGCGACCAAAATGATTTGGAGCCTGCGTAAGAAACCCTGAGAAGAGACTTGAAGACCTAAATATGTACACTCTGGAGGAGAAGAGGGATAGGGGAGATATGATTCAGACTGTTAAATACTTAAAGAGGAACGATGAACAAACAAACCTCTTCCAAAGACGGGGAAGCTGCAAAACTAGAGGGCATAACATGAAGCTGCAAGGTGGTAAATTGAAAGGCAATGTCAGGAAATATTTTTTCACTGAAAGGGTGGTGGATGCTTGGAATGCCCTCCCGATGGAAGTGGTGGGGGCAAACACGGTGACGGAATTCAAAACAGCATGGGACAAACACAGTGGATCCCTTTACAGCAACAGGATAAAAACAAAATAAACTGAATCATTTAACTTCTCAACAAATATGGGTGTCCTACATGGAGTGGTGGGTCCACCAAACAAAGACATGGGGAGGGGTGGCCTGCACGGAGCGACGGGTGCACCTACTCTTGCCGTATATTTGCTGGGCAGACTGGATGGACCATGCTGGTCTTCATCTGTTTATTTTTTATTTATTTAATTGGATTTCTATACCGCCTTATCTTGTAATCAAATCTTATCTTGTAATCTGTTGTCATTTACTATGTTACTATGTAAGAGTTTGTAAAGGGCAGACTTGTTCCTGGGACAGTGAGGGCAGGGGTGGGGGGGGGGTCTAGATGGCATCTACTTTAGATTTTAAAAAGTGGCAAGTTGAT
Source organism: Ichthyophis bannanicus (assembly GCA_033557465.1). NCBI lineage: Eukaryota > Metazoa > Chordata > Amphibia > Gymnophiona > Ichthyophiidae > Ichthyophis > Ichthyophis bannanicus. The sequence goes on along the minus strand of CM066042.1, from coordinate 95,192,689 downwards.
CATTTGTTAAACCGGAAGGAGTGGAATTGGGGAGAGGGAATTCAAGAGGGTCGAGTGAGATTGGAAATCATATTGAAAAGCTTTTGAGTCTGATTACTGTGGGCTTGTATAATGGTAGAATAGTGGATCTGTTTAGCTATAGATATGGTTTTGGGATAATCGGAGCCACATTCCTTGTGGATGTAGAGGGTGGATGGGGAGGAGCATTTCCGCCACTTACGTTTGAAATACCTCATGTGGGACCTAAGAAGGTGTAGGACATAGGGATACCAGAATGGTGGATTTTAGGTTTAGTGGAGATATAGCATGGTGGGGGGCGGGGGGAATAGTATCTAGTACCTGAGTAAGAAGAGAGTTCCAGGTAGATACTTGATCAGAGTTCAGGAGGGGAGGAATATCCTAATGGTTAGAGCAGAAGCCTGGGGGCCAAGGTTTAAATCCCATTGACACTCCTTGTGGCCTTGGTCAAGTCACTTAACCCTTCACTGCTTTAAGTACAAACTTAGATTGCAAGCCCTCTGGGGACAGGGAAATAGCTCTAGAACCTAAATGTAACTTGCCTTGAACTTCTACTGGAAAGGCATGAGCTAAATACAAATAAATGAATAGAATACAGAGATGGGGAGGGTGGGAAAGCTATCAGGGAACCTTTACAAAGCAGGATCAGTGATTCTGTGTCAATAGATCTGAGGTTTCTTAACCAGTGCCCAGAGTTTGCAGGAAAGGAGGGAAAGAAAGAAAGGATGGAGAAAATGATTAGTCCAGGGGTAGGGTGAAGTATCGGACGAGAGGCTGATGGGCTTTGTGGTTGAAGTCAAGATAAAGTCAGTGGTTTGCCCAGCAACGTAAGCAGGGATGTGAACATGCTGATGAAAGGACAGGTCATGCAAAATGCAGAGAAAAGCTTGATCACTAACTTGAAGAGGATGATCAGCTTGCATATTAAAGTCTCCCAAAATGATTAAGTGAGAAAAGTGGGCACTTATCCCCGAGACAAGTCATCCCAATGATGGGCAGGAAGACAATATAGAAGTAAGAGGTAGAGAGCAGGGGGGGATCCTATAGAGGCCAATTAAGTAAAAATAAAGACAGAACTGGTAGCCATAAACGCAGGCAACTTTGTATTCCATGTTAAAAATTCACCTTTGCGCTTATCGCAGTATCATTGTACAAAAAAATACCCAAAAGCCAAGCAAAATATTTTTCAAATCTAAGCCCAATGTTCTTAAGCAGCTATAAACAATAAATACTGACAATATCACTTCTGTAATACTCTCCTTAAAACTTATGCCAAGACAGAAACAATATTTACACCAGCTCGGCCAAATATCTTCCCAAAAATCCAGATCATTAGGATTTTTATGGAAGGCTAAAATAATCACTGCAGTCCTTAGTCTAGGAAGGTAGCTCGTTCCAAATTGCTGTGCCTGCGCAAGCTCTCTCACTGGTCAAAGGTTTTAATGAAGGAACAGTCAATATAGAAGCCTGTGTGGAGCAAAGATGTCAACTTGGTCTATACCAGCTAAGGAACTTGCTTGAGCACTCTGGAGATATACTGCCAAGTGGTTTAAAAACAAGGTAGGCAACTTTAAAAGTTATATGTTGGCCAACTGGTAGCCAGTGGAGTTTCTATGTGGAGGAGATACAGTATCCACATATTTTGTATTATTAACTGTGCCATGGTATTCTGGACCAGTTGCAGACAAGGTAAGTATTTTTGAAGTAGCCCTGTCCACAGATTATTACAATACTCCAGTCTTGCAAGTATTAATGTTTGCATTACTGTCTCCAAATGGTCCTTACCTAGGAAAGAATGTGCCTGCCAATTTGATGAACACCAGTTATTCACAAATTCTGTCGTCATGCTTCCCAGAACAACCACAAACATGCAGGTTCATCTACCTGGACGACCGCGCACCATTAACTGTTCCCCCCCTCTAGTACCACCACACTATCACACTACGATTACTCCGGACTCGACTTGATGCGATGCCTATATGTAAATAGTTATCCCGGTTTTACCCAAGTTTAAGCACCTGTTTTTTGTAATGCGGAGCAGATTCCTGCACCATATAAGTTTTTGTTGTCATGTAAACCGCACTGATGTTGAATAGCGTGGTATAAAAGAGACTGTAAATAAATAAATCTTCAGATTTCAGGGGTGGCTAATGTTGGATTAAATGTATGCAGAAGAAGTTCTAAAATCAAATGCAGAATTTGGTACAAAGCACAACAGCATTTTAGTAAATAAAACACCTTCCAATGATATTACAACCTACACAATAACCTCCTCCTTGGATATTCACTTTATTTTGACCTGATGAATATAGCAAGGCTCTCGAAAGCTGGTCAAGAAATGGTCAATAAAAAGGCCTAGGCTGTTTTGTTGACTTCCATTTCTAAATATCCTTTTTTCTTGGAATTGTCAACCAGAAGCTGAATGGACAAGAATTGCAATACTTGAACTGTTTTATAGTCCACTAATCCAAAAACATATTTGTCCAAAGTGAATCACAATCAATTGTTCAACCAGACTTTCAAAGAATTCATTAGTTCATAATATATTTTATTACAAAATGAACAGATTAAGATCCATCTAACCCCATAGCTAGTTTATTTATTTTTAGTGCTTATGTAGCAATCATGTACCCTGTGGCAGGATGGAGTAAGGACACTGGACTGGTTTAGGAGAATGATGATAGTCTGTTGAGCACAATACCAGAAATCGTGCAATTATTCACCGGTAAACTATATTATTAGGGATCGGGACCATACCAAGCTAGAAATGTGCCCTGTGCAATCAACGAATCTGGTGCCCCCACCCAGCAACATTCTGTAACTCACTCTTTTAGAGTTTCCTGGAAGCCCAGTGATGATCTTAGAGCCCCCTTCTGTGCTTGCACCCTGTGCGGCCGCATCGCTCACACAGCCCTCGCTACCGACCTGCTAGCGATGTGCATTTTGGGCTGATTTGGATGCCTAAAAATTAAGTGTGTAAAAATCAATTGTGTACACATATGCCTATGAAGTAATACAGATGTATATTTATGGGAAATATAGTAGGGTTTTAGTAGTTTTATATGAAGTAATACAGGCACAATCAATCTGCTTGTGCCAGAAGGCCGTAGTGTGCAGAGAAGGTGCCGCAGTGCAGAGGGGGAACTCTAAATTCCCTCATTTCTTTGGTAGCACAGAGTTCAATCAGCCGCACTGATCCTGGAAGAAAACTGGATTCTCTGCGGGCTGCGACACCTTTCAATGTAACAACGGAAGAATTAACCAAACATTCTGTAGTTGGTGTATGAACTTTCACAACTATGCAAGCCTCACCTTGGACATGTTGTATTTAATCACTCATCCCAATCTGAATATTTCAATGGCTTTCTATTTAGGGCAAGAGGTGGCACTGCTATAGGTTCTGTTGGGGCAGACAATGATCTGCAAAAGGGCTGGTGTCCTGATTTAAAGGAATTGGTAAAAATAACAACTATAAAAGATTCTATGATATATAGATATATATGTGGAAATAGACATGGAGATATATATACTCTATGAGAGAGAACGTCTTGCAGGGGAGCTTTACGTAGATACAGCTATTATTTAAAAAAAACGAACAAACCTTAAACCCTCCCAAAAAGGTGATCAGGGTGCGCAGGAGGCAGTGCTGCTGGCCATTATTACCCTCTGCTCCGTTCTGACCCCTCAGCCTCAGATATATTCACTCCAGCTCACATGCAATCAGGGGTTCCGACAAGCAGATTAACAAACTGTCTAGAAACATCTGCCCTGCCACTGAGGGCTGTGTGCGTCTATCTGCCTAGTTATTGTACATGTTAACAGACAGATATAGATATAGGGCATGTTCACTAAAGATTTTTAATGCGCGCTAATAAAATAAATGCATGCTAAGTGCCCATGGCCCTTTTATTTCTATGGGCACAGTGACACTTAACACACGTTAACTCCATTACCACGTGTTAACCTTTAGTGAACCTGCCCCATAGATATAGGTAGACACGATCAAGATGAAACGTCTATGGTGATTCTACCTCTCTGCTCATCTTTTTTTGATGCATCCTAAATATCTCCAAAACAGACCATCTTAAGACAGCTGTGATTCAACAAACAAAACATATTTAGAGAAATCTTTTCTCCCTGAGCTCCAAAACATTGGTTGGGGGGGAGGGTGGAGTGACCCTTACAATAGCATTTCTTAAATAAGAAAGTGGAGGAGTAGCCTAACGGTTAGAGCAATAGACTAGTACCCAAGAGATCAGGGTTCGACCCCCATTGGCACGCCTTGTGACCTTGGCCAAGTCACTTTACCCTCCAGCGCCTCAGAAGAAAAGGCCTTGTAATCTACTTCTAGTCATATCTTGGCAAGAAAACCCAGGGGCTACTGGGTTGCCAGGAGTCAGCATTGATTTGATGGTGCTTAAAAAAATAATAAGGAAAGCTAATAGAGGAAGGGACCCATGACTGATCTAAGGCAATGTAGAAGAATTAAAAATGAGTTCAGACTAATCCCAACTATCAGACGCCAAGAGCCCATGTCCTATGTGCATAAGCCCTTCTCCTCAGAGTATAATTTATATTGACGTTAAGCAATACATGCCTGAGGAACAGCCTGGCATCATTATCTAGTCTAGCTTTCTGAGTCATATTTCATGCAATTTGATATTATTTATCAGTCTAATGCTGCAGAATAGATGGGTTCAAGCCTTGGAGGGACTGTACACATTCTCCTTCATGACCTGCATTTTCAGTAACTCTTAACTCATATCACCCAACAGCTAGAGGAATAAAGCTAAAATATGCAAAAAGGAAAAAGCGGTCATTGTTGTATTCCAGCTTTAGAGGAAAACTCAGATCTTATGTATAAGAAATTTTATTTTGTTTCTTACTTCGGTGATAACAAAGGTGAGTAGGAGGTATGGATTAGCAGACTAGATGCACCTTGTTGTCTTAGCAGCAGTAGTAGTACCTGCAGTCATCCCTATGTTGAAAGTTCAGTTTTAAGGTTGAATTACTAAAGAACACTACCACCATAATGCATCCTAATTTCATTAGCAAATAAGCCCCATATATGCTAATATGTGGGAACGCAAGAGTGCCTTTTAGTAAATCTAGCCCTTAATGGGCAGGACAATGCCCCGTGTCTATTTCGGTCCCCATAAATAGGTTTGTCATTTTTTTCCCAAATGCTGATAGAAAATTAAATCTTTTTGCAAATTTCACACCATTCAGAACAAATCTTAGCAACATAATCATGTGTAGACATGCACATATATATTTATAACACAAATGCCAAAGTCGTAGTCACAAGAAACAGGGCAAAATAAATTTTGTAATAGGTCATTAAGTACAGATTGGAAAAGGAATCAGAAAGCTGGGCAGTGGGTAACATGATTTTATAACCTATACGGGGCATTACGTTCAACAGTGGAAGCAGCAAACAGACCCATCTGAAACACCATGCCCACTCTGAAGGCGACTGAAACAGATCCAAAGGCTAGAGGAGGAGATCTCAACCAGCAAGAAGGGAGCGTCTCTTTCCAATCCCCCATTCTAAATCTATTACAATTAGAATTCCAACCCCAGTCAGCTCCGATTAGAAAACATCTTTCCAAACAATCCCAGAATGGTAAGTCTTTGCAAGCAAATGCTGCCAATAACATACCATTTGTAAGATACTTTTCATAATGTGTTACGATAACATTTTCATATCAGAAAAAGTTGAATGACTCTACATGGAACCTGCTAGAATAATTAAACATTGTTAATCAGCTGATAGAGAAGAGTCTTGATTTAAGAAAGAGCTAACAATTGTTGCTAGGTGGCTTGGAACAGAACAAGCATTTGTACCTTCTTTAAGCATTTGAGTATGCCACTTATATCAACTACCGTCCTCTAAACAAATCCATCCTTTAGATATTACATGTAACAGATTTTCACCTGCCGGATTGCTGCTGGGAAGGTCCACGCAACTGTGGATGAAACAGTTATTGCACCATACCTGTCCTTGTGTCCGTGTGGCCCATTGCATGTCCAAAGTAACAGCGGTAACAGTTTCTCCAGGGATAGCGGTAGCGTGAGCCGGAGCTACTTGTGACACCCACAAACACCCCAAAGCACCACAGCACTATCAAAGAATCTTTCATGAATCCCATTGTCAAACAGTAGCTATTTGAAACCACCCTTCTAGCTGAATGACAAATCAAAGAGAGCCAGTTTTTTGATATCTACATCAGATGAAGCACAGTACTGGATTGGGAGGAAGGTGCACAGCACTGAAGTCGTCCTAGCCGCTGCCTCCGTACAGCACATGTAGTACAAATGCACAGATTTCTACAGAGCTCTTGCACGCCTCCCCTTTGTTTTTTCAGTTTTCGGCCCACCCCTTGCAGGTAAAGGCCAAACCCAGGGACACTTTTCCCTTCCCACATCTTCCACTGCCAAAACAACTTGTGTGTGACATCACATTCCTTAAAAGAACACAAATGCAAAAGAAGCTAAAGAGAAATTCCTGGCTGACAGCCTCGGGGCACCTTTCTGGAAGCCGAGCTACAGCCAAGTTGGATTTCTATAATTGGCCCTGTTAACAAAGAATGAAGAGAAAAAAAAAGGCAGAGGAGGAGGTGGGAGGGAAAAACCCTTTAAATCAATACCACATTTTGGAACGTCCAGCTGGAAAACTAACAGGAAACCATATCCTTAGGAGCCGAAACAGAATATTGGACACGCACAGACTGGAGATATTTTTTGTTTTTTTGGAACAGCACAACAAACACAGAGAAAGATTAAATATTACAAAATCACAATATATACTGCTCTATCGAAATGCAAAATTCAAGACCAAAAGCAATCTTGGTAAGATGGTGATATCTTATCGGTCCTGGAGAGTTTCGTCTCCATTTTCATCTAAATAAAATATGTGGAAGAGGCTAGGATCGAGGCTGAGCACAGACCCACTCATTTAAGCACTGGTCTAAAGTCCAGTCAATTTTTGGATCCAAAAACCGAGTGCACCTCAATAAAATAGTGCCAAAATACTACTACAAAATGCAAAAGGTTCCACTGCAGAAGTCTATCTAAAGGCACTATACGTACAATACTTCTTAACTCTGGGGGTCATTTACTAACAGCACCTGTTAGTGAATGATCCCCTATGATACTTTCCCCAAAGAAAACATATATATGACAGCCACCTGAAGAACTTGGCATTCCTGAGATCTCAAGGAGTGCTCGGGGATATAAACTGCATTTTGACAACCAGGTCTTCTAAATGGGTTCGAACATCATGTAGATGTAGCAAACACTAATAGCATTTACATGAGCTTGCGCACTCCTGTGGACAACTGCATGAAATTAAAATCCTTCTAGAAGATGACCTTAAGGCAGCTAAGTGCAATCTACAGATCTTCTTTAGGGAGAGGTACCATACAAATTACTGCAATGATGTTTTATGAAACACTCTTGGAATTAAATCTTTGCTCTTACCGGAGGATATAGTAAAGGCTGTTAGTGTAGCTAGGTTTAAAAAAGGTTTGGACAAGTTCCTGGAGGAAAGGTCCATAAACCATTATTAAAAAGGGACCCAGGATGTCAATGCTTGACCCAATACAAGCATTGTGGAACCTGTGTCTTTTGAGGAAACTGCTAGGTACATATGACCTAGATTGGCCACTGTTGGAAACAGGATACTGGGCTTGATGGACCTTGGTCTGACCCAGTATGGCATATCTTATGTTCTTATGTTCTCTTTACAGGAACAATTTTATAAAGCTTTTTCTGTGTGTAAAGTACGTTTTACATATGAAAAAAGGCTTTCATAAAATTGTGTGTAAAAAGTAGGTGCATCACAAGATAAACATCTACTTTCATGGGATTTGGGGGCACAGTTTGGGCAGAGTTGCAGTGTATGTGAGTGTTATATAAAATATGGGGATACATGCACACATTTAGTTTTAGAGAGAAGACCCTGAGGCAGCTAAGTGCAATCTACAGATCTTCTTTGGGGAGAAGTACCAAACGTATTACTGCAATGATATTTTGCTATCAACAAACCTAAGGAGTTATTCAACAAAGCAAGATCTCTCTCAAAAGGATCCCTCCCTTAGGGCCAGATTCTGATCCTGACTTACATCTGCTTTGTACGTACGGGCTGACCTGGACGTACAAAGGAGATTGCAATTCTGATCCCACAGGACATGTCTAGCCCCACGGGATCAGAATCACAAACAAGCCTGTTCATGAAGACCAGGACTGTGATCCAGTCCCAGCCTGCACATACAGGCATTGCCCAGTTAACTCAGCCAGGGCTCTTAAATGGAGCCGCGGTGCCATGGCTTCATGTTTCCAAAATGTTAATTCCCCGCAGCCCGAACCCCCATCCAACCTCCTAAGGCCAGGGTCGGGCTGTGGGAAATTAACACTGCCCCCCCCCCAGTCCCTTCCACCCCCCGGAGCAGCAAAACTGAAAAATCCAGGGAATAACTTCCCCGGCCATTTCGCCAGCCCTGGACGTACAGGGCCGACATTAGAATCGTCCCTGTACGTCCAGGGCTGGCGACCGCCCATTGCCCGCCCAGTCTCTGCCCCTGTGCCGCCCCTTCCCTGTCCCCGTATAACTTCCCCAAACAACTGGTGGGGAAGTTATACAGGGGCAGGAGCCGGCACGAATAGCGGGGATGACGTTATTCGTGCCTCAGAATGACCCCCATAGTGAGATTACCATCAACCCACACAACATGGTAATCCACCTACAATCACTCCATAACACAAACAATCACAACAAACAGGAGCTTCTGTCTCAACAACAATGGAACAAGACTGGCCTCTGGACCTCCTTCGACCCCATTAGCCATGAGCAGTTAGACACTCCTTTAGATCCTTACATGCATCAAAATCTCAAGACTCCAACTCATCCCATTCATTGCACATATGGTCAACGACTCCCTATCACATGGGGTCCTTCCTTCCAACTCAAGCAATCATCCATTCGTCCTATCCTAAAGAAGCCTAACTTGGACTCATTCTCCCCTGCCTCCTACAGACCATTCTCCAGCATATTGTTCATTGCTAAAAACATTGAAAAGACAATGCAAATACAGTTACCATCTCATATTGACAAACATGCATCCCTGGATCCACAACAGCATGGCTTTCACCCTCGTCACGGTGTGGAAACCCTACTCACCTCCATGCTTAATCACAGGCACTGAAAACATTTCACAAGGATTCATTCTAATGTTTCTAGACATAGCAGCCGCTTTCAATTCTGTCTCCCATCAATTACTGCTCAAAAGACTTTATGACATCAGTCTGCAAGGAACTACCATAAAATGGTTCCAATCCTACCTTTTGAACCACAAGCAACAAGTACAAATAAGGAACAATAAATCCCTCCTAATCCAACTAAACCAAGGCATGCCTTAAGGTTCTGCACTCTCATCAATACTATTTAATATTTACATTTGACCACTTTGCGATATCATTCAGAGCTTCAATGTCAAATATCACATCTAACGAAAAGAAGAGGGGGGGGTTTGCCTTATCATCATACATTTTGGCTGTGTTATTTGGAGAGTGGAAGAGATAAGTGCACCTTGTTTCTGTTGATATATGAGTTATATGACCCAGTGGAGGAGTGGCCTAGTGGTTGGGGCAAGGTACTTCAGGCCGGAAGATCAGGGGTTCAAATCCCACTAGAGGACAGCAACCTTGGGCCGGAAGGACTGGGGTTTCTAGTCCCACAAGTGCTCCTTGTGGTCTTGGGCAAGCCACTTAACCCTCCATAGCCCATGTTCCCTGTAAAATAGTTATCTCCAAGTTATAATGCCCTGTTCAATGTAATTTCAGTTTGTTCAATGTAAACCGCACTGATGCAGAATAGCGCGGTATATAAGAGAAAGTAAATAAATAAATGCTTCAGTTGAGAACAAAATGATTTATATTATTCGAGGAGTTTTTTTAGGCCACTGATGTTTGTTTTTTTGAGCCGAGGGCAGTTGCTGCCTACTGTGTTAGCTCTATGTTAAAACAGTTCTGAGGCCTTTTTCTCATCTGTATTTATTTTTGGTAAAGCAAGCTTGGAATTCATGCATAAATGGAGTGATTTCTTTATATTGATCTGTAAATATCACATCTATGCAGATGACATCATGATATATCTCCACGACCACCCAAATTATTCCACTATATTCAAATGCAATCACACAATGGCTACACAGACAATTTCAACATAAACTACAGCAAAACTGAAGTACTGCATATTACAAGAGACCCTAAGTTTAACCTACCAGCTACAATCATGATTGACAATAAAGCAATTACAGTCAAAATTGAGATTAAATATCTAGGCATTTTATTGGACCAAGGTCTCATCCTACATGCTCAAATTCAGCAAACTACCAAATCAGTATACTATAAACTCAGGATCCTAAAGAACCTATGCCCTCTCCTAAGCCCCTCGGACACTGTGCCAAGCAATCATCACCCCCATCCTAGATCATGGAAACGTACCATTTGCTGGCTTGTCTTGACCTGAAGCAGGGTTTTCTAAGAATTTACAGAAGCAAAACCCGAAACGCGAGCCGCGTCGTCTACTGGGAGTCTCGGCATTTTGGTGACTTCAGCTAAGTGATGGACTTTGTATTCATTTTTAAATTAATTAATTAAAATGGAGTGGTCTCGGCTGTGTCTTTGATAAATTAGTTCTGGACACTGGGCAGACTTTCTCCGACAAAAAAAGTTTTAGGCATGTAGTGGGATTTTCATTTTTTGAAAAATTGGATACTTATTTTGTTGGCATACCACCTGAAAGGCCAACATAACTCAAACAACAAATAATAGGGCATTCTCCCTATACGCCCCACACATGTGGAACTCTGCCACCTCAAAGAAGAACCATTGAACCCATGGAAGAATTTCGCAAGAAGCTTAAAACTCAGTTATTTGTGGAATTCTATGAAGCAGACCCACACTAGAATCAACGTAGCATATACTAAATACATACTAAGCACCTAACCCTTTACCATATCTTGCATATAGTTCCGTTACTGCTGATCCCGCAACCCTTGCATCATTAATTTGTACCTCAGAACCCCTTCCCCATGTTATTTATCTGTTAAATGTATTATTTCCTTTAACAGGTTTTTATACCGCTTTATTACTTTAGTCAAAGCGGTTTACAATGTAACTTAAACATGGTAATGTACATTAAACAGGGACGTTGATAACTTAAATTCTTCTGAGGCAACGGAGGGTTAACTGACCTGCTCAAGGTCACAAGGAATGCTAGTGGAAATGAACATTGGTCTCTTGGTTCCCAAGCCAGGGCTCTAACCACTAGGCTACGTCTCCACTTTGTTTTCTGTAAACCGTCTCGACTTGTAGAAAAGATGGTATTAAAAAAAAGAGACGTTAAAAAAATAAATAAAATACTCCTTCTGGGCAGGTGTAAATTAATTAGAGAAACTCTGTGCACTACTGGGAGTCACTGCACGGGCCTATTTTCAAATGGTATTGTTTATCTGTGGATGTTACACTAAATTTCAAAGGGAAACTTTTAATATGCTCTTCCTTGGAAAATCAATGTGGTTAGAAACTAGCTATAGACTTTGCACCTGCTCCTAGAGACTGATGCAGAAAAGTGCGTTGGGCTTTGTTCACGGGTAAGCTTGGTCTTAGCGCACAATTCGGCATGCTACCAATGTAAGAACAAGTTTTGCCCAGAAGATAACTGTGCGCAAAGCGTCAAGCAGATAGCAGCACATTTAACTTCATAAGAACATAAGATATGCTATACTGGGTCAGACTAAGGTCCATCAAGCCCAATATCCTGTTTTCAACAGTGGCCAATCAGGGTCACAAGTACCTAGCAGTTTCCTGAAAAGAAACACAGGTTCCATAATGCTCATATTGGGGCAAGCAGTGGATTATCTGGGTCCTCTTTAATAATGGTTTATGGACCTTTCCTCCAGGAACTTGTCCAAAACCTTGTTAAACCCAGCTACACTAACAGCTTTTACTACAGTATCTAATAACGAAATCCAGAGTTTGATTACAAGTTGAGTGAAAAAATATTTTCTCTTATTAGTATTAAACGGGTTACACTGTAACTTCATTGCAAGATCAAGAACAGGCCTTCCAGACCTTTCACACTGCACCAAGGAATGCCACAGGGTTCTGCACTATCTGCCCTTCTTTTAAACATATATGTTTCCACCAGTCTGCAAAATTATATACAAGCAGAAAATACACTACCACCTTTAAGCGGATGACCTGATGATTTATGCTCCATTTGATACCAGAAAACTCTACCATAGCTTCGTGCATGACATCAGTTACAAACTGGCTGGAACATCACAATCTCACAATCAATTATAACAAATCAGAAGTCCTCACAATCATGAGACACCCCGCCTATACTCCTCCAGATAAGCTACTAATAGGAGAAGTGAAATATCTAGGTGTAACATTAGACCAAAGGCTCAACTTTCAAGTACACATTAAGTAGATTACATCCACAGTGTACTACAAAATGAGGATGCTATAAATCCTATGACCTCTACTAGACCCTAACCACTTCCGCACCGTATGTTAAGCAATAATCGCTCCACATCTACATTACTGCAACCTAATACTTCAAGGACTACCCAAAAGCACAACTCAAACCCTGCAACTAGCACAAAATATTGCAGCCCGACTAATCACCAGATCCAAAAGACAAAAGCACATCACTCCAGTCTTAAAATCCTCTGCATTTTTTTTCATTGGTCCCGCATTCTGGAACTCACTGCCTTCCTCCCTCAGACTAGAACCCCATCTTATCACTTTCAAGAAGAACCTTAAAACCCACCTTTTCTCTTTAGCCTTTGACCTTCCTTCCCCTTTTGTCTGATCCTGTCCTCCTAAGTATAACTTTTACTCTGTCCTCTATGTCTTGTTTATCTACTCACTTTCACTGTCCTGTAGCAAATTGTAATTTCTTTTCAATTTTCTGGCCTTGTGCCCACTCTGAACCTTTGTATTTTGTAAACCGCTCTGATTTTCAAAGAAGGGCGGTACATCAAATAAAATAACCATAACAATAACCATAAAATCCCTTCATTGGCTACCCATACAATCCTGAATAAAATACAAATCAATAATGATGACATTCAAAGACCATGCACAACCAGTCCGCTGCCTGCTTAAAACAGCTAATCCAGAAGATGCTAGACACTCGATCAAGGAGGAAAGAACATCAAAACACCCTCTCGCTCACATCTATCAAAACCAATACATCTCAAACAGAACTCGAAAGAGCATTCAAATACTTCAGCCAGTCCCTCTGGAACTCACTCCTACATCAATTAAGATCAATTAAGGACACCTTCAACTTACAGAATAAACTAAAAACTCACCTGTTCACCAAATACTTTGGTAGAAAATTGGGTACACAGCCTTAACATTCAAATGCCAATGCCAATCACGCCTTCCACATTAACGTAAGCTACCCTAAACTGACTAGCCCTATATTACAAATGTAAATAGTTGTTGTTGGAATATTACACAGTTCAACTTTGTGATGTATATAGTTATAATGTTAGCTGTTCTATGTAAAATTGTTGGGTTCAATGTAAACTGCCTTGATAACACTGAAAGGCGGTATATTAAGAAATGCTAAATAAATAAATGCCCCCTAGTCTTTCTTTTTTTGATGGAATAAAGAATCGATCTACCTTTACTCATTCAACTCCGTTCATTAATTTTAGACCTCTATCATATCTCCCCTCAGCTGTCTCTTTTTCAGGTTGAAACATTGCTTCTTGTTGATTGTATAATATGGTTCATTTATCAAGTTTTGGTTTTTGGTTACACAAATACATCATCACATAAGGCCCATGAAGTCTGCTTGCTGTATTTTCTGTTGCGATGCCATAGACTACAGTGAATCTTTGCATTCCTTTCACTTGTGGGATTTGAGGTTTTCTGAAATCGAGGATAGTCTTGTTGTAAAACCTAAGAAGGCCACAATAACTCAGAGAAGGATTACAAAAGCTAACTCATAAGCACATATTTAATGATTAAACACATACGTTTACTATAGGAAATTGCAGGGGCAGCTGAATATCGTTTTGGTTGGAGGGGCCAAACAAACCTCTCTCTAGCCTTCCCCCAAGCTCTCCAGTTGCTGCTGCTGCTGTTTTCACCAAACTATTGGTGGGACAATGGCCCCTGTGGCCCACCACACTTCACTAACTATGGGAAACTGTATAAGAGACGATGGATTAATGGGTTCAGCCATACTGAGGTGTACCGTTTTCTTCTCACTTATGCAGTCCATCACTGAACTCAAGGTGCTCAAATCCTTGCACTTATTGCTCTACAACAGATGTGTTCCTTCACTTCTGATACCAGGCTATATACAGGTGGTTCCGATTGTGCCTAAAACCACACACTTATTTCAGCAGCTCTTCCCATCTGAAGAGGAAGAGCATGAACTCGGAACTGAGATCCACACGAAGTACGCTAGACCAGAACGACTCACCTAAATGTCTATTTAACAGCTGTCAGAATACATTCTAATTTCTCAAACAAATCTCCAAAGCTAACTTGGGCAGCTACTGGAAACCCACAAAAAAGCTTCCATACACAGACTTCTCTCTGAATCAGATAGGCATGACCACTATGATACATCTTACAGAGTTACGTCTCTGCATATGAAACACAGCCACTTTCACCCCTAGCAAAGAATTTTCACCCACTACAAAAAATAAATGTAAACATCTTTCTCCTTTGTTGTTTTAAGTCTCCTAGGATTTTGATGCCTCATGTTGACAAAATTATTGCGAGTCAAGAAATGATGCTAGGAGCAGAGCAGCCATCTTGGTTTTCTGGAACTTTGAAGTTCTATGCTGCATTTCAGGCAACAATGCGACTGTGATTCCAAATGGCACAGGCATAGACAACTAAACACATCAGACTTAAAAGATGCTGGTGATGCCATTTTTTGTAGTAATTAATCATGAAAAGGCCAAAATTGTACTAGATTATAGAAGCTGTCTGCTGATAAAAGAAGTGGCTTAGAAAGCTGAGATCTGCTGTAATATTATACAGTATCGATGTTGTTAATCAAGATCCATATAATCTTCAAATATATATAGAATGGTCGACAATTTTTTAGACTCTATAAGCACAGAAATCCCTATTCAGAGCGCTATTATGCTTGGCGCCTAAATCATGTGTCATGGGAATAGCAAGACCAACATGTTGAAACCAAATGAAGCCAGATGGATAAGATGGAACATTTTGAATTTGCTTATAGCGAAGTACATTATGAATTTGCTTATAGAGAAACCAGGGGAGGTACTGCCTTCCTTTAAATTATCTCTCAATCCTTCCAGGTCCCCTACTGTACAGTAAATACATTCATGCCGGCATATGAAAGCGCTTAAGTGCTGTATTTTAGCAGGAAAAAAGGAAAAGAGGGCACTGGCGTTAAAGACAGAGGGAAAAATAGCAACACATGGGCAGAAATTCGCTCATCTTGCTGCTGAAAGGAAAGAACTGACAATTCAACAGATAAAACAATTAAAAAAATGCTATATATAGGCGGCCATGTTTTGTTGCCAACACCTGACAAACCTTTTTCCATCCATGCTACTCTGTCCTGTCTAGAATGGCTGACCTTTGGTGGATCCTGTCTGGAATTAAAGGGATAAATAGATTGGTGGTTCTCTATTCAGGCTTGGAGGACTACCCAGCCAATCTTATTCTCAAGATATCCACAATCAATAAATATGAGATCTATTTACATAAAATGGAGGCAGAACATGCAAATTCATGGTATATATGCTGAAAACCAAACTAGCTAGGTGGTCCCAAGGTCTGGTCTAAGAACAGCTAGAAGAGTGGATCTCTTGAGGTCTCTTCCATTCAGATTTTTGAAGGATTCTAAGGCCCCTTTCGGGTGAGCAAAAATGGTATATGTATATCGCCAAGTTTTCTTCACAAGAAAGTCCAGTTTCCTAATATGACTGTTTACAAGTTGTGATTGCAGAATGCAAAAACACAAACAAAAAACTTACCCAAATTAGAATATAATCCCTACTAAGTCAATAGTTTAAAAAAACCTAATTAAAGCAGGCCCATGAAAATGATAAGCTTATATACTGAGATCATGGGAAACATTTGTGCTGGGAAGTTGGAGTGAAAGAGGGATGGCTATTGTAGGTGTTCGCAAATAGCTAGAGTCACTAATGTGCACTACCATATTACCACATGCTAACACCATTAAAACACTAGTAACTGGGTCACATTTCATAAAAAGAGACCTGTGTAAACTAATGTGCATTAATGTCAATGGATTATGCCTATACAATAGCATATATTATTATAAGCCTTTAATTCATTCTTAACAGGATCTCAATTGCAAGCAAGGTAATACTGTGTGACTTTTAAATACAAGTTCTCTGCCTGAGAACTCTTAAAGGGGTTTTGGTCTTTGTTTTTAGTTCAAATCATTTTTATTCAAGGTTTTTCCATAACACACCACCACAACAGGTATAGAAAATCATAGTACAAGCCATAAAAGCTAAATCTTTTTGTGTATGGCAAAAGGGGAAATTATTTTTCTGGTAAAGCTCTGCCTATTAGAGTTCATTGTTTTCTTTTTCCAGCTTTCCATTCAGAGTGAACTCTTTGAAGTCACTGACCTCATCAGATCCCTCCCTACCCATCCCATGTGAGAATTCTTGCTTTATAGGGCAACTCACCAATTAGCTAAACACAGGGACATAGAACACACATACAAGAAGTTAACTGCTTTTTCTCTTAAGGGACAGCTGAGGAAAAATTAGGATTTTTGGTAGGTCTCTCTCGTTTACTCCAACAAGTACCAAAGCTCCATCAACTGAAAGATGGTTGGGAAAAAACGTATTGCCAAAGCTGTTGCCTCTGTTACAGCTTCTGCCTCTGTCCAGACAGAGAGCCCATTGCACGTCAAAGAACCGGTTGCATGTGCAGGATGTCTGCGAGCTGACGTCCTCATAAAAAAAGTGGAGGAGCTCAGAGAAGAGGTGGTGAGGCTGAGAAGTATTTGAGATAGCAAGAAGTACATTGATGAGATGATTCTTGAAACATCCAAGCAGTCCGACAGAGGTGAAAATGAGAGGCTACAGAATGAAGAGAGTTGGACTAGAGTCACCAGAGCCTGCAGAATCAACAATCCAACTCCACCAGCCCTTGGAATGAAGAACCAATATGCAGCCCTGGAAGTGGAGGAGGTGAAAACATCACAGCAAAGGGAAGAATCAGAGCTGAAGCACCCCCAAGTTGCAGAATCAGTGACCACAAGGAAGCGAAGGGTAGTGGTGATTGGTGACCTTTTTCTGAGAGGTACTGAGGTGTCCATCTACCAACCAAACTTGATATCCAGAGAAGTGTGCTGTCTGCCTGGTGCCAAAATCCAAGATGTTATGGAGAGTTTCCCCAAGACTCATCAAGCCTACTGAATAGTATCCAATGTTGCTCATCCATGTCAGCACAAATGACACTGCAAGGTATCCCTCTGAGCATACCAAAAGTGACTTCATGACTCTGGGACAGAGGGTAAAGCAGATAGGTGTGCAGGTGGTGTTTCTCCTCAATCCTCTGTTGATGGTAAAGGCCAAGGCTTGAATGACTAGAAAGAGTCTTGAAGGACTAGAAAAAGGGAATGGTACTTCTGGAGAGAGATCTGCAATTGTGAGTATGTACTTCTGGGAATTTTCTGAAAGGACTTCTTTGTATTAAAGCTAACTAATCTGTGAACCCAGTGTTTTTTGTTAAATCAGTCAGGGCCTAGTAGCAGCAGTTTAAATTTAAAACACAGATGAGAGCTTTCTGGTTAAATTAGGAAACCAGCAGAGAGCTTGTAGTTTAAATTTAATAGTCACTCAGGGCCTAGTATCAGCAAAGTACTTTTAGTTTAAATTTAAAACACAGACGAGAGCTTTCTGGTTAAATTTGGAACCCAGCAGAGAGCTTGTAGTTTAAATTTCATAATAAGTCAGAGCCTAGAAGGAGCAGAGTGCTGTAATTTAAATCAAATTAGAATATAACTTATCATAAAAGGCAAAACAGGGTCAGTATTCTTTGAGCAACAAATAAAGTCTTCTAGAGACCTTTACAAAGAGGCCTTCTACTTAGGGGGAAAGAGACCTGTGAAACGTTTTCAATAGGTGTTAACACAAGGTGGCAGGTCAAAAGGCCATGTTGAAAGACTCCTTCTATCCAAGCAAGGACTGCTAATCACCCAGGAAGTTGGTCACAGCTAACTTCAGCAGCACAGGACAGGCTACTGTGTAGCAGCCCTCTTTTAATAAGTGTTATTTCCTTCCCTCCCTCCCCAACACCCACCCACTCTTGGGATAATCGTAGCTTTTTAGGTACTTACACATCTTAACAGAAAGGAGGTGCTCTCAGGTGAAGCTCGTTATCCAAATCAGTCATACACTAAGGGCCTGAGATTAATTAAGCTTCAGGTGAACAAGGTATATTAAACGTATTAGGTACAGTTTTATTAGTATACATATCCATAGCAACCCTTAGTAAGTAAAGAACTTAAATCTAAACACAAGCTTAAAACTAAGATGCAGACAGCAGTCCAGCAGCAAGATGGGGGCTTTCCAGTCTTTTGCATTGAGTGTCACATGTATGATTTTCTCCCAGTTGGTGAGAGGTCTTACGTGTGCACTAGGTGCAAGGAGCTCTTTGCTCTCAGGGAACGAGTTCGTTCTCTAGAGGCTAGAGTAGCAGACTTGGAAAACATAAGAAAGACAGAGAGGTACATAGACGAGACCTACAGGGATATAGTCCTGAAGTCCCACCTCCAGTCTGGCAGCATCCCTGTTGCCATGGAGGAGAGACGTCTCGTGACAGGAGAGCATCACCCTGGTGTGGCAGGAAGTGATCCTGTAATTAGGATCTGTCCTCCAGGTGATGTAAAACCCTCTCACACTGAGGAGGCTTCTCCAGGGCCATGTGCCCATGAGGGAAGGGTTAGGACAGCCGTTATAGTTGGTGATTTGATCATTAGGCATGTAGATAGCTGGGTGGCTGGTGGACGTGAGGATTGCCTGGTAACATGCCTGCCTGGTACGAAGGTAGCGGACCTCACACGCCACCTAGATAAGGTCTTAGATAGTGCTGGGGAGAAGTAGGCTGTCTTGGTACATGTCGGTACCAATGACATAGGAAAATGTGGTAGGGAGGTTCTGGAAGCTAAATTTAGGCTTTTAGGTAGGAAGTTGAAATCCAGAACTTCCAGGGTAGCGTTCTCCAAAATGCTTCCCGTTCCACGCGCAGGACCCAAAAGGCAGGCAGAGCTCCAGAGTCTCAATGCGTGGATGAGACAATGGTGCAGAGATGAGGGGTTTGGATTTGTTAGGAACTGGGGAACATTCTGGGGAAAGGAGGGGCTCTACTGAAGGGATGGGCTTCACCTTAACCGGGATGGAACCAGGCTGCTGGCATTAACCTTTAAAAAGGAGATAGAGCAGCTTTTAAACTAAATAACAGTGGAAAGCCGACAGTCACCCAGGAGCGCATGGTTCGGAAGAACGTATCCTTGAAGGATACTACCAAAAGCAGAGAGGTTCCAAAAAAAAGTAAAGTAGTCCAAATGCCCTCGTGTATGGAGCAGATAGAGCTTAAAGATCCCAAATTACTCATGTCTAACAATAGCCAGATTAATATGAATAAAATACAGTCTCTAAAATGCTTGTATGCAAATGCTAGACGTCTAAAAAATAAGATGGGAGAGTTAGAATATATAGCACTAAATGAGAGGTTAGATATGACTGGAATATCAGAGATATGGTGGAAAGATGACAACCAGTGGGACACTGATATTTGGGTACAAATTATATCGTAATGATAGAGCTGATCAAATTGGTGGAGGGGTTGCGCTCTATGTTAGAGAGGGCATTGAGTCAGAAAGGATTAAAGTTTTGCAGGAAACAAAATTTGCTGTAGAATCTCTATGGATTGAAATTCCATGTAAGAAGGGGAAGGTGATGGCAGTGGCGGTGTACTATCGACCGCCTGGCCAGAATGAACAAATGGACGATGAAATGCTCAAAGAAATCAAGGAAGCTAACAAAAGTTACAGCGCAGTAATAATAATGGGTGATTTCAATTACCCCGGCATCGACTGGGTCAGTGTCACGGCAGGACATGCTAGGGAGATAAAGTTCCTAGATGAAATAAATGACTGCTTCTTGGAGCAGCTGATTCATGAACCGACCAGAGGGAAAGCCATATTAGACCTAGTCCTTAATGAAACACCAGATCTTGTGCAAGAGATAAGGGTGTTGGGGCCACTTGGCAATAGTGATCATAGCATGATCACGTTTGATTTAATTAGTGGAGGAGGGATAGTAAGGAAATCCACAGTACTACCTTTTAACTTTCAAAAGGGAAACTATGATAAAATGAGGAAAATAGTTAAGAAAAAACTAAAAGGAGCAGTTGCAAAGGTTAAAGACTTACATCAAGCTTGGGTGTTGTTGAAAAATACTATCTTGGAAGCCCAGACCAGCTGTATTCCACGCTTTAAGAAAAGTGGAAGGAAGTCCAAAAAACTGCCAGCATGGTTTAAATGGGAGGTCAGAGAGGCTGTTGTTGCCAAAAAACATCTTTTAGGAAATGGAAAAAAGAGCCAAACGACGAAACCTGGAAACAGCACAAGAACTGGCAAGTCAAATGCAAGGCACTGATAAGGCAGGCAAAGGGAGAATTTGAGAAGAAACTTGCTGCGGAAGCAAAAGCACGAAATAAAGACTTTTTCAAGTACATTCGTAGCAAAAAACCTGCGAGAGAGTCAGGTGGTCCATTAGATGATAGAGGGGTTAAAGGGGCACTAAGAGGCGACAAGGCGATAGCGGAGAGACTGAATTAATTCTTTGCTTCGGTCTTTACTGAGGAAGATGTAGGGATGTTACCCATGACTGAAGTGGTATTTAAAGGTGCGGAAGAATTGAAGGAAATATCGATACATCGGGAAGATGTATTACAACAATTAGATAAATTGAAGAGTAGCAAATCACCTGGGCCGGATGGTATACATCCAAGGGTGTTGAAAGAACTGAAATATGAGATTGCAGACCTGCTATTAGTAATCTGTGAATTTTCATTAAAATCATCTGTAATACCTGAAGATTGGAGGATCGCTAATGTAACGCCAATTTTTAAAAAGGATTCCAGGGCTGATTCGGGAAACTACAGACCGGTGAGCCTGATGTCAGTACCGGGAAAAATGGTAAAAGCCATCATAAAGAACAAAATTACTCAGCATGTAGATAGTCATGGCCTAATGGGAGACAGCCAACATGGCTTTAGACAAGGAAGATCTTGTCTTACTAATCTGTTATGTTTTTTTGAAGGTGTGAATAAACAGGTGGACAAAGGTGAGTCGGTTGATATAGTGTATCTGGACTTTCAGAAAGCCTTTGACAAGGTCCCTCATCAGAGACTTTTGGCAAAACTAAAGAGTCATGGGATAGGAGGCAGTGTACTATTGTGGATCAGGAACTGGTTAAAAGATAGAAAGCAGAGGGTAGAGCTAAATGGCCAATTTTCCAAATGGAAAAACATGAATAGTGGAGTACCCCAGGGATCTGTGCTGGGTCCGCTGCTTTTTGACATATTCATAAATGATCTGGAAAAGGGAATAACGAGTGAGGTTATCAAATTTGCAGATGACACAAAACTATTTAAAGTTGTTAAAACCCAAGAGGATTGTGGAAAATTGCAAGAGGATCTTGATAAATGGGAAGTCTGGGCATCCAAGTGGCAGATGAAATTTAATGTGGACAAGTGCAAAGTTATGCACCTAGGAAAGAACAACCCAAACTATGGTTATACGATGCAAGGTTCCACATTGGGAACCACCACTCAGGAAAAAGATTTAGGCGTCATCGTGGATAACATGTTAAAACCCTCGGCCCAGTGTGCAGCGGCAGCCAAGAGAGCAAATAGAATGCTAGGTATCAGGAAAGGAATGGAAAACAAAACAAAAGATATTATAATGCCTCTGTATCGTTCCATGGTGCGACCGCACCTTGAATATTGTGTGCAATTCTGGTCGCCGTATCTTAAAAAGGATATAGCATTATTAGAAAAAGTACAGAGAAGAGCCACCAAAATGGTAAAGGGGATGCAAGGCTACTCCTATGAGGAAAGGCTAAAAAGGTTAGGGCTCTTCAACCTGGAAAAGAGATGGCTGAGGGGAGATATGATAGAGGTCTCTAAATTAATGAATGGAGTGGAACGAGCAAATGTAGATCGATTGTTTACGTTATCAGAATATAGAAAGACTAGGGGACATGCAATGAAGCTACAGGGGAAACTATTTAAGACAAATAAAAGAAAATATTTTTTCACTCAACATGTAATCAAACTCTGGAATTTGTTACCGGAGGATGTAGTAAAGGCTGTTAGTGTAGTTGGGTTTAAAAAAGGTTTGGACAAGTTCCTGGAGGAAAGGTCCATAAATTATTATTAAAAAGGGACCCAGGATATCAATGCCTGACCCAAAACAAGCATTGTGGAACCTATGTCTTTTGGGTAAACTGCTAGGTATGTATGACCTAGATTGACCACTGTTGAAAACAGGATATTGGGCTTGATGGACCTTGGTCTGACCCAGTATGGCATATCTTATGTTCTTATGTAGAAAAGCAATGGGCAAAACTGAAAGGGGTTATTTGAAGGGCAACAGACCTTTTTGTTATCCAGGTAAATATGGTTCTCAAAAGAAGTAGCTGAAAAGGTGAAGAAAAAGAGGGTGGCCTTCATAAAATAGAAGAGATCACAGAGAGAGGAAGACAGGCATCTATATTTGGAAAAACTTAGAGAAGCAAGCAAAGTAGCCAGGAAAGCAAAGACACAAAAAGAAGAAGAAAGAGGCAGTGCAATAAAATGGGAAGATAAGACATTTTTCAGATATGTTAGTGAGAGAAAGAAGTGCAAAAGTGGTATTGTCAGACTCAAGGGTGAAGGGGGGGGGGAACATGGATATATGATGAGGATAAAGAGGAATTGCTTAACAAATATTTCTGTTTTCTGTTCACAGATGACGGGCCATGAGCAGGACCTCAGAAAACACCCACAATTGGAACAGAAGCGATGGGGATCTTGAACGATTTTCAGGAGACTGTGTTTGTGAAGAACTAGCTAAACTAAAAGTAGACAAAGAGATAAGACGGGATAGGATACATTCAAGAATAGTGAAGGAACTTGAGGATTTTCTAGCGGCTCCACTGACTGACCTTTTCAATGCTTCTTTAGAGTCAGGAGTGGTCACAGAGGACTGGAGAAAGGCATATGTGGTCCCTTTACACAAAAGCGGAAGTAAGGATCAGGTTGAAAAGTACAGGATAGTTAGTCTAATCTCTGTGGTGAGTAAATTATTGGAAATGCTGCTAAAAGGGAGAATAGTGAGGTTTCTGGAGTCCAATGGATTACAGGATTAGGGGCAGCATGGGTTTATCAGAGGTAGGACTTGTCAGGCAAATCTGATTGATTTCTTTGACTGGGTGACCAAAGAGTTAGACCAAGAGAGAGCCCTAATGTGGTGTACTTGGATTTCAGTAAAGCCTTTGACACCGTTCTGCACAGGCGACTTATAAACAGAGCACCCTAGAGATGGACCCTAAAGTGACTGACTGGGTTAGAAATTGGTTGAGTGGGAGGCGACAAAGGGTACAGGTAAATGGAGCTCACTCTGGGGTTAACGAGGTTACAATTGGTGTGCAACAGGGATCTGTCCTTGGTCTGATTCTTTTTAACATCCATATTGGTGATATTGCGGAAGGGCTGTCAGCTGAAGTTTGCCTCTTTGCGGATGATACCAAAAACTGCAATAGAATAGACACCCAGGAAAGATGGATCTAGCTAAGCTTGAAGAATGGTCAAGAATTTGGCAGCTGAGATTTAATGTTAAAAAATGCAGGGTCATCCATTTGGGCTGTAAAAATCCAAGGGAGCATTACAGTATAGGGGGCAAAGTACTTCTGTCCACGAAAGAAGAGCAGACCTGGGCATGATTGTTTCTGATGACCTTAAGGTGGCTAGACAGGTAGAAAAGGTGACGGGCAAAAGCCAGAAGAATGCTTGGGTGCACAGGGAGAGCAATGGTCAGCAACAAAAAGGAGGCGATTGTGCCTCTGTATAAGTCACTGGTGTGACCTCATTTGGAGTATTGTCTGCAATTCTGGAGACCACATCTTCAAAAGAACATAAACAGGATGGAGTCGGTGCAGAGGGTTGCTATTAAAATGGTTAGTGGTCATTGTTATAAAGCATATGAGGATAGACTTAAAGATCTTAATATGTATACGTTAAAGGAAAGGTGTGATAGAGGAGATATGATAGAGATGTTTAAATACCTCCATGGCATAAATGCACAAAACAGCCTCTTTCGATTGAAAGCAAGCTCTGCTACGAGGAGACATAGGATGAGGGTGAAAGGGGATAGACTCAGGAGTAATATGCGGAAATATTGCTTTACGGAAAGAGTGATAGAAGCATGGAATACTCTCCCAGTGGTGGTAGTAGAGACGAGGACAGTATCTGAATTCAGAAAAACATGGGATAAACACAGAAGATCTCTAAAGGAAAATAAGGGGCTTTAGAATTTGATATGGAAGGGCAGACTAGATAGGCCATGTGGTCTTTTTCTGCCTTCATGTTTCTTTGTTTTATTCTGTTATGGGTCGCCAGTGAAGGTTAGATTCTGGATAGTTCAACTTCTCTCCTCATTCCTTGTACATAAAAATGATAGGATAGGAAACAAAGAGTTTACGACACGTCTCATCTACCCCTTCTTGATATCTAGCTTTATCCGTGGCTTCCTCGCTCTTAAGACTCCCCTGTGCTTTTTCCAAGCCTTCCCAATGCCTTATGTTGCCTGTCCCCAACTTCATTCGGGAGGGAGCCTGGTCCATTGCATCCATCACCCTCCTCTGAGAAGAAACTCTTCTGGATGCCACTCCCAAGCAGGACCATACCAAGTTAGAAATGCACCCTGTGCAAACAATGAACCTGATGCCCCCTCCACCCAGCCACATTCAGTAACTCACTTCTTTTGAGCTTCTTGAAGCCCTGTGATGATATCAGTGCCCCCTTCTGTGCTCTGGGCAGCCCTGCTCCCTAGTACACCCCTTGCTAATCCATTGATCAAGGTATAATATACTCCTGGGAATTTGAAATTGCTGAAGAACCTATGAATTTAATTTTGTTATTTCAAAGTCAAGTCATCATAGCTGAACCGGGCTATAATATTTCCTGATATTAGAGAGTGTGGAGAAGTCCGATGAACAGCATGTGTTTACGAAAACAAACTGAAAATACCAATAGCAGCTAACATTCATTTTCTGTGTAAAATCCATTGACAAGACCATAAAGACTGATATCAAATGATAATGCCTCTATCCAGATCACTGTTAAGACCTCACCTAGAATACTGAATTCAGTGCTGGAGACTATACCTCTGAAAGGACATAGAAAGTGTGGAGGTGGTCCAGAGAAAGACTATAGAAATGGCGCAGAGTTTACACCAAAAACCCTATGAAATGAGTCCATTTAAATGCATATAACCAGTGACAAGATGCAAGCCCTTTTCAGAGGAAATACTGTTCTAGAAAGGCAGGTCATGGAGAAAGAGAAGTCATGCCGAAAGAACTGAAATACGAGATTGCAGACCTACTTTTAGCAATCTGAATTATCATTAAAATCAACTGTAGTACCTGAAGATTACAGAATGGCCAATGTAACACCAATTTTTAAAAAGGGTTTCAGGGGTGATTCGAGAAACTACAGACTGGTGAGCCTGACTCCAGTGCCAGGTAAAATGGTAGAAACCATTTTAAAGAACAAAATTACTTAACATGTAGATAAGTCATGGTTTAAGAGCAGAAAACCAACCTGGATTTAGCCCAGGAAAGTCTCGTCTCACTGATCTCTCATATTCTTTTTTGAAGGTATGAACAAACAAGTAGATAAAGGTGAGCCGGTTGATATAGTGTTATCTGGATTTTTAGAAAGCCTCTGACAAAATGTCCAGGGCCTTACCAAGACATAAATGCGCCCTGTGCGACTTGACATCTGGCGTGCCCTTCCTCCCAATCACAGGTTTGCCATTTGCCCCAGGCCCAGCATTTCCCCATCTTACCTTACCCCACACCTCCTTGTCCATCTGGCTCCCTGTGCTGCCTGCCCTTGCCCCACTGTCACTTTTTGTGTTTCCTTGGTGGCGGTGGCAGCAGAGCGGACATCCAATTCTAAAAAAAACCCCAAAAAACAAAAACAAACAACACACAGGTCTTTCCGACCCTGCGCTAGCATGCAAGTCTGATCCCTCCCTCCTCTGATGTATGCTTGCGTCAGAGGAGGAAGGGACAAGACCAGCCATTCAAACAAGGGTCTTTGCAACTCTGCGCTTGAATGGCTGGTCTGGTCGAGAAGGGAGGGATCAGAGCTGCATGCAAGTGTGGAGTCGGAAAGACCCGTGTGTTTTTTTTTGTTTAGAAATGGATGTCCGCTCCGCTGCTTCTACTACCACTGCCAAGGAAACAAGAAAAGCGGCGGTGGGAAAAGGACAGACAGTGTGGGGGAGAACCGAGGCCGACAGCCCCAAATGTGCACAGCCACACCGCTCGCACAGTGCTAGGTACGGCACTGACAAGGTCCCTCATAAGAAACTCTTGGGGAAATTAAAAGTCATGGGATAGGAGGCAGGGTACTGTTGTGGATTAGGAACTGCTTAAAAGATGGAAAATAGAGAGTACGGCTAAATGGCCATTTTTCTCGATGGAGAAAGGTGAATTGCGGACTGGGCCCACTGCTCATTAGCATATTTATAAATGACCTGGAAATAGGAATAATGAACGAGATGATCAAATTTGCAGATGAAACAAAAGTATTCAAAAACACACAAGGATTGTGAAAAATTACAAGCGGACCTTGAAAAATTGGGAGACTGGGCTACCAAATGGCAGATGAAATTTAATGTGGACAAGTGCAAAGTTATGCACTTAGGGAAGAACACGATGTAAGGTTTCACATTAGGAATCACCACTCAAGAAAAGAATCTGGGCATCATTGTGGATACTACATCGAAACCCTCAGCTCAATGTGCGGCAACAGCCAAGAAAGCATATAGGAATCATAAGGAGGAATTGAAAATAAAACCAAAGATATTATAATGCCTCTGTATCACTCCATGGTACGACCACACCTTGAATATTGTGTGTAATTCTGGTTGCCATATCTTAAAAAGCATATAGCAGAATTGTAAAAGATACAGAGAAGAGCGACCAGAATGGTTAAGGAGATGGAAAGATATCCCTGTAAGGAAAAGCTTAAAAGGTCAGGGCTCTTCAATCTGGAAAAGAGACAGCTTAGGGGAGATATAATAAATAATGAACGTAGTGGAACAGGTTAATGCAGATCGGTGGTTTACTCCTTCAAAATGTAGAAAGACGAGGGGACATGTAATGAAGCTACAATGTAGCACATTAAAGACAAATTGGAGAAAATATTTTTTCACACAATGCATAATCAACAGGGTCGGCCTAACCATTGCGAGAATGTTGCCCGCATATGGTCCCACACCTCGGAGGGCCCAGCGCATGCCTGACTAGCTTCAGAGGGAGCCAATGAGGCTCAAAGCTCAGCGCCATGGCTCAACTCTGTACAGCCGTGGGAGTAAACAGCAGCATTTTGCTTTACTCCCACAGCTGCAAGTCACAGATACAGGCGCCGCCGAGTTCAAGAAGTTAAACAGAGGCTCTTCCTTATGCAAGGTGCTGGGGGATGCAGAGCCTGGAAGTAGAAGGGAGATAATGTTGGAAGGGATCAGACTGGAGGAGGGCTGATACTGGGGGGAGGTGGGGTTAGGACTGGAAAAGAGCTGATGCTGGAGGATGGAGGGACTTGAAGGGAGCTGACGCTGGGAGGGGCTGGAACTAGAAGGGAGCTGATGCTGGGGAGGACTAGAAGGGGGTGGGGGGTGGAGGCTGGGGTTGGTGGGAGAATAAAAGAAGCTGGGGGAGTGAGGATGGAGAGGGGAACAGATATTTTGTGATGGAGGGAAGAAAAATCTATGATTGTCTGGGTATTGGAAGAGTTAGTGGGAATTGAGAATGGAGGGGTAAAATTTGAGTGGATGAAAAAGGCATAAAGAAATAAATTAAGGAAAGAGCAAAAGAGGAAAGATCAGTATATTAGAGGCAGAAATAGAAAGAGAATGGAAAAAAACTAAAAGAATGAAGAAAGGACAAATGGACAGCAAACAATGGAGAGTTAGCAGAAGACACAATTGCGACTGAAAAATAAAATGCCCAAACAACAAAAGGCAGAAAAATACTTTTTTATTTTGTATTTATTAACTGAACTATGTCAGCTCTGGGAAATGTGCATCACTAACGTCTTTGCGTTTTGTTTAGTACAAGAGAAAATTAATTGATAGTTTTATTTCTCCAGTGTTGTTGTACATTCCAAGTGCAGTTTTTGGGGTTCCCAATTTAATTATTTCTAAATTGTAACCCCTTGTTCTATGTTTAGTGACAGTCTATGTTTTGCATGTGTAACTAAGCTGCGGTATTCTGTTTATGTAGTTTCTATATGACAGTCCCACTTGTTCTCTTTCCCCAGTAGGAGATATATTGGTATTTTCCTAGTTGTATTGGTTTAATATTTATAGTGTTGCCTTTTGATGGGTAGGGTTTGGTGTCTTGTCATTCCTGGTAGTGCTGTTATGATACAGTGGGTTTGCTATGGATTCTAAATGAGCAGGGTATAGTACTTCCTAATGTGCTTGGCAGTCGGCACTGGAGTATAGTAATGTAAAATCCTCATTGCCTATGCAAATGTTATTCAGACACTCAATAACAGACATGTTTACTAAAAGTTAATGTGCATTCACAAATGTTAATGCGTGCTAAGTGCAGCAACACCCATTTATTTCTATTGGCGCAGTGGCACTTAATTCACATTAACACTTATTATTAAGCATGCCCCCAAGTCATTGCCAGGACAAAAAAGAGGTTTGTGAAGAGCTCCTTTGATAGCCGCCTAAAGTTTTAGATGGGCAACATATACATTATAAAATAAAATTAATTAAATTTATGCAAATGAGGTCCCGCAATGAGTCCTCCGCACATGGCCCCGCATCAAACTAAGAAATTCGTTACCAAAGGATGTAGTAAAAGCTGTTATTATAGCTGGTTTTAAAAGAGGTTTGGATGAGTTCTTGGAGGAAAAGTCCGTAAACCATTATTTATTTATTTATTTATTTAATGTCTCTTCTATACCACACTCTTTGAAAAATCAGTGCGGTTTACAGGTAACAGATTTGTGCGGTGCAGGCTGGCCTACACTGGACTTACAATAAACAGGGGATTATATACAAGGTTAACAGGGTGACTATGTACAAGATAACTTGCTGTCATAGGTTATGAAGACAGCTCAACTATTTACACCTTGGCTCAGCTATATACAAGGTGACAGAGCAGGGGAGTATACCTCTACTCGTCGAGGGGCTCGGGGTCTAACAGGCTTGGTTGCAGACTCGTGGAGTGGCTGCATCGTGGGCGTCTACCTGGGTCCCGAGTGTGACTGTCTGCGGGTTGTATTAAACTGGATCAGGGAAATTCGCTGCTTATCCCAGGACATGATGCATGGAATCTGTATCCGGGCAGCAGCTCAATACTGCTGCTGCCTCGTTAATGATAGGTGTCGCCTCCACTCCACCCCAGAATGCCCCAATGCTAGCTGCTTAGCATCGGGACATATAGCAGCAGCACCCAGGGACTCTCTGTTAGTGCCACTGAATATCCCACAGAGCGGCATTTATACGGTTTGCAGGTCTGCAAACTGTTTATATGCCTCCCCTCTAGAAAAAGGTTTTCTTGGTTACATTGTAGATGATTACGGCCAGGGCCAAGAAGCAAGTGAAGACAGCGGCCACTGTTATGCCCCAGCCAGCAAAGCGCAGTGCCGAGGATGCTTCTGGGAGTTGACGTCTCTATCCGTTGGGCCGATAGGTGTTTCTAGAGCTTTTAGGGCAGTGTTGAATGAGGGAGGATGTGAATATGGAGAGGACATAGAAAGGAGGTGAAATAAAAAAAGGTTTTCCTAATTTATTATTTGGATTTAGTTCATGCCCATACTGGGTCAGACCAGGGATCCATCAAGCTCGGTATCCTTTTTTCCAAGAGTGGTCAATCCAGGGTACAAGTACCTGTCAGGTTCCCAAAAGGTATACAGATTCCATGCAGTTTGTCCCGGGGTAAGCAGCGGATTTCTCCAGTCCACTTTAATAATGGTTTATGGACTTTTCCTCCAGGAACTCTTCCACTCCCATCCCTGTCATAGTCGATGCAAAATTAATCCATTGGAGATAGTACCACAAGAAGTAGCAATATTGCTGAGACACAATGGTGGGAAACTGAAGCCAGATACAGCACAACTTGAAAAGCACAAGGCGGCTCTACTGATTACTCCGTGACAGTAATAATGTCATGAAATATTACTTTTTATGGCTTTACTGAAAAAGCAAAAATTGGAGGAAAAAAACTCATTAAATATTCCACACAAGCCAACTCATAAAACACAATAAGTTAACTGGAATGCGTCTAATAACATGTTGGTAAAGGAAAAAAATATAGAACGTATGCTGACTTTTTCATTATTAAAAGGGAATTTTGCTATGATGCAAATGTAATTTTAAGCATGTGGTTTAGAAGAGAGGACAAAGAACAAAGTCTTCATAAATGCATCTTTGAGCCAGCCTTACAACATTTGAGGGAACGCTCCACCTCTCCAAAAAACTGAATCCCAGGCGCATTTCTTATGAGATGCAGCAGAACTCAATAGCAGTCCGTCAAACAAAACAATCCAAAACCTACATTTTGTCGCAGAGCTAAGTTCCCCTTGGCAGCTCGATGCAGAAAAGTGCTCTGCAGTTTAGCCGAATTTTCTGTGCAGGAAGGAATCTAACATGAGCATAAACACTGCACAAAATACCTGCACTAGCAGAAGCCCACTGGGCATTTAAATAAGTGGTTATGAACTGATTAGCTATGCAGCGCAGCTACAGAGAAGTACACAGAAGACCTGACCGCTGAGTTCAATGAGAGAATTTCATGTGAGGAATGAGACGACATTAAGGCTTTGCCTATAGGTCTGAGGTCAATGCTGATGAGGAATTTCTGCCAGTTTCTTGAGCGTACAGCACCAGCAAACTTTTTCTGGCTTTGCTGAAAAGAGAGCTTAAAAAAACCCCAGAAGTGTGCTGGAATAATGTAATGTGTATGTTCTGTACTGCTCTCTAGGGCATAAACAGCAATATGATTCTGAGCAGACAGCAACCAAGCACATGCGTGTAAGAGCCAAACTGTTGCTTTTTGTGCACAGAATATAGGTGCTGCTAACACAGACTTCTGTGAACATGTATCTGACTTGCTCTCCTTGTTTAGCACATAGCTTATTTGTATGCTGTTTGCTTAAGGCAGCGATGAGCAAAACGTCTGCTTAGGTAACAGTGTGCTAGAGTTTTAGCGCTGGGTTTCAGTACAGGTTTTCTGCTCTGAGCTGTCAGTGGGGCTCTTATTGTTCTGTGGGAGGACTTTCAGAATTTTGCTGGAGATTTACTGAATTTTCTGAAGGCTTGTAAATTAAAATGAGTTACAAAAATATAGTGAATCGGCATATATATTGCTCAGTATTAACGGCCACCTGAATTTTAAATTTGCATGTCTTGCACACACAAATAAGGCTAGTATTTAATTCAGTCAAAGAAGTTTACAATAACATTTACAAAGATCAGTGGAGATTCAATAGACATGAAAGAGTGAACAGTAATACAGAGAGCACATTTTAGAATCCTCACATTGCGTGCAGGCCTTGAGTATTTTTGCTCCATATACACTCTAGACCAGAGGTACTCAAATACAGTCCTGGAGGGCCGCAAACCAGACAGGTTTTCGGGATATCCCTAATGAATATGCATGAGATATATTTGCATGTACTGCCTCCATTGTATTTGAATGTATCTCATGCATATTCATTAGGGATATCCCGAAAACCTGTCTGGTTTGTGGCCCTCCAGGACTGGATTTGAGTATCCCTGCTCTAGACTAACAGGTCTGAAGATGCCCACATTTGTGTAAAAGAGCTATCTCCATGCTCTTCCAATCCCTTGAAAGTTCCTCTCTCTTCAAGGCCAGAGTTGAATAGACCTCCTTTAGATGTACGCTATCACATCTCATGGTCTTCTCAACTTCATTTGCATAAGCTCTTCAGTATCTCTTACTCTACATCAGGGGTGGCCAGTCCTAGTGCACCACAATCCAGCCTAGTTTTCAGGATGACCCCAATGAATATTCATGAGGTATATTTGCATCCACTGCCTCCCATTGTATGCAAATATGTTGCATGAATATTCATTAGGAACATCCTGAAAACCAGGCTGGATTGTGGTGCACAAGGATTGAAGTTGGCCTCCCCTGCTCTACATTAATGCCATCTGCCACTTAGACATCAACTTTCCCTTCTTTAAATTCCAAGAAAAGAACTTGCCTAAGATTTCTGCCTTTTTATTTTATTTGCACTCTTCCCCTTTGTAAATTATACTTTATGCTTATATCTTACCTATTCTTCCTCTGCTCTCAAGGGTGCACATGTTCAGTCCTCGAGTGCTTTGAACAAACAGGCCAGGTTTTCAGGATATCCCTCATGAATATTCATTAGAGATATCCTGAAAACTGGACCCGATTGTGACCATCGAGGACTAAGCTTATGAATCTTTGCTCTTTCTGCCTCCATTTGTATTTTTACCTAAGAATTCTGCCTGTCCTCCTCCATGTGAAATTTCTTTTGTAATTTTTTTTTTTAATACTAGCCTCTTTGAGACCAATATTTAAAAAAAAAATTTGAGTTCCTAATTTTAGGCACATAACAACAACAACAAGTTGGCAAATAACTTTAGTGCCATTGAGTCGGTACCAATAATTGGAACCTTCTGGATAGTTGTCAAACTGTGTTTGGTCTTCAGTCAGGCAGCTAATTGTTGATAGATGCTTTCAGCGTTTTTCAGGGCGTGCACATTTTGGAAATCAGCTTGATACAGAGCCTTCCCGGCTCGAAACATGCATGTCGCTGTTTGGATTTATGCTGCCCTCTTGGTTCACCATCAGATAAGTGGTTTGCACTACTGTGTTTTTGGTTTTTGATAAAACAAACAAAAGGCTTCTGCCGACACTGAGCGGGGATTTTCTCCCCTCCCCGGCTCTTGTCTGCGGATCCCGACATTAAAAATTGTTTATTCTATTAGGAATTTTGGATTTCATGAATGTTTTTCCAGGTTTTGATTGCTGATTTTCTGGCTCTTTATGTTTTGACTTTTGTATCATTATCATCATCATCATCATCATAATTGTTGATAGAGTGGCATCCATAGGTGCTGTTACTGTATCAATCCATCTTATTGTTGGCCTTCCACTTTTCTGTTGAGCTTCAACCTTGCCAAGCATGTTGTCTTTTTCTAATGATCTCTCTCTTTCCATGATGTGTCTAAAGTGGGAAAGTTGAAGTATTGTCATCTGAGCTTCTAAAGAAACCTGAAGTTTCATCTCCTCTAGTACTGACTGGTTTATTCTTCGGGCAGGTCATGATATACATTGTATTCTTTTCCAACACCATAATTTGAAGGCATCTTTTTCACTATCCAACCTCCACATCCAATGACGTTATTAAAAATACCATGGTTTGGACAAGTCAAATCTATGTATGCAGAGATACACCTCTGCCCTTGAGAATCTTGTCTAGGTCCTTCATAGTCATTCTGCCAAGAGCAGTGCATCATCAGTCTTCTTGAATGCTTGTCGTTTCTTTATTGATTATTGATCCAAGCAGGTATTATGTATTCAAGCCATTAAAACATGCATACAGGAACATAAGAGTTGTATTAAAAGGAAAATAAGTACAGCACCCCTCGTTGAACATTGGATTCAATTTCGACACAGTCTTGAAGATCTAAAGTTCTGTGTCATTAAAAAAGTTACGGTTCTTTAATAAAGTTTTTTGAACAATCCTTGTGTCGGCCGTGGTCCTTGTCCTCTGATGATTTGTTCTACATATAAATTGAATAGGTAGGAGAAAAGCATGAAGCCTTGTCGCACACCTTTGCTGAATTCAAACCATTCTGTTACTCCTTGTTCCATTCAAACTATTGCTTCTAGATCGATGTAAAGGTTGTGTATGAGAACTATCAGGTGTTCTGGTATATCCAGGCTTCTTAATGTGGCCCAGAGTTTTGCATGATTTACACAGTAAAAGGCTTTACTGTAGTGTAGTCAATATAACACATATTGATATCTTTTTGACATTCTTTTGCCTTTTCAAGGATCCATCTCACATCTGCTATGTTGTCTCTCATTCCTCACCCTTTCCTGAACTTGCTTGCACTTCTGGCAGTTCTCATTCTGGGTATGGTTGTAGTCTCCACTGAACGATCTTGAATAGAATCTGTCTGACATGTGGGATCAGAGCAATTGCACGATAATTTCCACAGTCAGCCAGTTCACCTTTCTTCAGCATTTGTATGAACACAGATCTTTTCCAGTCAGTTGGCAAATTTCCTGGCAGAGCCTTGTAAATATAGTAACAGCCACATCTGATTGCCGTAATACTTCAATGGGAATGCCATCAATGCCCAATGTTTTATTTTTTGATAATACTTTGAATGCTGCTTTGACTTCTTCTTTCATTACCAACGTTTCTGATCATAAGACACAGGCTAAAATGGTTGTTGGTCCACTTAATCTTTATGGTATAATGAATGTGTATTCTTTCCATCTTATCTTGATCTTCTAAGCATCATTCAACATCGATCCTTGAGCATCTTTTAGCATTCCAATTTGAGAATGGAATTTTCTCTTTAACTCTCATACATAAGAACATAAGATATGTCATACTGGGTCAGACCAAGGTCCATCAAGCCCAGTATCCTGTTTCCAACAGTGGCCAATCTAGGTCATACGTACCTAGCAGTTTCCCCAAAAGACACAGGTTCCACAATGCTTGTACTGGGTCAAGCATTGATATCCTGGGTCCCTTCTTAATAATGGTTTATGGACCTTTCCTCCAGGAACTTGTCCAAACCTTTTTTAAACCCAGCTACACTAACAGCCTTTACTACATCCTCCGGTAGCAAGTTCCAGAGTTTGATTACACATTGAGTGAAGAAATATTTTATTTTATTAGTCTTAAATAGTTTACCCTGTAGCTTCATTGCATGTCCCCTAGTCTTTCTATATTCTGATAACGTAAACAATCGATCTACGTTTACCCGTTCCACTCCATTCATTAATTTATAGACTTCTATCATATCTCCCCTCAGCCGTCTCTTTTCCAGGTTAAAGAGCCCTAACCTTTTTAGCCTTTCTTCATAGGAGTATCCTTCCATCCCCTTTACCATTTTGGTGGCTCTTCTCTGAACCTTTTCTAATAACGCTATATCCTTTTTAAGATACGGCGACCAGAATTGCACACAATATTCAAGGTGCGGTCTCACCATGGAACAATATAGAGGCATTATAATATCTTTTGTTTTATTTTCCATTCCTTTCCTTATGATACCTAGCATTCTATTTGCTCTCTTGGCTGCCGCTGCACACTGGGCCTAGGGTTTTAACATGGTATCCACAATGACGCCTAAATCTTTTTCCTGGGTGGTGGTTCCTAATGTGGAACCTTGCATTGTGTAACCATAGTTTGGGTTGTTCTTCCCTAGGTGCATAACTTTGCACTTGTCCACATTAAATTTCATCTGCCATTTTGATGCCCAGTCTTCCAATTTATCAAGATCCTCTTGCAATTTTCCACAAATAAATATATTTAGGAAAGCCAATCTTGTTCTGCCTCTAATAGTCTCTAATTCTATTTCCTTGCATGTGTCATTGTAGTATCTCTGTCTCATCTTGCTGCACATTGGAAACCTGCAATGTCCTCTTTCTCCTCTGGTTTTAGATTTTCTGCATGTCTGGGCAATTTTCAGAGTTTCTTCAGTCATCCAATTTGGCTGTTTTTGCTTTTTCACTTTTTGTAGAGACTTCTCACTTTATTTGAGCATTACTTTCTTGATGCCATCTGATAACTCTTCTGGCGCTCTGTCATTTGTATCCAAAGCAGTAAATTGATTTCATAGGCAGTCTTTAAATTCTGGCTGTACATTTTCAAGATCACTTTTGCTACATTCATAAGTGGCTTGCTCTCCTTCAACTTTAGCTTGCATACTAGTAGTTGGTGATTTGTACCAGAGTCAGATCCAGGTTTTGTTGATGTTATTGAGCTTTTCCATTGATGACTCACAGATATAGTCAATTTGATTTTTGTACAATCCATTGAGCAAAGTCCATTTGTACAGTCACCACTTCAGTTGATGGAAGAAGATTTTTGAGATGAATACATCGTTGGTCTTGCAGAAATCTATCAGTCTTTCTCCAGTTTCATTTCTATTGACAAGTCCATATTTTCCAACCACTTTGCCTTCTTCTTTGTTGCCAACTTTTCATTCACGACTATCAGGATATCTTGTTTGCATGTCCTGTCAATTTCAGCTGGTACTTGTTCATAGAACTCATCAACTGCTTACACTTCAGCTGTTGTTGTGGCATATACTGAATAATGTGCTAAGTTAGGAGCCTATTTTCAGCCAAACTTAGGAATCTAAGTTTTCTGCTAAGAAATCACTTAAATTTAGGCTTCTTGTTCATCAGAGGGGGCAGAAGCAGTTGGTCAATGAGAGCACAAACAGCAACACAGCATTGGAGGCTTCAGGTACGTGCTCTGCTGCTGTCTGAATGGCACTGCCACCACTGCAGGTCCCCGAGAGGATGGCAGCGAGGGCAGGGATGGAAGCAAGGGGCAGCAAGATCGAGGGTTCACCCACGGTGCCTCCTATACTTGCACCAGCCCTGGCCGTTAGTTCTAATTTGCCACTTTTTTTTTTTTATAAGAAAATTACCGCTGTCAAAAACTCACATCTATTCTTAGGTAATTCTTGCACTGATCTAATCAAAAAGCCCACAAAAATCCATCTTCATTTAGGCCCAGTGTGACCAAAGTCATATTTCCCATTAGGAATCATATTCATGTGCCTAAGGAAGTCTGTTTGTACAGGACACGGACCACTTTTGAAGGAATGGATTTGACAAGAGAGAGAGAGACAGAGTTGCCCTAGAGGCAACAGTGCCATAGACTGTGATACATTTTTGGAGCAGACTTCCCCTCCAATCCCTAAAGGGCGTATTCAATGATGGCAAAGTAGGCATTAATGGCAATAATAAGATCTAGAATCACAAATCCTAACAGTCACTGGACTCAAGTTTCAGAACTTAAAACTAGATGAATCCCAGAGGATCACATTTTAGAAAACAAAATGATATGCTCTAATTTGAAGAAATACTTTCTATTTTATTAGCATGGTTCATGCAATAAAAAGAGCTTATGGTTTTGCTTTGTCCATCTGTGTGACACTGATCTCACAGACAGGGGACTGAAGAGCAGGTGAACAACATGAAACCAGAGATATTGCTTCTGCAGAGATATTGCCCCTGCAGCGACAGCACTGGAACCCAACAATGTGGATGGAGGCCCTGAAGCTTCACCATTCAAATCCAGGACAGATAATGGAAGGAT
This sequence comes from Ichthyophis bannanicus, assembly GCA_033557465.1. NCBI lineage: Eukaryota > Metazoa > Chordata > Amphibia > Gymnophiona > Ichthyophiidae > Ichthyophis > Ichthyophis bannanicus. Next base: position 95,154,955 of record CM066042.1, on the reverse strand, counting down.
TGAACAAGACCCCTAAGGGTGACTAGGTGAGACAGGGTAAGTTAGAGAACTGCCTTCCCTCTGCACCTCTGCTCCCATTACCAGTCAAGGTGAGCTGGCGGAAGGCCACCATCGGTAATTCTAGTCCTAAGCCAACAGTTGAGGAGACTCCATTGTTGCAGCTGGGCCCAGGGTGATGGGAGCCACAACACTGCAGATAGGCTGGAAAGAGGGAATGAGATGGGGGAGGTGGAAGCATTTGAAGAAAGGAAAGAAGCTGGAGGATGGGCTGGAAGGTGAGGCAGTGCAACGAGGGGTGAAGCTGAAGGGTGGGAGTCAGCCTAGGGAGACATATGCTGAAAGAGAGAAAGAACAACTAGGGGGATGGGGAAGAGGAAAAAAACCACACTCATAGTTACTATGCAACTCTACGCTTGTTTAAAACTGCAAGAGGCTAAGAATCCAAATAAAGTCTCTCTCAGCATAAGGTTTTCATTTCTTCATACCTGTGGTCATGGGTATCTCAATGTAAACACATCCAGCGTTGTTCTTTTCGATTACCACTATTCACACAGTCACAAGGCACCACGCAAGAAAAGTAAGATGAGCTGCTAGGTTTTCTTCTATTCAAAAAGCCAGTGAAAACAAATATAACTTAATCCTGGACTTAAAAACTTAAATCTGTTACATGCTTGACACGTGAGCAGGGAGCAACTTCAGATCCGCCACATGCTTGACTTACTGCCTAGTGCCTACATCTGCAGTGTAGAATTTCAAGGCTCACAGTCACCCTGCATTACTCTACCTTTAATTCACTTATATTTTCTGGCAATATCATCTTTTGCTCATTCTATTTTGGACTAGAGAGAGGGAACATTAACTCTCAAAAGCTCATCAAGAAATGCATTAAGATAGTCCAGTAAAAAGGTACCACCTTATACTATACTCTTTGTGATCTCGGGAAGTCACTTAGGAGGAGTTTCATAAACACAGAGTTAACGGGCTTTAGTATGTGCCTATATAAGCTCAGCTTCGTAAAGTGAAGTACATGCATGCTTTATTTTATAAAACAGGGGCACAACTAAACGCAAGCACTTACATTTGCTCTATGGCGGGTGTAAATGCCTACACCTAGATTTTTTTTAAGAGTACACACATGGGTAAATTTGCACTCTGCCTATCTGAATGCCCACACTGAAAGTATGTGCAATCAGTCTTACATGTGTTCTTACAGAACAGCGATTGTGTCAAGTATGCACCCATTTATGAATGTAAGTCTTTAAAAATAGTGACTTACACATGTGAATGGCATATATCTTTACACGGTTCCTTTATAAAATCACTCCCTTCACTGTCCATGGCTTCAGGTACATCATATAGATCTCTATAGCGCCTCCTGGGAGGACATTTGTATTTCAACAGAGATGAGTGGTTTACGATCGCATTAAAGAGGTAGAGAGGGCAAGTAGATGCCTGTTTTTGATGATATTTTATAAAGACAGATGTCTGCGTAATTATAAAATATTAAAAGTGAAGTGTCAGAAGTCATGGTTAAATTGCAGACAAAGTCACTAATGCCTGCTTTGGAGCAGGTATAAATGCTTGCACATAAAGTACACACATGAAGGCATGCTCTCTGAAAGAACAGCTGGGAAACCGGCTGGTACTTTGGTAGATCTCTACCTAAGCTCCACAAACTGAATAATGGCTGGGAAAAATCATATCGCTAAAGCTGTTGCCCCCATTACAGCTTTTGCCTCTGTCCAGACAGAGGTCCCAATGCCAGTTGAAGGACCAGTTCGATGTGCAGGGTGTCTGCATGCTGAAGCTCTCAGGAAACAAGTAGAGAGGAGGTGGCGAAGCTGAGGAGCATTCAAGATAGTGAGAAGTACACTGATGAGATGCTTTTTGCAACATCCAAGCTCTCCAGCAGAGGAGAAGATGGGTGCCTACAAAATGATGAAGGTTGGACACAAGTCACCAGGGCCTACAGAATCACCAATCCAACTTCTCCAGCCCTTGAATTGAAGTACCATTATGCAGCTCTGGAAGTGGAGGAGGTGAAAGCATCCCTGGAAAGGGAAGAACCAGAGCTCAAGTACCCCAAAGTTGCAAAATCAGTGACCACTAGGAAGCGAAGGGTAGTGGTGGTTGGTGACTCTCTTCTGAGGGGTACTGAGGTGTCCATCTGCCGACCAGACTTGATGTCCAGAGAGGTATGCTGTCTATCAGGTGCCAAAATCCGAGATGTTAGAGAGTTTGCCGAGACTCATCAAGCCCACTGACTATTACTCAATGTTGCTAATCCATGTCGGCACAAATGATACTGCCCTCTGAGCATATCAAAAGTGACTTCATGGCTCTGGGACAGAGGGTGAAGCAGATAGGTGTACAGGTGGTGTTCTCTTCAATCCTCCCTGTTGAGGGTAAAGGCCAAGGCACAGAAGCTCGCATCCTGGAGATGCATGCATGGCTGCGTGAATGGTGTCAGAGAGCCTTTTGGTTTCCTGGACCATGGTATGTTGTTCCAAAGGGTGCAGAGCAGAGATGGCGTCCATCTATCCAAGAAAGGTTGACGTGTCTTCAGTAGCAGACTGGCTAATCTACTGAAGAGGGCTTTAAACTAGATTCGTTGAGGATCAGTGAAGAAAGCCCCCAGGTAAGTGAAACATTAAATACCTTTATGGAAATAGGCAAAAGGGGCAACATATGGAAAGCGGTGTGTATAAATGCCTGTAACATGGGAAATAAGATCCCAGATGTTGAAGCTTTAATGGGAGCAGCTGACTTGGATTTAGTGGCAGTTACAGAAACATGGTTCACAGAAAACCATGACGGGATTTAACTATACCAGGCTATACTTTATTCCGAAAGGACAAGGTAGGAAGAAGGGGAGGAGGAGTGGCACTATTTTTAAAAAATATTATTAAAGCTTTGGAATTACAGAGCTTAAAAGGGAGAGAGGAAGCACTGTAGGTTAAACTAGAAAGAAGGAAAGAGAAATCTATTTGCACTGGTGTGATATACAGACCTCCCTCACAAGAGGAAGAGGTGGATGGAGAGTTAAATGAAGACATACGCAGCATTGCTAGGAATGGGGAAGTACTACTGATAGGAGATTTCAATATGCCAGATGTTGATTGGCACATTTCTGCTGCAGTATCATCTAGAAGTAAGGAGATCCTGGATTCTCTACAGAGAGAACTATTCAGGCAATTGGTAACAGACCACACAAGTGAAGGAGCAATACTGGACTTGGTGCTTACCAATGGTGAAAGTGTTTCCAATGTTATAGTGGGAGATAGCACAGTTACTTACCTGTAACAGGTGATCTCTGGGAACAGCAGGAATAAGTCTTCACATATGGGTACGTCGGTACCGACAGAGCCTGCGCGGGAACGCTCCCCAGTGTCCAATCAGAAAGCTTTTGGGAGCATCCCTCAGCGCCTGCGTGCTGCCTTCCCGCCTTTCCAACTGTCTCTCCTCAATTGAGTTTTATAGCTGAGACAAAAGAGAGAAAGAGGAAAGGAAGAGAGATAGAGAGCGATCCTGGTGAAAAAAGCATGGATGGAGCTGGTCCCGATGCTACTGCAGGTACCAGCATCGACACCGATACTGGTGGCTGAGCCGGAATCAAAGGTGATACAGACATCGAAACAGTCATCGGAGGCTGCTCAAACGGTACCGAGGAAACTCGAAAGTCTCGGTGAATATCCTCGGTACCGCGCATCCGGAATCGGTGCGTGTCGGTTCCGAGACGCGTCGGTACCCAGTCTTCCAGACTAGATATCGATTCTAGACTCAGCATCTAAGGAAGCGAGTCTATCAATGCATGTCTGGAGGGTACCGACGTCGGTGGTAGTATCGGCGATGCTGTCGATACTGGAAAGTCAATCTGGGACGTATCGACCGGTCGTGAAGGTACCGAGGACGCCCGATGACGATCTGTGGCGAAGAGTGGAATACTCAACACCGGTGCCGATGCCGGGGTATCGGTACCGCTCGAAGCGGATGCCACCACCGAGCATGGCTCAGGTATGTTCTGTGAGGGGTGAGCCCCAGGAACAACCTGAAACCCCTGAAAGGCTTTGGAGACCGAACACCCGCCGGGGCTTTGAAGCCAATGAGGTCTTGAGGGCAAGGCCGGAGCCGTCATCATGCTTGGCATGAGACCTATCACCCAAGGATTGGCTAGTCTTAACAGACTGTTTGTGGGTTACCTGATCCTGTAGAGAAGAAATGGTCGGTGCCCTTACACTGGAAGGGAAAACGGCATCGAGGGAAACTCGAAGTGGAGAATTTCTTCTCATAAAATTGTAGCCTGATGGCTCTGGAGGAAAGGGGTCAGGACCCAAACAGTTTAGACACCAGTTATTGGAGTCTAAAAAGAAAACTGTATTTCCACAGTTAAGGCACTTCTTAGGAGAAGAAGGCTCCATAATGGAGAGGCCTTACAGGCCCAAAAATTCAAGACAGAAACAGAGGGAAAAAAACTCCCTGAGTTTTAGGAAAAAGAAAAGAAAAAACCACCGGCGGTACCGGTGGAGTTGGGGAAACAGCCGCGGCCACAAGAAAACAAAATGTAAAAGATTTGAAGAAAAATTTTTCTGCAGTGACAGGAAAAACGTCCTGCCGACTCTGCGGAAAAACGAAAACTGAGGAGAGACAGTTGGAAAGGCGGGAAGGCAGCACGCAGGCGCTGAGGGATGCTCCCAAAAGCTTTCTGATTAGACGCTGGGGAGCGTTCCCGCGCAGGCTCCGTCGGTACCGACGTACCATATGTGAAGACTCATTCCTGCTTGTTCCTGGAGATCATTTTGTATCCAGTGAACCAGATGGTGTGGTTCAGTATTAGGACTAGGGCTGATAGAATCCATTCAAAAGCGAGGGTCTTAGACTTTAGGAAAACTAACTTTGCCAAGATAGGCCAATACCTCAGGGAGTCGTTAGCAGGATGGGAACAGCTGGGGGATATAGAAAAGCAGTGGGCAAAACTGAAAAAGGATGTTTTAAGGGCAACCAACCTTTTTGTTAAAATGGTAAATAAAGGTAAAAAGGCAAAGGAGACCACTATGGTTTTCGAAAGAAGTAGCTGAAAAGATGAAAAAAAAAAAAAGAGGAAAGCCTTCATGAAATACAAGAGATCACAGAGAGGGGAAGACAGGCATCTATATTTGGAAACTCTTAGAGAAGGCTAGCAAAGTAGTCAGGAAAGCAAAGATTCAAAAAGAGGAAGAATTAGCCAATACAATAAAATGGGGGGATAAGACATTTTTCAGATATGTTAGTGAGAAGAGGAAGGGCAAAAATGGTATTGTCAGACTCAAGAGTGAAGGGGAGGAATATGTAGACACTGATGAGGATAAAGCGGAATTGCTTAACAAATATTTCTGTTCTGTGTTCACAGATGAAGAACCAGGAACAGGACCTCAGAGAACACCCACAAACAGAACAGAAGCGAGGGGCACCTTGAACAATTTTCAGAAGATTGTGTTCGTGAGAAACTAGCTAAACTTAAAGTAGACAAATTGATGGGACTAGATGGGATACACCCTAGAATACTGAGGGAACTTGGGGACGTTCTAGCAGCTCCACTGACTGACCTTTTCAATGCCTCATTGGAGTCGGGAGTGGTGCCAAAGGACTGGAGAGAGGCTCATGTGGTCCCTTTGCACAAAAGCGGAAGTAAGGATGTGGTTGAAAACTACAGGCTGGTTAGTTTAACTTCAGTGGTGAGTAAATTATTGGAAACGCTGCTGAAAGAGAAAATAGTGAGGTTTCTGGAGTCCAGCAGATTACAGGATCTGAGGCAGCATGGACTCACCAGAGGCAGGTCTTGTCAGACAAATCTGATTGATCTCTTTGACTGGGTGACCAGGGAGTTGGACAAAGGGAGAGCCCTAGATGTGGTGTATTTACATTTCAGTAAAGCCTTTGACACCGTTCCTCACAGGCGACTTATAAACAAACTGAGCACCCTAGGGATGGACCCTAAAGTTTCTGCTTGGGTTAGAAATTGGTTGAGTGGGAGGTGACAAAGGGTACAGGTAAATGGAGCTCATTCTGAGAAGAAGGAAGTTACCAGTGGTGTGCTCCAGGGATCTGTCCTTGGTCCGATTCTTTTTAACATCTTTGTTAGTGATATAGTGGAAGGGCTGTAGGGTAAGGTTTGCCTTTTTGCGGATGATACCAAAATCTGCAATAGAGTAGACACCCAGGAAGGTGTAGATAACTTGAGGAGGGATCTAACTAAGCTTGAAGAATGGTCTAGAATTTGGCAGCTGAGATTTAATGTTAAAAAATGCAAGGTCATGCATTTAGGCTGCAGCAATCCAAGGGAGCAATATAGTATAGGGGGTGAAGTACTTTTGTCCACTAAAGAAGAGCGGGACCTAGGCGTGGTTGTGTCTGATGATCTTAAAGTAGCTAAACAGGTAGAAAAGGTGACAGAAAAAGCTAGAAGGATGCTTGGGTGCATAGGGAGAGGAATGGCTAGCAGAAAAAAGGATGTGATAGTGCCTCTGTATAAGTCTTTGGTACGACCTCATTTGGAGTATAGTGTGCAATTCTGGAGACCACACCTTCAAAAGGATATAAACAGGATGGAATCAGTACAGAGGCTGGCTACTAAAATGGTTAGAGGTCTTCATTATAAAGCATATGAGAACAGACTTAAGGATTTCAATATAGAGAGGAGTGGTCTAGTGGTTAGGACAAGGTACTTCAGGCTGGAGAGCCGGGGGTTCAAGTCCCACCTGGGGACAGCAATCTCAGGCCGGAGGGACTGGGATTTCTAGTCCTATAGGCACTCCTTGTGGTCTTGGGCAAGCCACTTAACACGCCATTGCCCATGTTCCCTGTAAGTATTAGCGTATGTGTCTCATATCCCCTCGTGTTAAATGTATCCCCCAATTGACCGCTTTGACCCGGTGAAAAGCGGGATATAAATACAGCTAAATAAATAAATAAATATACACCTTAGAGGAAAGGCGGGATAGGGGTGATATGATTGAGATGTTTAAATACCTCCGTCGCATAAATGCACAGGGGAGAGCCTCTTTCGATTGAAAGCAAGTTCTGCTATGAGGAGACATGGGATGAGGGTGAAGGGGGATAGATTCAGGAGTGATATGCGGAAATATTTCTTTACAGAAAGAGTGGTGGATCCATGGAATAGTCTCCCAGTGGAGGTGGTAGAGATGAGGACAGTAACTGAATTCAAAAAAGCATGGGACAAACACAGAGGATCTCTAAAGGAAAAAAGGGGACTGTTGTAGTTGTTATGGAAGGACAGACTAGATAGGCCATGTGGTCTTTTTCTGTCGTCATGTTTCTATGTTTCTATGGATGTTGAGAGGGAACTTCCCATATCCATCTCAGGATGTGGAGAATTATGATACTATTTTACAAGTGGTTCTGCTAAATGTAGAGCCCCTTGTAAAATAGCTGCAGGACAGCACAGGGATGCCTCTCCATGTCTGGAGGAGCAGCGATTTTAAGAAACTGCACAGAGGAAAAACAGCCGGAGAATCTCCCCACATACAAGCTTTGATGTGGAAGACGCCTATTAAAATTGTTGCTCTGGCACAGAAGGCATACCACAGATCAAGCCCCACCACCCACAGACTGACCCCAGGAACCCCTCTCCCTGGCCTCTCTCAGATCCTGTAATCAAACCCCCTGAAGCATCCCTACAAACCCTCCTCTCTCTACCCCCAAAGCAGATAGTCAATCCCCCCAACATAATAACCACATCCCAACTTCACCCTCACCAGACAAAGATCCCTTTACCCGATTGTCGCAAACCCAGGCTTACTGGGGTCTCTGATGATTAGTGGGAACAGGAACGATCGTCCTCCAAAATGGTGCCGATGGCTCCTAGCGGTAATCTTGCAGTACTGTCAGTACCACATAGGAACGTAAGTCAGACCAAGAGACCATCAAGCCCAGTATCCCATTTCCAATAGCAGCCAAGCCAGGTCACAAGTATCTGTCAGGTCCCCAAAAAAAGTACACAGATTCCATGTTGCTTAGCTCAGGAGTAAGCAGATTATAGCAATGCTACCGCTCCTGCTTCCACTGACCACCAATGATCCAGATAAGCCCAAGGTTGGCAATCATGGGTGGGAGGGTCCGAGTTTGGTGGGGCAGCTTTGGCAGGATCAGAACATGATTATTGTGTTGGAGGATCTTTTGGTGCGAGTGGGGATTCACTGTCTGTTGCGGGGGAGCGGGAAGCTGATTGGAGAGGAGGATAGGAGAGATGCTTTTGGGGGGGGGAGGGGTTGATTACAGGGTTTAGGGTGGCCAGGCAGGAGTTCCTGGGGTCAGGTGTGCAGGCCTGGGTATCCCGACATCAGCATGCATCTCTGCCCCTGTAAGTAGGCACCTATTTGTGCCTGGGGGTTAGTGTAAATGCTGTCTACATTTTTTAATCCCGATGCGGATTCCCTATATAAAATGGGAAATCCATGTTTACATTGTATGCCCTGCCCACGCGACTCACCATCCCCACCACTTTCCCTGGCAGGGTAAATGTAATGAGCATTCCCACATCTATAAAAAGGATGTTCTAAACTGGCAATGAGACTTGTAATTCAATTTACACGTGTCAATGGATGCTTTTTGGACGTGGGAATTCTTCTAAAATAACCCCACAGGCACATATTTTAAAAAACACATGTAAATCTCGACTCTACCCATGCTCCACTCAAACTTCACCCAGAATACGCCTGCCTGCAGGTCTCATACAACAAAGCACAGTTACTTACCTGTAACAGGTGATCTCTGGGAACAGCAGGAATAAGTCTTCACATATGGGTACGTCGGTACCGACAGAGCCTGCGTGGGAACGCTCCCCAGCTTCCCAAAAAGGAAAGCTTTTGGGAGCATCCCACAGCGCCTGCGCGCTGCCTTCCCGCCTTTCCTAACCATCTCTCCTCAGTTCGAGTTTAAAGCTGAGACAATAGAGAGAGAGAGGAAAGGAAAGATAGAAAAAGAGATACAACTCCTAGGGGAGGTGGGAGGGTTGTGAAGACTTATTCCTGCTGTTCCCAGAGATCACCTGTTACAGGTAAGTAACTGTGCTATCTCCAGGAACAAGCAGGAATGAGTCTTCACATATGGGGACTCCCTAGCTAAGATGCCTGGGAGATCCCCAAGGATATGAGACCCTGGGAAGGGGTCTACTTCCTCCTATGGATCTCAGGCATCCATCCAGGGAAGGAGGGTAGGAGTTGTTTAAGAATGGAACAGGTGTTTGAGGACAGCCTGACCAAACAAGGCATCCCAGCGGGAGTCCTTGTCCAAGCAGTAATGGGCTGTGAAGGTATGAACCGAGGCCCAGGTGGCTGCTCGACAGATCTGGTCGATGGACACAGAATTTAGATGAGCCATAGAGGTGGCCATGGCCCTTACATTATGAGCTGTGACATGGCTCTCCAGAGAAAGGTTCTTACTCTGGTAGGCGAAAGAAATACACTGAGCAATCCAATTGGACAGTGTTCTCTTAGAGACTGGAAGTCCCAAATGAGAAGGATCAAAAGCAACAAAAAGCTGGGAAGACTTTCTATGTTGCTGTGTCCTTTGTAAGTAAAAAGCAAGAGCTCTTTTACAATCCAGAGTATGAAGATTCTTTTCTGCACTGGATGCATGAGGAGCTGGAAAAAAGACAGGTAAATATACCTCTTGATTAAGATGAAAAGGTGAAACCACTTTAGGCATAAAGTGTGGATTTGTCCTAAGGACTACCTTATCATGATGGAACCTTGTATAAGGTGGATTAGCCACTAATGCCTGCAGTTCACTGATGCGGCGAGCTGAAGTGGCTGCAATGAGGAAAATAACCATCCAGGAAAGAAGCTTCAAGGAGGTAGTGGCTAAGGGTTCAAAAGGTGGCTTCATAAGCTGACCAAGAACCAAATTTAAGTCCCATGCCGCCGGAGGAGGCCTAATGGGAGGTTTAGTTAAAGTTAGGGCTCTCATGAATCTTGCAATGAGAGGATGAGAGGAAATAGGTTGTCCATTGATGGGCTTAAGGGATGCTGCAATAGCACTCAAATGGACTCTTACTGAATTCGTTTTAAGGCCTGCATTGGAAAGATGCAGGAGATAGTCTAACAGAGAATTTAAAGGTAGTGCTAGAGGGTCAAGACCCTTTTCAGCACACCAAATGGAAAACCTCTTAAATTTAAAAGCATAAGAACACCTGGTGGAAGGTTTTCTGGAAGCATGGAGGATATCCTTCACTTGTTGAGAAAGATTCCAGTCTTGAAGGTCTAGGCCTTCAGTAACCAAGCTCTGAGGTGTAGGGACTTGGGGTTTGGGTGCCACAAAGTCCCTTCCTCCTGGGACAGAAAGTCTGGAGCAGCTCCCAAGTCCAGGGAGGGGGCTTGGGAGAGATGTAGAAGTAGAGGGTACCACACTTGGCATGGCCAGCGTGGAGCTATGAGGATCATAGATCCTTGATCCCTCTGGAGTTTGAACAGTCTTGGGAATCAAGGGAATGGGTGGAAAGGCATACAGGAAGCCCTGACCCCAATGAAGGAGGAAGGCATCCTTGGCTTGAACTCCCTGACACGGCATTCTGGAACAGAACCGGGGAAGTTTGGCATTCCATGGACTTGCAAAGAGGTCTATGTCCAGGGTTCCCCATTCTTGGAAGATTCTGAGTACCTGATCCATGTGCAGGGACCATTCGTGTGGAAGCAGAACTTGACTGAGTTTGTCTGCCCAAGAGTTTTGGACTCCTGGGAGGTATACTGCCAGGAGATGGATTTGATGCTCTCTGGCGAAGGCCCATAATCTTAAAGCTTCGTTGCAAAGCGACAGAGAGCCAGTTCCTCCTTGTTTGTTTATGTAAAACATGGCTACTTGATTGTCCGTATGAATGAGGACTGTCTTGTAGCTGAGGAGGGTATGAAAGACCTTGAGAGCTAGAAAAACTGCTCGAAGCTCCAAGTGGTTGATATGAAGAGAGGTCTCCTGTGGGGACCAAGTGCCTTGAGTGGAGAGGTCCTGTAGATGGGCTCCCCAACCTGTTTGGGAGGCATCTGTTGTGAGGGTTGCTTGGGGCAACAACTGTTGGAAGGGGGACCCGAGCAACAAATTCTGAGTGGACATCCACCATTGGAGAGACCAAAAGAGACGTTTGGTGGTTGCTATTTGGTCTGAGAGAGCTCCTGAAGCTTGAGTCCACTGGGTGGACAAAGTCCATTGAGCTGCTCTCATGTGTAGGCGAGCATAGGGTACCACATGCACTGTGGAAGCCATGTGGCCTAGCAGTTGTAGCATCTCCCGGGCAGTTAAGTGGCTCTTTGACTGAATCTGGGAGGCTAACTGCACTAGACGTTGGCAACGGGCCTGAGGAATGTAGGCCCTTGCAGTAGTGGTATCCAACCAGGCCCCTATGAATTCTAGGGACTGAGTAGGGGTGAGCTGAGACTTTGGGAGGTTTACCACAAGTCCCAGATACTGCAGAATGCGCCTTGTGCGGTCCAGGGAAATCTGGGCCTCTGACTGAGATGGAGCTCGGATGAGCCAGTCGTCCAGGTATGGGAAGACAAATATTCCCAGAGTGCGTAGAAATACAGCAACTATTGCCATGCATTTGGTGAACACTCTTGGAGCAGAGGCCAGACCGAAAGGAAGGACTCTGTATTGGTAATGTCTTCCTTGGAAAAGAAACCGTAGGAATCTTCTGTGAGAGGGATGGATGAGGACATGTGTGTACGCATCCTTGAGATCTAGAGAACAAAGCCAATCCTGACTTTGAAGGTATGGAAGGAGAGTGCCCAGAGAAACATCTTGAACTTCTCCTTGCATAGAAATTTGTTCAATTCTCTGAGATCTAAGATGGGCCTGTATCCCCCTGTCTTCTTTGATATGAGAAAATAGGGGGAGTAGAACCCTGACCCTTGATGAAGAAGAGGAACTTCTTCTATTGCCCCTTGGGCAAGAAGGGTAGCGACCTCTTGACCTAGAAGGTCGAGAAGAGATGTGGGAGAATTGAAGTGTCTCACCATGGTGTGGGGAGGAAGGTCTGAGAAATGAAGCTTGTAGCCCTCTCTTATGATGGAGAGGGTCCACTGCTCTGATGTTATTTGCTCCCATCTGGGAGCAAAATGAGCCAACCTTCCTGGAATGACGAGAAGCTCTGGCTGCTTTAGAGCCAGAAAGGCTAAGTTCTCTAGCATCAAGTCAAAAACCCTGAGGAGGTTGGGCCTGCTGAGATGCAGCAGCCCCTGTAGGCTTAGGCCTGGCCTGTTTAATTTGCTGACGCTTAGTGGTAAAGCGACCTGTAGAAGATCGTTGGCCAGAAGTAGAAGGAAATCTGCCCTTTTTAAAGAAAGACTTTTTAAAAGGCTTTTTCTTGGCAGGAATGGAGGTTGACTTTGAAAGTCTATCCAGAGCAGAGTTTTCTGCATCCATTTGAGTGGCTTTTATTTGCCATTCTTTGCCAAATAGGTTTTCACCTGTACAGGGAAGATTTCCTAAGCCATCTTGAACCCAGGGTTCTAAATCAGAAGCCTGGAGCCAAGCAATTCTGCGAGCAGCTATGGCAATGCCCGAAGCTCTGCTGGCACCTTCAAGGGAGTCAAAGGCTGCCCTGTTGGAAAACTTTGAAATGTCTTGGGTATGCTTAAGCCAAATGAGGAATTCCTCCCTTTTATTCTCTGGAAGAAAAGGGAGGAAAGTGTGCAGCTTTTCTGCAACTTCTTTTAGAAACATACCCATGTAAAGACTATATGAGTTGATTCTGGCAATAAGCATACTGGCTTGGAAGATTTTCCTACCAAAAGCATCCAAGGACCTGCATTCTCTTCCTGGAGGAGCAGAAGAGTGTCTCTTTGTACTCTTTATCCTTTTCATAGCTGACTGCACCACAATGGAATGGTGAGGAAGCTGAGTTTTATGAAATCCAGGACAGGGAGGAACACGATACATAGTGTCCAATCTGCGAGAATGAGGAGAGAGAGTGAGAGGAGTCTCCCATAGATCAATCATGTGTTCATAAAGAATCTAATGAATTGGTAAGGTGACTGCCTCTTTAGGAGCCTTAGAATAGCCTAAAATATCCAATTTTTTTGCTCTAGGCTCTGATTCAGAGGTTACTGAAATAGAAAGTCCTTTAGTTACTTCTCTTATGAAGTCTTGAAAGGACAAGTCCTCTGGAGGAGACATTCTTCTTTTTGGAGAAGAAGGCTCTTCAGGAAGGGCTATGGATACTTCAGGAGACTCGTCTGATGTATCAGAATCATCAGAGGAATCAAAGTATCGCCTGTCAGGGTGCTCTTCCAACGCTCGATACGCGTATCGAGCAGTATCGACATCGGGCGTCCCCGGTACCGGATCGGTACCGATAAGCAGCCCTGGACAAGGAACCGCAGCAGCCGGTATCCTGGTCAATGTCGATGTAGTCAGTACCGGTATCGGCGCTGGTGCCGGTACCGGAGCCGATACCGATAACGGAGTTTGTTTCGGTACCAGCGGCGTCGCAGCTTGAATGAAGGCTGAAATAGCCCGCTGCATGGACAGAACATTCTGATCCATCGACGCCATGAATGCCTGGAATTCGGTACCGGGAGACTGTGCCGGTACCCCAGAGCATTCTAACAGGTGATCGGTCGAGGCCGTGCCATCGATGTCAACCTGTAACCCCATAGGAGGAGTTTTGGAAGCCGGAGCTTCCCGCCAGGGTTGTTTTGCTGGTGCAGGATCCTCGAGGGCAAGCCCGGAGGCATCTCGATGCTTAGAGGGAGATCTACCCTTTGAGGACCTGCTAGATTTATGTTTGGTTACCTGAGATCCATCAGGAGAAGAAGACCTGGAAGATGTCGATGCTACCGACGCTGCATCAGCGGGAAACAGCACATGGAGCTTAGCTGCCCGGTTCTGTAAACCCCGTTTAGACATTAGAGAGCAGGAGGGACAATCTGGAATGGAGTGTTCAGGACCCAAACATTTAAGGCACCATTCATGGGTATCTAACAGAAATAGTACCGCTACACTTAGTGCATTTCTTGAACCCGGAGGCTGGTTTTTCCATGAGGAAAATTTTGTTGTAGGCCCTGAGGCCCAAGAGGAAAAATACAATAAGTGAAGAAAATATAGATTTTTTTTTTTTTGAAAGAAAGAGAAAAAGACCGGCGGTACCAGTCCGGAGTCGGGGAAGGCAGACACGCGACAAAAGAAATAAAATAAAATAAAGAACTTCTTCAGCGGTGACAGGGCTCGACCTGCTGGCTCCGCGGCAAAGAAGAACTGAGGAGAGATGGTTAGGAAAGGCGGGAAGGTAGCGCGCAGGTGCTGTGGGATGCTCCCAAAAGCTTTCCTTTTTGGGAAGCTGGGGAGCGTTCCCGCGCAGGCTCCATCGGTACCGACGTACCCATATGTGAAGACTCATTCCTGCTTGTTCCTGGAGATTGTGCTTTCTTGTCACAGTTGTTTTTAAGCACATAACCCTGGGATAATTCTATAAAAGCAGCTTTACGGCAGGAAGAGTTTAGAAAATTACCCCAAGGAGGTCATTTTATAAAGTCATTTCTGCATGAATGTGGCCACATGCGTGAGTAAATGGACTCTTATAAAACACCAACCAGTGTAAAAGTACCTGTTCCAAAATGCATTTGACCTTCTTTTCTGGTGATTCATCTTTTGACTAGCCTGCTTGCCCCTTTTACCTTCATCCCTTTCTTTGCCCTCTATCCTTCCCTTTCTGTTGTACAGCTCTTTCTATCTGTTATAGTTTTTCAAAGGTGTGAATAAAGCACAGTTACTTACCTGTAACAGGTGATCTCTGGGAACAGCAGGAATTAGTCATCACATATGTGTACGTCGGTACCGACGGAGCCCGCGCGGGAAAGCTCCCCAGCTTTTCAGATTAAAAGCTTTTGGGGCCTCCCACTGCACATGCGCACTGCCTTCCCGCCTTCCTGACCAGCTCTCGTCAGTTCGAGTTTAAAGCTGAGACAATAGAGAGAGAGGACAGGAAGATAGATAGATAGAGATACAACTCCTAGGGGAGGTGGGTGGGTTGTGATGACTAATTCCTGCTGTTCCCAGAGATCACCTGTTACAGGTAAGTAACTGTGCTATCTCCAGGAACAAGCAGGAATAAGTCATCACATATGGGGACTCCCTAGCTAAGATGCCTGGGAGATCCCCCTCCAAGGGTAAACCATCTTCGTATGGATCTCAGGCATCCATCCAGGGAAGGTGGGCAGGAGTTGTTTAAGTATGGAACAGGTGTTTGAGGACAGCCTGACCAAACAAGGCATCCCGGCGGGAGTCCTTGTCCAAGCAGTAATGGGCTGTGAAGGTATGAACCGAGGCCCAAGTGGCTGCTCGACAGATCTGATCTATGGACACAGAGTGAAGATGAGCCATAGAAGTGGCCATGGCTCTCACATTGTGAGCTGTGACATGGCCCTCCAGAGAAATGTTCTTACTCTGGTAAGCAAAAGAAATACACTGACCGATCCAATTGGAAAGTGTACGCTTGGTGACTGGAAGTCCCAAATGAGAAGGATCAAAAGCCACGAAAAGTTGGGAAGACTTTCGATGTGGTTGAGTCCTGTTGAGGTAAAAGGCAAGAGCTCTTTTACAATCCAGAGTATGAAGGTTCCTCTCTGCACTGGATGCATGAGGAGCCGGGAAAAAGACAGGTAGATATACCTCTTGATTAAGATGAAAAGGCGAGACCACTTTGGGCATAAAGTGGGGATTCGTCCTAAGGACCACCTTATCATGATGAAACCTAGTATAAGGTGGATGAGCCACTAAAGCCTGCAGTTCACTGATGCGGCGAGCCGAAGTGACTGCAATAAGGAAAACAACCTTCCAGGAAAGAAATTTGAAGGAGGTAGAGTCCAAAGGCTCAAAAGGTGGCTTCATAAGCTGACCTAGAACTAGGTTCAAATCCCATGCTACCGGGGGAGGTCGGATGGGAGGTTTAGTTAGGGTCAGGGCTCTCATGAAACGTGCAACAAGAGGATGAGAGGAGACAGGTTGTCCATTTATAGGTTTTAAGGATGCTGCAATAGCACTCAAATGGACCCTTACTGAATTCGTCTTAAGGCCTGCATTTGAAAGATGCAGGAGATAGTCCAAGAGGGAATTCAAAGGAAGTGCTAGAGGGTCAAGACCCTGCTGAGCACACCAAATGGAAAAACGCTTCCATTTGAAAGCATAAGAACGCCTCGTGGAAGGTTTCCTAGAGGCATGAAGGATATCTTTCACAGGCTGAGAAAGATTAAAGTCTTGAAGATTTAGGCCTTTAGTAACCAAGCTCTGAGATGTAGGGATTTGGGGTTTGGGTGCCACAAAGTCCCCTTCTCCTGAGACAGGAGGTCTGGCGCAGCTCCCAGGTCCAGGGAGGATCCCTGGGAGAGATGCAGAAGTAGAGGGAACCACACCTGGCGTGGCCAGCGGGGAGCTATGAGGATCATAGTCCCGTGATCCCTCTGGAGCTTGAACAGAGTCTTGGATATTAGAGGAATGGGTGGAAAGGCATAGAGGAATTCCTGACCCCAATGCAGGAGGAAGGCATCGTGGGCCTGAGCTCCCTGACACTGAGTTCTGGAACAGAACCGGGGAAGTTTGGCATTCCACGGACTTGCAAAGAGGTCTATGTCCGGGGTCCCCCATTCCTGAAAGATTCTGCGTATCTGGTCCATATGTAGGGACCATTCGTGTGGAAGCAGAACTCGACTGAGTCTGTCCGCACGAGAGTTTTGAACTCCTGGAAGATACACTGCAAGAAGGTGAATTTGATGCTCTCTGGCGAAGGCCCATAATCTGAGAGCTTCGTTGCAAAGCGACAGAGAGCCTGTCCCTCCTTGTTTGTTTATATAGAACATGGCTACCTGATTGTCTGTCTGAACTAGGACAGTCAGGTTGACAAGGAGGGTATAGAAGACCTTGAGGGCAAGGTAAATTGCTCGCAGTTCCAGGACTGACGAGAGCTGGTCAGGAAGGCGGGAAGGCAGTGCGCATGTGCAGTGGGAGGCCCCAAAAGCTTTTAATCTGAAAAGCTGGGGAGCTTTCCCGTGCGGGCTCCGTCGGTACCGACGTACCCATATGTGATGACTTATTCCTGCTTGTTCCTGGAGATACAGGTAGATAACGGTGAGCCGGTTGACATAGTGTATCTGGATTTTCAGAAAGCTTTTGACAAGGTCTCTCCCTTTTGGTGAAATTAAAAAGTCATGGGATTGGAGGCAGTGTACTATTGTGGATTAGGAACTGGTTAAAAGATAGAAAACAAACAGTAGGGCTAAATGAACAGTTTTCTCAATAGAGAAAGGTGAATAGTGGAGTACCCCAGGGATCTGTGCTGGGCCCGCTGCTTTTTAACATATTTATAAATTACCTGGAAATGGGAACAAGTGAGGTGATCAAATTTGCAGATGATGCAACATTATTCAAAGTTGTTAAAACAAGAGGATTGTGAAAAATTGCAAGAGGACCTTGAAAAATTGGGAGACTGGACATCCAAATGTCAGATGAAACTTAATGTGGACAAGTGTAAAGTTATGCACTTAAGGAAGAACAACCTAAACTATGGTTACACTATGCAAGGTTCCACATTAGGAACCACTACCCAAGAAAATAAATTAGGCCTCATTGCGGGATGTATGTTGAAACCCTCCGCTCAGTGTGCAGCGGACAGTCTAGAAAGCTAATAGAATGCTAGGAATCATAAGGGAAGGAATAGAAAATAAAACCAAGGATATTATAATGCGTCTGTATTACTCCATGGTGAATATTGTCTGCAATTCTTGTCGCCATCTCTTAAAAAAGATATAGCAGAACTGGAAAAGATACAGAGAAGGTCGACCAAAATGGTAACGGGGGTGGAAGGCTATCCCTATGAGGAAAGGCTTAAAAGGTTAGAGCTCTTCAAGGTGGAAAAGAAACGGTTGAGTGGAGATATGATAGAGGTCTATAAAATAATGCCAAAGCAAATATATTAATAACCTTGGACTGAAGAGATCTAAGCTCTACAAGATTATGTGGAATTAAGTGGTGACAGATCTTTCAGCTTTCCAGAGTGAGTGACTTGAGGTAGGGATCTGGTACAGGACTGGCAAAGTCAGCACCTTTCCCAAAGAAATGAATTGGAGAGGGGGGAAGGTTGAACCAAGACTATCCAGAATGCCACACTTTCTATTGGTTGGCACCGGCAAATGGAGCGTCTTCTGCCACACCAATCAACTCTATTTCTAAGAAAAGAGCCATTCAGATTGATATGTATAGTTCAGATATTGTTTATCTATCAAGACTATGGACACTATTTTCACGAGTAAGCCAAATCTTCACTTAGTCAGCTGAGCTGTAAATCTATCTTGGCTATCTGAGCACTTATTTTAGGCCAGGGGCTCATTTTTGTTAATGCAAGTTCCCTGTTTGGATTTTTTAAATTCTTTACTTAACAGAAAAAAAACCCTCAAAAAAACAAAGTATACAATTTGGGCAAAGGCCCAAGGAATGAGCTTAGCCCACATTTGAACTCGGAGCCCTTTGTGTTGAGCATATTGGCTATGTGGTCCTTATCAAGAAGAAAGATGGCCAGTGAACACTGAAATAAAGTCAAATGAGCTAAAGTTCAGCTTTTAGCCAGGCTTTACAATGTGGACAGATGCATTTTTGCCTGCAAGATGTGATATTTCTCCCCAACAAATACACTTCTTCTTCATCGTAGGTTTTCTCTTTTTTATTTTGCAGTAAGCCTGAACATTCAATGCTGAATTGGGATCTGCAGAATTTCAAATACCAATTTTAATGCCTTCCTTTATTTCTCTCTCCTTACTAGGTATGTTCGATGATTGTTCAGTGATAGAGAATTATGACAAGATGTTTCTCATCCTGTCCTATTCCCTTCCAAATGACAAAAAGTACTTTGTTTTATTTCAATGTTTTAGCACAGTGCTTCTCAGTCCTCTCCTGGACGAATCCCCTAGCCAGTCAGGATTTCAGGCTTACCACAATGAATATGCATGAAATAGATTTGTACAGAATGGAGCTCCAATATTTGCAACTTTATCTCATGTATATTCATAGTGAAAATCTAACTGACCAGGTGTGCCTCCAAGAGGCCGTGAAGCACTGTTTTAGTGCATACTAAATGGCTTTATTATGCTAAAAGAAATGCTAAAACAAAAACAAAATTAAAAAAACATTGAGATGGAAAGTACATATGTATAGGAGGTAATTTTATAAAGAGCAGTGTTCAGCTAGGTGCCATCAACTCGTGTAAATCTCCTAATTTCAATGATCTATGAGCAAGAATGGTGGACGCTACTCTGTAAGTATGTACGTGAGGGCAATGGCAGTACTTTCAGAGCGGGCGAGCACCAGAGAGGAGCTTGGGCAGAACCTGAATTATGTGTGTAAATTACAACATGTTATGAGTGCTTTCTACAATTCTAGGCACAGGCATCTACACCAAGCTGGGGACTCCCACTGGCCCTTAATCAGTGTCAGGGCTGCTCTGCACGCGTGGGAAATGGGGACTCCCGCCAACCTTTCATTGTTACTCCAAGCTCGCAGGAGCTGGGGATTCCTGCCGAGCCTTCATCAATGCAAAGCCCATTCAGTGCCAGGGGCAATTGGAGACTCCTGTCAGTTCTTTATTGGTGCTGAGGGCCACTCCATGCTGGTGGAGGATGCGATCTTCTCCAGAAGATACAGCCATTTTTGGCCATAGCACCTTCTTCTGCCTATTCTTATACATAAGTTTGCATGTTCAAGCACCTATACATACAGATAGACAGACAGACATATGGAGCCTCTCTAACAGGTCCTGCTAACTAGCTAAATCCTTTTGAATATCAATCCCTGCATGGTAAGTGTTTTATTTTTGTGCGATTTTAAGTTTTACTAATTGTCTCTTTTCATCATGAGGTATCTTTGGCTGTAATCCACCAAGACCATAGAATTGTGCAGAATATAATCATTTTTAAATAAAGTTCCTCTGCTGTCCCAGGCTCATATAGCAAAGATGATATCAGTGTGAAACTTGTTCTCTGTCTCCATCTAGTGGTAGGGGAGAATAACCCATGCATCTGGGCTGATCTGGTAGAATGACAAGGGAGCTATGTTTATGTTATTCTCAAATGCTGTCCATATGATAGATCACCTTTGGGCATTTAGTGATCTGATCTTCGTTTCATGCACAGATGACTATCAAACTATTTATATAGTCAAAATACAAAGACAAACCAATAGGTTAAAATGAATTAGGTCATGATGCAAAAGGAACAACCACATGGGTTATTACATGGCATGAACTGATGGAAGGTACTCCTTATCTGAGCAAAGAAATCGGGTGCTGCTGACTGCATAAGTGCTGGTGAATAATGACCTGCTATTATTCTCTGAAGTAGAACAAACTGTAGTAATATTGACAACAGGCCATCAAACAGGACTGCTTATACAGACTGAAGGACTGCTAGAGAACCAGAGTTCCAGTTGATTAACTTATACTTATTTCAATTAAGTAATCCATAAGAGAAATAAAAAGAAAACCAAGAGTTGCCAGGTCTGCTGCCTATGATTTAATATCCAAGGCTATCTTGAACTACAGTATTATACAATAGCCCATGGGAGCAATCGAAGAGTCCCATGCATGCCTGTCTACCCAATAACCAAGGATCCAAGGCCTTTTGTTTCTACTTACTGCAAGAATCTGTTTCTCATTGCTATTGCCTTTTTTTTGTTTATTTAGTGGATACATCAAAAGGAGAAGATTCCGATAGGGTTTGTGGTTTGCTGTCACCCAAAATATGAGAAGAATTGTTCATCAAATTACATGGCAGGGGAAACAAAAGCAATGACCTTTGAACATGTCTTATGCTCTCAATGTATTCTACACAAGAAAACATTCCAGTTCTACTCTGGATGTGCTGTCCAATGAGAAGCCAAGAAGACGGTCAGAGTAGCTGACCTTCATGTTTGCAGATGAAGAATATTTTCCTTTATCAGTGGGTAGTAGAGGGCTTCTTTGAAAAATGCAGAGTGAGTTATAAAGTTTAAAAAGAGCCCTATGACCCATCCCACAGCCAGGGGGTTCTGAGCACACTGAATGTCAAGAAATCCATAAGCAGACCCTACCAGCATGTCTAAAATAAGGGAGCCTTATATAAAATGTGGAATTTTATGATCAAATTGTCAATGAAATGAGCCATAAGGAAATAGCAACTATGTCATGTCTTGAAAATGGACTGAAAATTATCAAAGTAACAGCTACAAAATTGTGGGCTCAAGTAATTTTATTTGCAAAAATATTTTAAGATAATAGAATTTTAAAAAAAAGCAAGAGATAAACGCAGAGGATCCTTGTAGACATAACAGTGGTAATGAAGCACTGGGGTAAACTGGGCACAGCAGCAGGTCAGCTCACAGCAGTAGTGGTATGACTGCTCTGAGCTTCCAAGACAGCATTGGGGTAACTCGCATGGTATAGCATTACATCCCTAAACAACAGTGATACATCAAAGTTCCAAGAAGAAAGGGGTATCTTGCATGAATGGACCATGCTTAAAACCCAAACTTCAACAAATCTGCATGAGCTGAATCTTTCTTATCACAGTATCTCTAATCCTGGTAGCTATGGGGATTACTGCTGAATGTCATGTACAACATAGAAGGGGGACTTGTTTTTGTAAGACAAAGCTGAAGATGGCAAGGCCTGAAATGGTCTAATAGTGGAGGGGTTGGAGGCTATCGCTGTTGCAGAGTCTGGGATATGCTTGGGACAGATGTGGAGGACAGCTGCGGGAAAAGGGTTGAGAGGGTAGATAAGAAACATGTATGAGAGAGAAAGAATTGCTGTTGGATTGCATATGGAGATTCTGTATGTGTATCTA
This sequence comes from Ichthyophis bannanicus, assembly GCA_033557465.1. NCBI lineage: Eukaryota > Metazoa > Chordata > Amphibia > Gymnophiona > Ichthyophiidae > Ichthyophis > Ichthyophis bannanicus. The sequence goes on along the minus strand of CM066042.1, from coordinate 95,133,107 downwards.
CCCCAACTGGACTCATCTCAACAGGGCACACTGGATGAACCATTTTAGACTTTCTCTGCTGTTATGTACTATGTAAAGTCAAAGCATGAAGACAGCTCTCCTTTTTTTATTCCAGAACAAAGAAAATTAGCTAGTTCTTAACTACAGCTTAAGTAGCTTTGCTGCCGAGCTAAGACAAGTTGAAAAAGTACAAAAGCGTACACATGCAGTGTGATACAAGGGCATCTTTCCCCATTGCAGAATAAGGCATGTGGGAGGTACATGTGTGCAGGGCCGCAACGAGTCCCCCTCTTCCCACTGATGCCATCTTGGGGGGCGCGGGGAGGCAGTGATGACAGTATATTAAAAGCAGCAGCTTTGTGCTGTTGGTTTGCTGCTGCGGCAGGCCGTGTGCTTCAGCACACATGGCCTGTCGCTTCTGACCCCCCTCCGACAGTATGTTACATCAGAGGGGTATCGGAAGCGGCAGGTCATGTGTGCTGAAGCATATGGCTGCTGCAGGCAACAAAATGGCAGCATAAAGCTGCCCACCTCAGCCAGCCGCCCTAGCTCGCCTGGTGGTCAGGCCGGCCCTGCAAGAGTGTGTGTCATGAAACAAGGTGTCAGGGTGTGTGTGTGTGTGATGGGGATTGTTAGGGGTTATGTGTGTGTCTGTCAAGCGGAATGTTGAGGGGGCATGCATGTAAGTGTGTATGTGTCATGGGGAGTCTTAGAGGTGCATGTGTGTTATTGGCATTGTTAGGGGATGCATGTGTGTGTCATAGGAAGTATTGGGGTACATGCGCATATATGATGGTGTATGCTTGTGCATGTGTGTCTTGATAGCTCTGTGCATGTTACGGTTGCCAACCGGCCAGTTTTCAGCCAGCCTGGACGTTTTTCCCATGGCCAGGTCGGCTGCCGGCAGAGAACAGAAACCGGCCCTTGAAAAGCCGTTTTTTTGCTCTGGCCGCAAGATCGGGAGCGGCCAGAGCAGAAAACCGGCTTTTCGTCTGTCGTCCGCGATCCCCCCTTGAAGCCACTGCTTTTGCTCCTTACAGAGCAGCGGCTGCAATAAAGTTCATTTAAAAAGAAAAGACAACCTGTGAGGAGCACTCCGGTCCTATGAAACTCCTGCTGCAGCAGCTGCCCCTCCAGCATCACTTCATTTTCAGCACAGGCGCTGCAGCAGGAGTTTCATAGGACCGGAGGGCTCCTCACAGGTTGTCTTTTCTTTTTAAATTAACTTTATTGTAGTCGCTGCTCTTTAAAAAGCAGAAGCAGCGGCTGCAAGGGGGTGAAGCTGTACTAAGGGGGAGGGCGTGAATCTGCACTGGAGGGGTGAAGATGCACAAGAGGGGTGAAGATGCACAAGAGGGGGAGTGAAGCTGCACTAAGGGGGAGGGGGTGAAGCTGCAATGGGGGGGTGGGGCGGAAGACTCCTCACAAGTTTCCTTTTCTTTTTAACTTAACTTTATTGCAGCCGCTGCTCTGTAAGAAGCAGGAGCAGTGGCTGCAAGGGGAAAGATGTGGCAGAAGGAACTGACAGGTGGAAGGTGAGGGCTGGAAGAGAGCTGAAAGAGGGGGGAAGAAGGTGGCAGGAAGAGAGCTGAAATAGGGGGGAAGAAGGTGGCAGAAGAGAGCTGAAAGGGGGGAAAGGTGGTGGAAAGGAGCTGACAGAGGAGGTAAGGAGGGGGCTCAAAGGGAGCTGACACCTGGGTAATGGGAAGGGGGCACTGGGACTGGAAATAGGCTGATGGAAGGAAGTGAAGAAAAGAAGAGACAAGAAATGGCAGATGGACTATAGACCATAGAAAATGAGCTAAGAGAAGATGGGAAAACGGAAGCCTCAGATCGGAACCAGCATGATCAGAGAATAAAATGGTCAGACAACAAAGGTAGAAAAAATAATGTTATTTTCAATTTAATGATTGGACTTTGTACTATCTTTATATTTTACACAGTATGGGGAACTGCATCTCTTATTTATCTGATATTGCAGAGTCTGTCTTCTTGGGGTTTCAGTTTAATTTTTGTCTATATATTTCCCTTTTTTTGTGCTCATTTATTGATGAAGACCTGTCTGTATTGTGTGTGTGTGTGTACAACCAATGCTGCGTATTCTGTCAGTATAGAATTTCTGTTTAAGAATGTGTAGAAGTCTTGCCCCTCACTTGGTTTGCAGCTTATCGTGCTGTGAGGGCTTGTGTGCATCAATGATGCTGAGAGCTAATAGTTTAACTACTGGCAGGGTCTCCCAAGATGGACAGGTCTCAGTTGAGGTACCACCCATCTGGGCGGCAGCAGAATGGGATAGTGTTGACAGCGGAGGATCACATTTCTGTGACAACGGCAACACCACCAAACTTAAACTGCGCGGAAGAAAGGCCCGGCAATCTACTTCTGTATCTTGCCATGAAAACCCAATGGATAGTTACAAATTGTACTATAGTGCTGGAAGATAAGACCCCCAGGTCAGAAGGCACTCAACTAGCTACTGGGGAAGAGCTGAAGACTTTTCAGAGTAAAGCCAGCATTTATGATGTGGTTGGATCAAAGCCATCGGGATGTCTGACTGCTGATGTAGCTGCGCATGAAATGAGAGTAAGAAGCTGTAAAGATGTCTTACGCATTGGAACATGGAACGTACGAAGCATGAACCAAGGGAAGTTGGAGGTGGTCAAGAATGAAATGGAACGTGTACAACGATCTGTTGGGTGTCAGCGAACTGAAATGGACTGGCATCGGGCACTTTGCATCAGAAGATCACATGGTCTACTATGCTGGAAATGAAAGACAAAGAAGAAATGGTGTTGCATTTATAATAAAGAAGAAACTTGCAAGAACTGTAATGAAATACAATGCAGTCAGCGAACGCTTAATCTCTATTCGTCTATGAGGAATGCCTTTCAACACAACTATAATTCAAGTATATGCCCCAACAACAGCTGCAGAAGAGAATGAAATTGAAGAGTTCTATGAGCAAGTACAAGCTGAAATTGACAGAACATGCAAACAGGATATCCTGATAGTCATGGGTGACTGGAACGCAAAAGTTGGCAACAAAGAAGAAGGCAAAGTAGTTGGAAAATATGGACTTGGCAACAGAAATGAAGCTGGAGAAAGACTGATAGAATTCTGCAAGACCAACGATCTATTCATCTCAAACACCTTCTTCCATCAACACAAGCGGTGACTGTACACATGGACTTCACCCAATGGATTGTATAAAAATCAAATTGACTACATCTGTGGAAGTCAACGATGGAAAAGTTCTATAACATCAACAAAGACATAACCTGGAGCTGACTGTGGTACAGATCATCAACTACTAGAATGCAAACTCAAGCTAAAGTTGAAAAAGAGCAAACCACTCATGACTGCAGCAAAGTATGACCTTGAGAATATACCACTGGAATTTAAAGACTGCCTGCAAAATCGATTTGCTGCTTTAGATACAAATGACAGAACTCCAGAAGAGTTATGGAATGACATCAAGAAGGTTGTGTTGGAAGAAAGCGAGAAGTCTCTACAAAAGGTGAAAAAGCAAAAACGGCCAAAATAGATGACGGAAGAAACTCTGAAAATTGCCCAGAAACGCAGAGAAGCTAAAGCCAGAGGAGAAAGAAAGACAATAACAGAACTCAGAGATTTCCAACGTGCAGCAAGACAGGACAAGGAAAAGTACTACAACGACGCATGCAAGGAAATAGAAGTATAAACTATTAGAGGAAGAACAAGATTGGCTTTCCTAAAGCTACGAGAGTTAAAGAAAGAATTCCAGCCTCGAATTGGAATGTTACAAGATGCTCAAGGTTCTATGTTGAATGATGCTGAGAAGATCAAGAAAAGGTGGAAGGAATATACAGAGTTTTTATATGATAAAGATCAAGTGGACCAACAGCCGTTTCAACCTGTACCTTATGATCGGGAACCATTGGTGATGAAAGAAGAAGTTGAAGCAGCATTGAAAGCCTTATCAAAGAACAAAGCACCAGGCATTGATAGCATTCCCATAGAAGTATTACAGCAATTTGATACAGCTGTTACCATACTTACAATGCTCTGCCAGGAAATTTGGAAGACAACATCATGGCCAACTGACTGGAAAAGATCTGTGTTTATACCAATACTAAAGAAAGGTGATCCAACGGACTGTGGAAATTATCGCACAATCGCTCTGATCCCACATGCCAGCAAGATTCTACTGAAGATTATTCAAAAAAGACTACAACCATACCTGGAACAAGAACTACTTGAAGTGCAAGCAGGGTTCAGGAAAGAGCGAGGAACGAGAGACATCATTGCAGATGTGAGATGGATCCTTGAAAAGACTAAAGAATACCAAAAGGATATTTATTTGTGCTTTATCGACTATAGCAAGGCTTTTGACTGTGTAAACCATGGGAAACTCTGGGCCACATTAAGAAGCATGCGTATACCAGAACACCTGATCGTACTCTTGCACAATCTGTACATTGATCAAGAAGCAACAGTTCGAACGGAACAAGGAGAAACAGAATGGTTTAAGATAAGCAAAGGTGTAAGACAAGGCTGCATACTTTCCCCCTAACTGTTTAATTTATATGCAGAACAAATCATCAGAGAAGCAGGACTGTATGAAGACAACAGAGGTGTGAAGATTGGTGGAAGACTCATCAACAACCTTCGCTATGCTGAAGATACCACATTACTGGCTGAAAGTGAAGAAAAAGTAGTTCAAACTCAAACACAGGAACACATTGACACCTCAGCTCCCTTGATGACCAGCAATATGGCTTTCGTCCCGGTCATGGAGTAGATACACTCTTAACAGTACTCCTTGACACCCTTGTAAGAGGAATTGATAGTCCTAGAAAAGCATTCTTACTTCTTTTTCTTGACATATCCGCAGCATTTGACAGTGTACACCATACTGTAATGCTCAACAGGCTCAGACAAATAGGTGCTAATTCAACAGTACATAAATGGTTCACTTCATATCTTTCTAACAGAACTCAAACTGTCAGGATCTGCACCCAAACCTCTAATACATACAAACAAGAAATTGACCTCCCTCAAGGATCTGCCCTCTCCGCTCTCCTTTTTAATATCTATATACAACCAATTTGCAACATCTTTAAAAAATTCAAAATCCCCTACCACATATATGCAGACGATATCATGATGTACATTCCATTCATGATCCCTACACTTCCACTACAATTATTAACTGACTGTTTCAATGAATTAACAACTTGGCTAGAAGACAACAACCTTCATATTAACCATTCCAAAACTGACATATTGATTGTAACAAAAAACAAATCGTACACTCCCCCTACTCACATCACACTTCAGAAACACGATGTTAACATAAAAAACGAAATAAAATACCTAGGGGTGACCTTAGACACACACCTCAGTATGAACACCCACATAAGAAACACTACAAAAAAAATATACTTTAAGCTCAAAGTCCTAAAACAATTACGCCCACTGGTCCACCTGCATGACTTCTTGAGCATAATACAAGCCATTATTACACCGCACTTTGACTTTGCCAATCTCACTCTACTAGGCACAACTAATCAAAACATCAAAAGGCTCCAACTAGCCCAAAATGCAGCAGCTAGAACCATAATGAAGGTACACCCATTTGAGCACATATCACCCCATTTAGCTAAACTACACTGGCTCCCAATTCAATGCAGAATAAACTATAAATTAATAATAACCACCTTCAAAGCTTTAAATAATTCTGCCCCAGCTACACTAAACAAACTCCTCACTAAAGACACACCCAAACTGTTCACAGAAGATGCAACACTAATAAAATAAGGATTCCAAAAGAGTTCACAAGGACTAAAAAAACAACAAATAAAAAAGTGTTTTCCCATGCAGCCCCTATACTCTGGAACTCCCTACCTGAAGAAATAAGAGCCTTAACTGATCTTAAAGAACTACGTAAAACATTAAAAACTTACTTGTTTAGCTCCCACTACGGTTCACTTACGAATTCCCAATACCAAAATGAAAAGGGATAATATATAACACTTTGAGCATAATTCCATAATGACCCATGAAAATATGACCATTATACACAGTTTACGATGTTTGTAAATAGCTACCTTTTTTGTTTAATTCAACATCCGTTGATTGTACATAGTTCTCTAAAGTTTAATTGTTAAAGTTAAGATGTACATAATTCAAGCGATGTTTAATGTAAAAACAGATATGTTATACTGTTTCTTTACCTGTTTTCTGTAAACCGCACCTGATCCTTGGAAGGTAGCGGTATATAAGCGACTGTTAAATAAATAAATAAATAAGATGATCTGAAACATTTGCTTCTCACAATCAAAGAACATAGTATCAAAATGGGCCTGCACCTTAATGTAAAGAAGACAAAGATCATGACAACTGGCATAATCAACAGGTTCATCGTTGAAGGAGAAGAAATTGAAATCGTGAACAACTTTAACCTACTTGGATCAACTATCAATAAAGAAGCAACAAGCAGTCAAGAAATCAGATGACATATTGCTCTTGGCAGAATGGCTATGAAAGACCTAGATAAGATTCTCAAGAGCAGAGATGTCTCTCTCCATACAAAGATTTGACTTGTTCAAGCCATGGTATTTTCAATATCATAATATGGATGTGAAAGCTGGACAGTGAAAAAGATAGACAGGAAGAAAATTGATGCCTTTGAATTATGATGCTGGCGGCGAATACTGTGTATACCATGGACTGCCCGAAGAACAAACTAGTCGGTACTAGAGGAGATCAAACCTAAGCTTTCTTTAGAAGCTCAGATGACAAGACTTTGACTTTCATACTTTGGACACATCATGCGAAGAGAGAGATCATTAGAGAAAGACATCATGCTTGGCAAGATTAGAAGGTCAGCGCAAAAGAGGAAGGCCAGCAATGAGATGGATCGATACAATAACAGCAGCTACGGGTACCAGTCTGTCAACAATGAGCCGCCTGACTCAAGACCGAACACAATTTAGGATAGCTATCCAGAGGGTCCCCATGAGTCGACTCCGACTCGACGGCACTTAACAACAAAAACAACAGAAGTCTTGCTTGTTCAGTTTGCACATTACCCTCTCTGCAATTTTTTGGGGGACAGGAGGTGGAATAAGGGTGGGGGCGGGGCGGGGGTGAGGGCGAGGGCGAGTCAGGGGCAGGAAAGGGCAGGGTAGAGGTGGGCAACCCTAGTGCATGTATGTACATCACAGGGCTGTGTGTGAATGTATCAATTAGTGTGTGGTTGGAGCAGTCTGTGTGCATGCTGCAAAACTAGAGGGCATAACATGAAGCTACAAGGTGGTAAATCGAAAGGCAATGTCAGGAAATACTTTTTCACTGAAAGGGTGGTGGATGCTTGGAATGCGCTCCCGATGGAAGTGGGGGCAAATACGGTGACGGAGTTCAAAAGGGCATGGGACAGACACAGTGGATCCCTTTACAGCAATAAGAAAATATCAAAATAATCTGAACCATCTAATTCCTTAACAAATAGGGGTGTCCTACATGGAGTGGTGGGATCACCCCTAAACAAAGACATGGGAAAGGGGGGCCTGCACAGAGCGGCAGGTGTACCTACTCTTGACACCGTACTGGGCAGACTAGATGGACCATACTGGTCTTTATCTGCCGCCATTTACTATGTTACTATGTGTTGGGGTGTCAGGTGGGTCAGTGTGTGCGTCAGGGGGTGTCTGTACTTTCTCTTGTCCTCCTGCACCCGCACCTTATCCCTCCTACCCTTCTTGCACTATTCCTCCTTACTATCACCTCACTGCCCTCTCTTCCCTTCACTCACCCATGTATTCTCCCTCCTTGCACTCTATCCAACCTCGCACTCCTCCCCCTCTCTTCCCTTCTCCCTTAAACACATTAATCGTCTCTTCTCTGTTTCTCCTCGAACCCTGCCCCTTCCCTTATACTCCACTCCTCTTCTATCCTCTTCAAGCACATCCCCTTCCCTTGTGCCCTGCCACTTTCTTTCCTTCAAATCCCACCACTTCCCTTAGGCTACATATTTCACTCACTCCCTTCTTTTAGGCTCCACCTACCTCTTCAAGCTGCAGACCCGCTCTTTTGGACGGCAGGATCCAGGGCCTACCACCAGCTTTTTTAGGCCACAGTCCTACTCTTCTGGTCAGTGGGAACCAGGGCCTCCCAGGCCTTTGCAGCCCCAGCTCTTCATGACGGTGGGATCGGGACTCCTGCCGGCTCTTCTTCCTGCTGGTTTGGGCAGGGGAGAGCATATGCAGGTTTGTTTGTGCATGTGTACGGACAGACAAAAATCCAGCCGGCTTGCCCCTCGACAACAAGTACTGCACTTAAGCAAAATGTGCCTAAAAATGACCTGTGGGAAGAAGACTGCAAAACAGTCTAAGAACCTTTTTTACTGTATCACACCAATAGCAAACTATAAAATAAAATCTCTTAGGCTAAGAAAAGAAATGAGAACAAAGATCATTCTAGGACAGAAAAGAGCCCAAAATAAGCAAGCTTTTGAAGACTATCTAGTACTGCTGATGTAAGTGCTGTAAAATAATATAAATAAGACATTTAATCAAGAGCAGTGGTGGTCACCATGTAGCAGCAAAGCCTGCACGCCAGTATATGGGCTATAATTCATTGCAGTCCACGTTTTTTTTAGTGGTCTAGAGCAGGGGTGGGCAATTCCAGCCCTCATGCACCACAATCCAGTCTTGTTTTCATGATGTCCCTCATGAATATTCATGGACCCATTTCCATACAATGGAAGGCAGTAGATGCAAATAGATCTCATGAATATTCATTAGGGACATCATGAAAACCAGGCTGCATTGTGGTGCACGAGGGCCAGAATTGCCCACACCTGGTCTAGAGAAAAAGCCCCTTCTCCAAGGAGTTTACATAGAAACATAGCAAACGAGAGCAGATAGAGACCATACGGACTATCCAGTCTACCCATTCATATAAACTAATTGAGACACACAGCTTCTGGCCTCTGCCCATTTCTTAGAAAACAAGTGTACAAGCAGCCAAGAATGTCATCACGACAGAGCCACGGCAGCAGAATAGTTATAAACAATCAGAAAAGTCCACAGGTGGAGGCTGACCTGTTCTTTTACACCTCCCCATGGGGCCCCCAGACACACACAAAAAGGGGACATTACTCCCTGAAGCATAGGAGGTGGAGGATTTCTGGTACTGCCATCCGGGCTCTGCTATCAGAGATCATTACTTAAGCCACCATAGCTCATGAGATGAACTGTATAATAGTTTTCAAAGAAGTGATAAAGTGCACAGAAAAAAAATCCCGGAGGAAAGGTCCATAAACTATTATTAAACGGGACCCAGGAAATCCATTGCTTGCCACAAAACAACCATTGTGGAACCTGTGTCCTTTGGGGAAAATGCTAGGTACTTGTGACCGACAGTAGATTGGCCACTGTTGGAAACAGGATACTGGGCTTGATGGACCTTGGACCTTGGTCTGACCTAGTATGGCATATCTTATGTTCTTATCTGTCCAAGAAGGGTTGAAGTGTTTTCAGCAGCAGAGGGGCTAACCTATTGACGAGGGCTTTAAACTAGATTCGTTGGGGATGGGTGAAAAAAGCCCGCAGATAAGTGAAACATTAAATACATCTGTAGAATTAGGTAAAAGGAACAACATCTGGAAAGCGGTGTCTATAAATGCCCATAGCAGGGGAAATAAGATCCCAGATGTTGTGGCTTTAATGGAAGAGACTGACTTGTATTTAGTGGCAGTTACGGAGACATGGTTCACAGAAAACCATGACTGGGATGAAATTATACCAGCCTATACTTTATTCAGGAAGGACAGGGTAGGAAGAAGGTAAGGTGGAATGGCACTATATGTAAAAAATATTAAACCAATACTGCAGGGCTTAAAAGAACATAAGAACATAAGATATGCCATACTGGGTCAGACCAACAGTGGCCAATCTAGGTCATAGGAAGGAGGGGCTGGAAGGGAGCTGACATGGAGGAGAAGAAGGGTGTTGGAAGGGAGCTGACATGGGGGTAGAAGGGGATTCGAAGGAACTGACACGGGGGGAAGGAACTGATACCAGGGATGGTGCTTGAGGGGGACTGGAAGGGAGCTGACAGGGGGGAGGGAAGGGGATAGAAGGGAGCTGACACAGGGGGGAAGAAGGTGGCTAGAAGGGAGCTGACACAGGGGGGAAGAAGGTGGCTGGAAGGGAGTTGATACTGGCAGTGGTACTGTAGAGAGACTGGAAGGGAGATGAGGGAGGGAAGATCGTGGCTAGAAGGGAGTCGATATGGGGAGGGGGGAAGTGGCTGGAAGGGAGTTGACACAGGTGGGAAGGAGGGGGCTGGAAGGGAGCTGACTTGGGAGAAGAGGATTCGAAGGGAGCTGGCACTGGGGGAGGAGGGGGCTGGAAGGGAGCTGGCACTGGGGGAGGAGGGGGCTGGAAGGGAGCTGACACAGGAGGGAGGGGGATTGAAGACAACTTACATGCTGGAGGAACGGACTAGAAGGGTGCTGACATGGGGGGGAAAGAGGGGGCTGGAAGGGAGCTGACTTGGGGGGAAAGAGGGGGCTGGAAGGGAGCTGACACAGGGGAGGAAGGAGGGGCTAGAAAGGAGCTGGCATGGGAGGAAAGAGGGTGCTGGAAGGGTGCTGACACAGGGGGGGAAGATGGGGGTTGGACGGGAGCTGACACAGGGGGCTGGAAGGGAGCAGATATGGGTGGGGTGAAGAGATGGCTGCAAGGGAGCTGACACAGGGGAGAAGAAGGGGGCTGGAAGGGAGCTGACACAGGGGGGGGGGGGAAGAGGTGGCTGGAAGGGAGCTGACACAGGGGAAGTTGGGGGCTGAAAGGGAGCTGATACCGGCAAGGGGACTGGAAGAGTGATGACATTAGCAGTGGGAGGAGAGAGATGGAAGGAAGCTGACACCTGGAGATGGTACCTGAAGGGAAATGGAAGGGAGCTGACACTTCGGGATGGGACTGGAAGGTGGCTGCATAATGGGGGGACTGGAAGGGATGGGGCACAGAGATTGGAAGGGAGCTGAAATCTCGGGATAGCACATAGGGTAGGGTTACTGGAAGGGCGCTGACACAGGGAGGGGGCACTGGGACTGGAAGTGAACTGATACCTGTGAAAGTATTTGGACTAGTAGGGGCTAGATAGTGGGGAAGGAAGGAGACTAGAAGGGAATGGACACCAGTGGCGGTCCTGGGAGTGCAAGGAGATTGACAATGGAAGGTACTGGGAGGGGAAGAATGGAAAGGGGACTGATACTGGGAGGGTTACTGAGACTGGAAATAGGTTGATGGAAGGAAGTGAAGAAAACAAAAGGAGAGACAAGAAATGGCAGATGAATTACTGACCATAGAAAGAGAACTAAGAGAAGACAGGAAAGCAGAAGCCTTAGATTGGGACTAGCATGATCAGAGAATAAAATGGTCAGACAACAAAGATAGAAAAAATAATTTTATTTTCAACTTAATGATTGGACTTTGCGCTATCTTTATGTTTTACTCAGTATGAGGAACTGTATCTCTTATTTATCTGATGTTGCACTGCATGCAGAGTCTGGCTTCTTGGGGTTTCAGTTTAATTTTTGTCTACATATCTTTATTTTTACTTTAGGTTGTAGTCATTTATTCTATATTTGTTGAGGGTCTGTGTTCTGAGTTTGTGACCGAGGCCAGATGTTCTGAACATGGAGTTTGTACATAGGGATGGTATATTTGGCCTTGTAGATCTTCGGTGACCTTTACAGGGGTTTACATTAGTTCACAATATGCCTGGTACTGGAGAATGCTTATGTTGTTGTAAGATGACCGGAATTAGATTTTTTTTTCTTTAAACAATCACAGCCTGTTTGAATGATGCTAAGTATTTACTGCTAAGTAGTTATTTTTATTCTGGCTATGCACTTGCTCTTTCACTGCAATTTTCTTACAGCATTGGATTTGAAGGAAAAATACTAGCATCACGTGAAAAGAGTTCACAAAGGAGTTTTGCGAAAAAAAGAGGGTGGGTCGTACGCCAACATTAATAATACTGGAGGGAGGAGGCGCCGATTTATAGGCTGCAGGGGAGCGCCAGAAACCCTAACACCAGCCCTACCAAAGCCGGCCTTACGAATGCATCAGGACAACTTCAGGCTGCGATCACGGCTGTCAGCGGCCATGGTGGGCCAGACTGCAGCCCTGAGCAGCAGCAGCAGAATTTAAAAAGAAAAGTGAAGCTGCAGGGATGGGCTCAAGCAGCATACGGGGTCATGGCAAGTGTCCAGGAGAGCTGCGATCACCATGGTTGCTCCCGTTTAAGGCCTGCTGTGCTTGTGCCTACTCCTAGGTGCTGTCACCTCAATCCTCACAGCAGTCCAGCACTCTACAGTAGCCACAAGCACTGTGGGCCTTAAACTGGAGCAGCCATAGTGATCGCAGTTCTCCTGGATGCCTGCATAACCCCATTTGCTGCCTGAGCCCAGCCCCATGGCTTCACTTTTTAAATTCCGGCGCTGCTGCCCAGGACCGACTTGGGCTCACCACAGCCGCTGACATCCCCGATCGCAGCCCAAAGCTGGCCTGCTGCCCTTCCTTAACATCTGCAAAACTACACAGCTGCATTTTCTTGAAAGCGGAAAAAACAAAGTCTCTGCCACAGCTCTCTAGCGCGGTCCAGATGCTGCCTGTTCTCCCTCTTCCGCTGATGCGATGGAACCCCAGTAAATACTTCTTTAAATTTTTTTTTTTTTACACCTTGGGTTACATTAGCACTGGACTAGGACTGGAAACGGGTTGATGGTGGAGGATGGGGGGGACTGGAAGAGAGATGATACTGGAGGAGGACTGATGCTGAAGGGAGGGGCTGGAACTAAATGTATGATGCTGACAGGGACTAGAAGAGAGCTGCTGCTGGGAGGGACTGGGACTAGAAGAGAACTAATGCTGGTTGGTGCTGGGACTGGAAGGGAGCTGATGCTGGGAGGGGCTGGAACTAGAGAAGTAGCCTAGCGTTTAGAGTACTGACTTGATAACCTAGAGACCAGGGTTCAATTCCCAATAGCACTCCTTGTAGCCTTGGGCAAGTCACTTAACTCTCCACTGCCTCAGTCAAAAAGCCTGGCAATCTACTCCCAGTCACGCTGCCAAGAAAACCCAGGAGCTGATCGGTTGCCAGGAATGGGCACTGACTCAAAAGCACACATTGCATTGCCTAAAGACCATTAACAAGCTGTGCCTTTTTTCAGTCTCAAACAGATCTGAGGCCCTCTTTGAATTGTGGGTCCAAGGCAATTGCCAGGTTGCAACCTTCCTAACGCCAATCCTGACATCTGCTGTATTTTATTTTGTACAATATGGGGAAAATGCATTCCTATTTCTCTTGTGTTCCACTACATGCAGCACCTGGTTTTCTGAGGTTTTTGTTTAATTTTTGTCTATATATTTCTCTTTTCGTTAGTGCATGTGTACAGCCAATGCTGGGTATTCTGTTAGTATAGAATTTCTGTTTAAGAATATGTAGCAATCTTGCTTGTTCAGCTTGCACATTGCCCTCTCTGCAATTATTTTTTGGGGACAGGGGGCGAGGGGTGGATGGGACAGGGGGCGTGACAAGGGCAGGGTGGGGGTGAGCATGGGCGGAGCATGGCTAGCCACAGGTGGCAGGTTTTTCACTTTCAAAAAGTTGGCAACCCTACATGGGAACAGCTGGGGGGATGTAAAAATACAGTGGGCAAAACTGAAAAGAGATATTTTAAGGGCAACGAACCTTTTTGTTAGAAAGGTAAATGAATGTAAAATGTAAAAGAAAAAGAAAAAGGAAGCCGCTGGGGTTCTCAAAAGAAGTAGCTGAAAAGGTGAAGAAAAAGAGGGAGGCCTTCATGAAATACAAGAGATCACAGAGAGGAAGACAGGCATCTAAATCTGGAAAATTTTTAAAAAGCTAATAAAGTAGTCAGGAAAGCAAAGACAAAAAAAGAAGAAGAAAGCATAGTTACTCACCTATAACAGGTGTTCTCTGGGGACAGCAGGAATCAGTCTTCACATATGGGTGACATCAGCACTATCAGAGCCCTCGTGGAAGCATCCCCCAGCTTTCAAAGAAAGCCTTTTGGAGATGCCACCACACATGTGTGGTCCCCTTCCCGCTCAAGGGTGCAATCTTACTCAGTCAAATGACATAGGCTAGTCAATAAAAGAAGGCAAAAATATACATACAGCAACTCCAAGGTGAGGAGTAAGGGTTGTGAGGACTGATTCCTGCTGTCCCCGAAGAACACTTGTAACAAGTGAGTAACTACGCTCTCCAGGAACAAGCAGGACGTCAGTCCTCACATATGGGACTCCCTAGCTACAGGCTACCTAAAGCCCATAAGGAAAAAACACGGTCGCCCTCAAGAGAAGCTGTGAGCAGCAGCAATTGAGTCCATAAATACAGACTGCAGTAGGACCCGTGTGTCTGATGGGAACCAACACTCCAGTAACCTGAACACAGAAGAATTGGAAGGTAAGAGTTGCCTAGACCCCCGTAAAGATTATGGAGCACAGCCTGGCCGGAAGCACTGTCCCATTGGGACTCCCTCTCCAGGAAACAGTGAGCTGCAAATGTGTGAAGACAAGGTGGCGGCCCGATAGATGCCCAACAACATAGGGACAGAGTGCAGGTTTGCCACAGAGGCCACTATGGCCCTGACACTGTGAGCCATGACCCGGCCATCCAGTGTGAGCCCAGCATGCCCATAGACAAGGGTGATGCATTTCCAACACCCAGGTGGACAGCGTTCGCTTGGTCACCGCTTCCCCCAGCCAACTGGAGTCATAGAAAACGAAAAGCTGAGAAGCTCTGCGATGGCCCTGCATGCATTGCATGTAGAAGGACAGGGCCCTCTTACAGTCCAAGGTGGAGTGAGGTCTCAAAGAAGGTGGAGAGCACCACCTGTTGGCTGAGGTGGAAGGAGGACACCACCTTCGGGAGGAATTTGGGATGCATGCGTATTCTTGTAGAACCTGGTGTATGGAGCCTCTGTCACCAGGGCTTGGAGCTCGTTAACCCTGCGAGTGAAGGAGAGTGCCACCAGGAACACGACTTTCCACGAGAGATACCTTAGGTGGCAGGTAGCCAGGGGCTCAAAGGGTGAGCGGGTGAGCTGTGACAGCACCCCATTGAGGTCCCACTCTGTTGCCAGGGGGCAGACGGGAGGGTTTTAACAACAGGAGCTCCCTCAGAAAGCGGATCACCAGAGGCTGAGCCAAGAGGGGCTTGCCCTCAACAGGGTGGTGGTTTGCTGCCAGGGATTTGAGCCCGGATTGCAAAAGGTGGAGAAGGTACTGCAGCACCAGTTGCACTGGACAGGAGAACGAGTTCACCCTCTGCTCCACACACCACACTGTGAACCTGCGCCATTTGAAGGCATAAGTTCTCTTGGTGGAAGCCTTATAGAGGCCAATAGGATCTCCTCCACTTCCCCTGAAAGGTTGAAGGAGGTTAAGGCTACCCTTTCAGCAGCCACGCCATCAGTGATAGGAACCCCAGATTGGGGAGCAGGAGCGAGCCCTCCTCATGAGACAAGAGCCAAACTGAGAACCCTAGGGATGGACCCTAAAGTTACTGATTGGGTTAGAAATTGGTTGAATGGGAGGCAACAAAGGTAAATGGAGCTCATTCTGAGGAGGAGGTGGTTACCAATGGTGTGCTTCAGGGATTTGTCCTTGGTCCGAATCTTTTTAATATCTTTGTTAGTGATACTGCAGAAGGGCTGTCTGATAAGGATTGCTTGTTTGTGGATGATATCAAAATCTGCAAGAGTAGACACCTAAGAAGGAGTAGATAACATGAGGAGGGATCTAGTTAAGCTTGAAGAATGGTCAAGAATTTGGCAGAAGAAATGTAATGCTAAAAAATGCAGGGTCATGCATTTGGACTGCAAAAATCCAAAGGAGTGGTACAGTGTAGGGAGTGAGGTACTTCTGTCCATGAAAGAAGAGTACCTGGGCGCAATTGTGTCTGATGATCTTAAAGTGGCTAAACAGATAGAAAAGGTGACTGTGAAAGCCAGAATGATGCTTGGTTATACAGGGAGAGGAATGGTCAACAGAAAAAAGAAGGTGATAATGCCTCTATATAAGTCTCTGGTGTGATCTCATTTGGAGTATTGTGTGCAATTCTGGAGACCCCCATCTTCAAAAGGATATAAGCAGATTGGAACCGGTACAGAGGGTGGCTACTAAAATGGTTAGTGGTCTTCATTATGAAGCATATGATCTTAATATGTATACTTTAGAGGAAAGGCCGGATAGGGGAGATAAGACAGAGATATTTAAATGTCACCATGGCATAAATGCACGAGGGTCTCTTTCAATTGAAAGCAAGCTCTGCTACGAGGGGACATAAGATGAGGGTGAAAGGGGATAGACTCAGGAGTAATATGCGGAAATATTTCTTTACAGAAAGAGTGGAAGATGCATAGAATAGTCTCCCAGTGGAGGTAGTAGAGACAAGGACAGTATCAAAATTCAAAAAAGCATGGGATAAACACAGAGGATCTCCAAAGGAAGAAAGGGCACTATTGTAGTTGATAATGGAAGGGCAGACAAGATAGGCCATGTGATCTTTTTCTGCTGTCATGTTTCTATTGATCACAGGGCTGGAGGTTGAAGCTTAGAGGCAGCCATGTGAGGCTTTTGCATCTAGCACTGCATGTTACTGCAAATAGCACCACAATAGCGGCAATAGACGCACATTATCTGTCTGGGGCATGCACAGCATTTCCTCAGCAGATAATGCATTGAAAAAGCAGAGAACGTAGCATGGCAGTATCACGGATGCAGCTAACGCTGCTCATTGAGGTGGCATTAGCTGCACCCGCAATGTCTGCAAAATATGCAGTTACCACAAACTGCTAACACTCACGGTAACCGCACGTCGCAAGCATGCCCACTCTCCGCCCACACCCCAACCACTCATGCAGCTAATGCAGGGTCTGTATATAGCACAGAAAATAGCAGTGCTATTTGTATTTGGCCTGCGTTAGCTGTTACCACGTGCATTTTTCCCATGCTATCGTCACATGAACAGCAGGTGTGGTCTAGTAAATATGCTCCTAAATGTAACTAAGACAGAGTGGCTCTGGCTGTCTGGGGATTGGGGAGATGGCTTTGATCGAAGGATAAGGCAGAATAGAAAACTGGTTAAATAAAATAAAATAAAATTATAAATAAATAAATAAATAAAATAAAATAAAATTGTTCTATAGTGCCTGTTGCTCCTCTTAGGAATCTGTGTTCAAACCTTAGCAGTCACACAGATGGTACTTGGTGCTTTTTTTTGTTTTAAAACAAATTCATCAATTGTACCTATACCTCTCGCAGGCAAATTTTATTTTAGTAATCTGGGCTTTGATTCTTCCCGCCTGGACTACTGCAATGTTCCTCTTGCTGGGCTTCCACAGCATGAGGTCTGTCGGCTGCTGTTGGTGCTAAATAGCCTGACTGATTAAGGGTCTCTATGGATAGATCATGTGATGCCGGTCCTGAAAGAGCTACACTGGCTGCCTCTACAGTATTGGATTAGGTACAAGTTACTGCTTTGGACATGGTATGGCCTCAGGTTATTTGTCCAACTAAAGATCTAACTAGATCTTCATGGTTTCAAGGGAATGGGTTGTTGGTCACTCCCAGGGTTAAAATGATGTAAAAGACCTATCACAGGGATACCTGTACTGGAATGCATTTCCTACAGAGGTGCATTTAGAACAGGATCTGGTGAAGTTCAGGAAATCTTTGAAAAGGTTTTTATTGCAGATTGCCTATGAGGGGGGTTGGTTTCAGGTTGTTAGTTGGACGAGATTGATGAGTTTAGTCTAGAAGATTGCATCTGTTCGGGATGGGATAGGGTTGTGGCTGGGTACTGGTTGGGTATGTGTTTTTAGGGATTAGAAGGGTGGTTGGAATAGTTTTCGCTTCTTGTTATTTGAAAATATTTGTGAAGCTTTATATTTATTTGTAAACCATGATTTCAGATGTGTGGTAAATAAGTAGAAATTTACTTTTTACTTTGAAACCAAAAGTTTCTTTGGTCTTTTTTTTCTTTTTTTTTTTTTTCTTTTTTTTTAATATAAATGAAAAGGATTTGAAAGATTTTAAATCTCGATCTGGAGTTAACCAAGGATTTGCTTGTCTGATTTTGGTTACATCAACAGAGCATGCCCTGACAACGCTTCCTGACAGTCTAGAGATCTGTAGCATGGGGAGTTATCATAAACTATAAATTAAAGAGAAGGATGTATTGTCTATAGAATACCCTCTGAGGTGTGATTCCATTACTCATGCCATAGCACTGCAGTATGGAGGATCCAGGTTCAAATCCCCCACTTCCTAGGACTGGTTAGGCCTGGAAGGAAATGAAAACGGTCATGGTTCCTGCTGGTCAGCAACGAGTGCCGAGGGTAGAATCTTTATCTTTATCTTTATTAAAACACTTGATAGACCGCTATGGCCAAAGCATTAAGCGGTGTACAATAAAACAAAATAAAAGTCCACACTGCAGAGTAAGGAAAAGAACGCCATAAAATAACAGGAAAGCAAAAAGTCAAAGGAGGACATAAAAAGGTAGGCATGACAGAGAACTAAGACGAAAGGCAGTACAGGTTAAAACTATTAAAAGGGAAAGAAACATGAATTGCCAAGGAAAATGAAGAGTCCTTCTTAAAGAAGAGGAGTTGGCAATTCAACACCCATGGAAATCTTGGACAATTTGATTTCGGCTCATCACTAATGCTGTTTTACACGGCCATGTCTCCTGTTGCACGCTGGCCATCATGAGTAATGCAAAAAGGCTGGAATGCCATTTCCACACAAAGTCCTTTCCTCTTTTTTCACTGTATCCAACAAGTTCGAAATGTGCCAAAGCACAGCATTCCATCTGCCATTCAGAAAAAAAGGTATCTTGTAAGACACCAGCTGCATGAATTCAAAAGCTATAGCTGAAGTTTGAGTTTGCTTCGCTGATCACATCTAAGACTTAACAAATAACTTGACCCTAGATCAGAGATACTCAAATCCAGTCCTGGAGGGCCGCAAACCAATCAGGTTTTCAGGATATCCCTAATGAATATGCATGAGATATATTTGCATGCACTGCATCCATTGTATTTGAATGTATTTCATGCATATTCATTAGGGATATCCCAAAAACCTGATTGGTTTGCGGCCCTCCAGGACTGGATTTGAGTACCCCTGCCCTAGATCAGACAAGACTGTCATTGACTATATGTTACTCATAATGACTTGATGGACAAGACGGAAACACACATGCAAATATATACAGGGTGGCCCAAAAAAAGTGAGAACATCTCATAAATCAAAAGCTTAAATAGTTTACCTATTTACCTTTTTTAGCTATATAACATCTTCATTTCGACAATTTCCAGTCGCCATCTTTTTTTTTTAATTTGTCAATTGTCTACATCTGTCTTTTTGAATTTTTAAATAACTTATATGCTACGAGATGTTCTCACTTTTTTTGGGTCACCCTGTATATATACACATATATAAATATATGGCTGCTGGTTCACAGAGTTTTATCTGTAGCCTCCAATGGCACTGTGAGCTGTCTAATATGCAGTCACTGAAAAGTAGACATGATGCTGAAAAATGCAGTTGCACTGTTAGAGATGCATAGTGGGATGGCCAGGACACAAGGAAGGTGATGCAGGAATTGCAAAAGTAGGAAGACAGAAGGGAGAAGAGCAGTGAGCGTGGGCAGCACAAGTGAGAGGAAAGTGCTAGTCAGTATGCAGAAGGTCAAATAGCCTTTGCTGAATTTTCATTGGGTTGCAGCTAGTAAATATTGATTAAATTAAAATGAGCACAGGAAAGGGCATGTCCTGCTAATCTCCTAGTGGCTTTGCGGCTTGGCATATTGACAGGCCTACAATTAGGTCAAGCACTATGGAAGCACCTGCTTGATAAGCAGATTATACATTTAATAAAATGAAAATGTAAATAATTTTGTAGCAAATGGGACAAAGGTTGTGAGCAGATTCAGCTCAATGCAAAGAGGTTGGGCCAGTTCTGGTTTTACCCCAAAGCAGGTATCCTGCTTTCCTTAAGAAATTCAGAACTTTTCACAGTTGCAAAGGGAACCTTGACTAACTCTTTGGAGCTAACTTAGACCAGGTGGCCATTCCACCTGGGAAGGAGCAAAACTAAGATAGCAATTTGCTGAGAGACTCCTGTAGTCTCTCAGCAAATTGCAACATTCACACTATCATTTAAAACTGTAGACTTGCCCTCTTTTAAATGTTTTGCTTCCAACCATGTTTCTCTTATTTATGGTGGCATTAATGATGTTCTTCATTAATCCAGGATTCAAAAGGCCTTGCAAAATTTTGCACGGAGATATTCCTTTCAGCAACAACAGGGTTAACTAGAGACCAGCAGGAACCAATCACAATCTGGATAGGGAGAGCAAGAACTAATCAGGAGCCAGGATTTGTGTGTGATTAATGGATTGCATTTGTTATTTCATTATGTTTGATTGATTTATTAACTACTGTATTTTATTTGTTAATGTATAACTGATTGCAGTGCACTACTTTGCAATTACAAAAGTGTTTAGATAAATAAAGTTAACAGAAATGAAGGACGTTTTCTACAATTGCAGATTGCAGCTGGTCCAAAGGGCAGGCAGGGAGAGAGTATGAAGATTATTCTCTCTCCTTTTTGCTACAAAGATTTTTTTTAGGTTTGAGTCATAGAGCTGGATTTAAGATTTTGATGTCCATAAGTGAGATGAGAAAGCATGGAGGTGGGGGGCCCAAAGTGCCATGGCAACCTCCGGGTTACTCTGGGCAACTGTCTATGGCTATATTGAGGTGTAGCGGCCAGTGCCGGCTCAGCTATTAGGCAAGACTAGGTGCTGGCTTGGGGCACCAGCTTCTGAGGGGTGACAAAGAAAAACAATAGATCCTGACACAGTCACACAAACTCAGAGCCATCAGAGCATGTTTCTTACCTGCGGGGAGAGTGGACACACACAAACATGCAAAGCAAAATTTGATATTTAAAAGGATGATGTCCAATTTTACGAGATCGTTGTGGGAAGGGTGATATTTCCATGATCATGATTGTCGAGTTTAATTATCAAAATCTTGGGGGGAAGAGTCGTAAGGCTTCGTAGGCTTTCCCTACTTGTTTTAATTCTTTGGGCTGCTCCTTTGTAATTTACCTAAACCTCTGGCAGCAGCCATGTTTAGAACAACCTCACTGACATCATGTACATATCCCAGCCAAATGATACATTTAAATAAATAAATAAAGGTTAGATCAGTGGGATCAGATCCAGGTACTGTGAGGTAATCTGCGGTGGTGCTACTTACAATTTCTTTTAAAAGCAGCACAAAGGTAATTCTCCAGGGCTACTTATGACAATTGATTATGTGGATTTAGGAGCCAGTGCTTGTGACCTCCTTGTGCCCTCCCCCGCTCCATGCTCTTAAGTCTTGTGAGACCAGTGCCAGAGTTCCTATACCATACATCATCTTTAAATAACAGCAGTTAAATCTTCAGATAGCAAGTGCCTGTGTGTGCATGTAGTACAACACTGGTATGTCTGTACATGGGATGTGGTGATGGATGCCTTTATGTGGGTGAGGTGCTGGGAAGCCTCTGTGTGTGGTGGGTAGAGGTGGGGTGCCCATGTCTATGCGTGTATTTGTCTGTGTGATGCAGAGGCGAAGTGCCTATGTGTCTGAGCGTGTATGTATTATGGAGCTGGGGGTGTGGGTCTGCCATGTGGAGGCAGCGTGCCTGTGTGTAGTGTGGAGATGGGGGGCTTGTGTGCGTGTTCTGGGAGGAGGAGGATTCATCTTTCAGCAAATATACATTGTGTGCTTTTGTCCCCATGCAGTCATCCCTTTAACCTCCAAAACCTTGCACTCTTCCTTCCCCACAAATCCCTCCCCATTCTCTGTTCCCCTTTATCTTTATTTCGGAATTTGCTATACCGCTTCCATCAGAAGACAAAAAGCGGTGTACAATACAAAAAAGACTGCTGAGGAAATGAAGAAAGGAACGCCAATAATCGACAGGAAAGAAAAGATGGACAGCAGAGCAAGAGAGAAGAGAAGGAGCAGGGAACTCTAAGGAGGGGGGAGAGGGAGACTGAAAGCACACTGAAACAGATGGCTTTTCAAGGTAGTCTTGAAACTTGGGAAAGAGGACTCAGACCGAAGGTTTAGGGGAAGAGAGTTCCAGAGGGAGGGGGCCGGGAAGAAAAATGCAGAGGAACGAGTGCGCTCAAGGTGTGCCTGTGAGGGAGGGGGAAGCACCTGCCGGTAATTATAGACAGAGTGGAGCAAACGAGGGGGGGACATGGGACTGTAGGAGATCAGTCAAGTACTGAGGTGAAGAGGAGTGAATAGTACAGGAGGAGGAGGTGAGAATGCGAGTGGCAGTGTTCTGTAGGAGCTGCATACGATGGAGTTGGGAAAGGGGAAGACCAGCAAGGGAGACATTACAATAATCAATAGGGGAAACAACAAGAGACAAAAGGAGAGTGGTTAAGGAGGATGATGTGAGGAAGGGACGGACCGTGCGCAACTGACAGAGGCAAAAGAGGGCACGACGAGACAGAAGAGATATGATCTGAGAAGGAGAGAGAGGAGTCAAGACCACCACCAAGGTAACAGAACGAGGACACCAAGGGAATGGCAGTGGAAGCAAGTGAGGGGGCCAGAGACGGGGTTGGGGACCCAAAAGTAACCCAAGTGGCAGTGGACTTGAGGGGATTAAACTGAAGAAAGTTAGCAGACATCCAGTCAGAGATAGAAGACAGACAAATGTTGAGGGGTGTAATATCAGGAGCAGTCAGAGTAGTGCGGTAGAGGAGGATGATATTGTCTGCATCATAATATGCAGAGATAACATAACATAAGAACATAAGATATGCCATACTGGATCAGACCAAGGTCCATCAAGCCCAGTATCCTGTTTCCAACAGTGGCCAATCTAGGTAGTACGTACCTAGCAGTTTCCCCAAAAGACACAGGTTCCACAATGCTTGTACTGGGTCAAGCATTGATATCCTGGGTCCCTTCTTAATAATGGTTTATGGACCTTTACTCCAGGAACTTGGCCAAGCCTTTTTTAAACCCTGCTACACTAACAGCCTTTACTACATCCTCCGGTAACAAATTCCAGAGTTTGATTACACGTTGAGTGAAAAAATATTTTCTTTTATTAGTCTTAAATAGTTTACCCTGTAGCTTTATTGCATGTCCCCTAGTCTTTCTATATTCTGATAACGTAATCGATTTACGTTTACCCATTCCACTCCGTTCATTAATTTATAGACTTCAATCATATCTCCCCTCAGCCATCTCTTTTCCAGGTTAAAGAGCCCTAACCTTTTTAGCCTTTCTTCATAGGAGTATCCTTCCATCCCCTTTACCATTTTGGTGGCTCTTCTCTGAACCTTTTCTAATAACCTTTTTTAAGATACGGCGACCAGAATTGCACACAATATTCAAGATGCGGTCTCGCCATGGAACGGTATAGAGGCATTATAATATCTTTTGTTTTATTTTCCATTCCTTTCCTTATGATACCTAGCATTCTATTTGCTCTCTTGGCTGCCGCTGCACACTGGGCCGCGGGTTTTAACATGTTATCCACAATGACGCCTAAATCTTTTTCTTGGGTGGTGGTTCCTAATCTGGAACCTTGCATTGTGTAACCATAGTTTGGGTTGTTCTTCCCTAGGTGCATAACTTTGCACTTGTCCACATTAAATTTCATCTGCCATTTTGATGCCCAGTCTTCCAATTTATCAAGATCCTCTTGCAATTTTCCACAATCCTCTTGGGTTTTAACAACTTTAAATAGTTTTTTGTCATCTGCAAATTTGATAACCTCACTCGTTATTCCACTTTCCAGGTCATTTACGAATATGTCAAAAAGCAGCGGACCCAGCACAGATCCCTGGGGTACTCCACTATTCACCTTTCTCCATTGGGAAAATTGGCCATTTAGCCCTACCCTCTGCTTTCTATCTTTTAACCAGTTCCTGATCCACAATAGTACACTGTCTCCTATCCCATGACGCTTTAGTTTTGCCAAAAGTCTCTGATGAGGAACCTTGTCAAAGGCTTTCTGAAAGTCCAGATACCAGCCTGCTGTACAAGAAGGGCGAGAGGGGTCAGGAACACATTGAAGAGGAGCGGAGACAAGACAGAGCCCTGAGGGACACCACAGGAAAGAGGCATAGGGGGAAAAGTGGAAGAAGGGGATACGACGGAAAAGGTGTGAGCCGAGAGA
The DNA here is from genome assembly GCA_033557465.1 of Ichthyophis bannanicus. Taxonomy (NCBI): domain Eukaryota; kingdom Metazoa; phylum Chordata; class Amphibia; order Gymnophiona; family Ichthyophiidae; genus Ichthyophis; species Ichthyophis bannanicus. The sequence goes on along the minus strand of CM066042.1, from coordinate 95,108,811 downwards.
AAAGAGCGAAACCAGAGTCAAGGAACAACAGAGACCCCAAAGTCAGCAAGACGACAAAGGAGAGTACAGTGGTCGACAAGGTCGAATGCTGCAGAAAGATCCAGAGAAACAAGAAGAGTAATATCACCCCAGTCATGTGCAACATGCAACTCGTTAAGAGGAGAAAGGAGGATAGTTTCAGTGCTGTGCTCAAGGCAGAAGCCGGATTGACGGGGGTGAAGTGCATTAGTAGACACAAAGTGGGCAGAGAGTTGAGTGAAGATGAAACGTTCAAGGATTTCAGACTTCCAGACTCCCCTTCCCCCTCGAGCTCCCACTCCCTGCTTTCCCCCATCCTCCTTTTTTTAAGCTACTAGCCCTTTACATTTTTTGCAACTTCACGTGCCCCCTCCCCCGGGTTTTTTTTTTTTTTTTGCAGGCTCCGATCGGCTATCCTCTTCTGTCCATGGGAGATGGGATCCCTGCGGGCAGCTTGCTGCCTTTCAGGTCATGATCTCTGCGGGCAAATAGAAAGGGTCTTTTGCTCTGCAAGCACATTTTGTGTTGCTTTTTTTTTAAATGTGTGGGGGGGAGTAAATCCCATGTGTCAGAAGCAAATTTTTGATTGCCATGGTTACCCAGTACCTGGGATTTCCCGAGCCTGCCTCCCCAACTACAGAAAGTTAAGTTCAGTGAGGAGAGCAGTGACTATTATGGGACATATCCCCTATAGCCGCATTCATCTTGGATTTCTCACCCCATCCTTTCCATGAGTGAGGCCAAGCTAGTCCTTCTAAAACAAGATGGGGGTACACTGAGGAGACAATGGCTGCCCACACTTAGACCATTCTGTGAAAGTACAAACCAAATGAATGAAATCTCACATCTTCCACAACATTAATTCACTTAAAAATAAAGACCCCGTGTCTTCCACTTTCACAGACTACTTGAAAGAAAAGGTCTGAAAAATAGCCCTGAAGCTCTAAAACTATTCGAGTTTGCTGAAGTTCTCCAAACATTTAAATTGGATCAGAGTTGTGCAAAACAATTAGCAAGCATTCCTGTCCTGAACTTCAACAGGTCTCGAGATCAAAAGACCACATTTCTCTGTGCAGAGCTCCTGCATAACTTTCCAGCAAACCATCATACTGGTGTGCTAGTTCGTTCCCAAACCACAGCTATGGCAATTGCTTCACCTCCACAGACGGACCACAGCTGTTAACTCACAGTAACAGAGCTGCTGCATTCCTGAACAAAGAACATTACACGACTCCACATCAGGAAAGAAAAAATAGAAGCTATATTGTTTGTGAGATAATAGCATGTTGTGTTACCAAAGAAATATTCCAGATGGCTTCTGATGAAAGCCAATAGCTCCCTAGAAAATTTGCTCTGAGAGAGTTTGAGAATGCAGAATTACCTAAGGGTAGCAAGCAGAAACCCATTAATAGCTGACCTTACATGGCACCTTTTCTTCAGACATCTCTAAGGTGCTTTACAAATATCACACCTCTGTACACATGAATGTCACATTTGGAGAAAGTCAAGCACAAGATTTGGCTTTCATGATGACTTCCAAAGGGAGGTGAAATAGTGTTATCCTTATTGAGTGGAGCAAAATGCTAATGGTTAGAGCAGTAGGTTGAAAATCAAGGAAGCCAGAGTTCAAACCCAAATGGCACTCCTTGTGACCTTGGGAAGTCACTTAACCCTCCATTTCCTCAAGTACCAAGGTTGCAAGTCTTTTGGGAACAGGGAGCTATCTACTGAACCTGAATGTAGCTCACCTTCAAAAACTACTGAAAAGCTATGAGCTAAATCCGAAAATAATAAAGGACATAAGATACGCCATATTGGGTGAGACCAAAGGTCCATCAAGCCCTGTATCCTTTTTCTAAAAGTGGCCAAGCCAGATCACAAATACCTGTCAGGTTCCCAAAAGATACACAGATTCCATGCTGCTTGTCCCAAGCATAAGCAATGGATTTCCCCAGTCCACTTTGGTTTATGGATTTTTCCTCCATGAACTTGTCCAAACCTCTTTTAAACCAAGCTACACTAATAGCTTTTCTTACATGCTTTGGCAATGGATTCCAGAATTTGATTACGTGTTCAGTGAAAAATATTCTCTCTGATTAGTCTTAAATGTGCTACATGGTAGCTTAATTGCCTGTCTCCTAGTCTTTCTACCTTTTATAGATGCAAACAAACGATCTACATTTAATTGTCCCACTCCACTCATTTTATAGACCTCTAAAAATACAGGCAATTTGGATTTAGCTCATGCCTTTAAGGCGAGTTACATTCAGGTACAGTAGATGTTTTACTATCTGAGGCAATGGCAGATTAATTAAGTGACTTACTCGCTGCTCTAACCATTGGGCTACGCTTCTACATATTCGGCTGCAAATGAGTAAACAACGATGAAGGAGAAAAAATGATCCCTGCAAAGTTACAGAGTTTCTGTCAGAGCCAGAATTACACTTGAAGCACACAGAGGGAAAAGTGGGATTTGAACACATCAATCGAAAGTGCTCTTGCCACGCTACATCTGTACCTAACTGACTTGCAGCTGATCATCGCCACTAGCTGGTTTATCCTCAGATGAGGCCTCTGCTCCACCCCCGGAACATCCTGACACTAGCTGGCTAGCGTTGGAGCGCTTAATGGCTGAAATGGGGATATTCAACAGCACTAACCTCCTTAGTGCCGCTGAATACGAGGGGGAGGAGTGCTGCTAAGTCTCTGGCCTTGTAACGAAACAGAAAGCTATGGGCACACTTGGTACCCAATAAAACAAAACTGCAGAGAGATCATTTGGACCTCCAGGACTGAAGTGTGTCCATAGCTTTCTATTTCGTTACAAGGCCAGAAACTTATCAGCTCCCCCTCGTATCTCAGTGAGCTGCATTTAGGCAGCTTGTAGGTCTGCAAACCACCTAAATACCTTTTTAAAATCCCCCCCAACCCCCCTCCAATGTTCTTCCACAGAGGATAAATCCTACAGAAATTTATTTTTTTCTGGGAACTTGTATTTTCTGTAGAACATAGTAATATTATACAGTAAGGAATATAACAGATTGTTCAAATATTTTATCATTATACAAACATGTACACATACTCGTATTCACATTGGGAAGAATCTCTCTTATTGATATGAAGAACTAGGACTATTTGAGACCCAGAAGCAAACCCAAACTTTTGCACGTTCCTGGATCTTCAGGGAGTAGCTTGCTGATGGTAAAACAGATTACAATCCTCTTCCTTCCCATCTCTAACCACACACACAGCAATCAGTAGTAGAAAACTGTAAATACATTTTAAAAGCCAAAGGAATCAAATTCATGAAACTGACGAAAGAATATTTTCTCTACAAAATTAGAAGGGAGCATTCAAGTACAGCGATGGCAAGGCAAACGCAGAGGAGCTTACGAGAAATGCAAAGATGCACTAAATCAGATGAAGATCTCTCTAACATGCACTGTGCAGTCTCAAAATACTGGTTGCACTTATGGTCTGCTATATGCCAGAACCTCTCCTAGCAGCAGACTAGCTCGCTTGACTGTCATTTAAAAACATTCTCATTAAGATTCTTTTATTGTGAGGAAAATCAGCTGGGAATTTTAACATGACAAGCTCTTTATCTTTTTATCATTTTTTTGAACATTGTTTATAAGGAAGGCCAGATTGAGGGAAATGCTCTTGTTTTTAAATAGGTCTCAAGAAGCACAAAGAAAGTGACTTTCCCAAGCTCACACAGTCTGTGGCAGAAGAGTCTCACATACATTTCCCAGCACTTCTCATTCAACAATCCAAAGCTTTTAACCTGGCATTTGCCAAACCTGTCTCTGTGCCTCCACATCCAGTCAAGCTTTCAGGATATCTGCAGTGAACATGCAAGAGATAAATCTGCATACGTTGGCAATCTTATATATACAAATGTATCTTGTGCAAGTTCATTGAGGAGATCAGCAGTTAAGTTTTAGAAGCCCTCCTATAACTCTTAGGTCTGGGCTTTAATCTCTTGAAACATCTGCTAAATCTCATTAACCTGAGCTGAACACAGTGTCGAAGTTTACCTTTTTCTCCACATACAAGTGTTTCTTTCTCCAGAGAGTACAGAAAAAGCTGTTTGAAATCACAAATCTCCAAGGTTTGATTAACAAGAATCACATGCTGTATGGAAGAGGGGGGCCCCTCATAGTTCAAGTGACTATTACCATATCGTTGCAGTGCACTCCTCCGATATCAATCTGACAACCTAGCATCACGGAAAGCCACTATAAAAGTTAAAATACTCCACCAACTGAACATCCTCAAGCACAGTAAGAATTATGGTGAAAGATGGCGATATTAGACCTGACCTGCTAATTGTCTTTCCTTGAGTCGCTCCAGAACAGTCCAGTATGCATGGGTTTTCGCCACCCATCAGCAGTTGGGGACTGACTATGACAGAGTTCTGATGTCACCTTACAAGAGCTCTCTTCAGCTCTAGAACCCAGTCTTCCACTGACAAAGCAGACTCCACATTTGTTCAATGTCCAAAAAAGAAATGCACTACAAGCTCTAAGAGCCTGTGCCTTAACAAGAGGCAACAAAAAGGAATGCTTATCAAAACTAAGGCAACCAATGCCCAACTATGTATAGATGTACTGAGGAAGTAAGACTACGTGGTGAGCGCACAATAAAATATATCCATAACGAAAAGTCTACCCCAACAAGAACCTGGAAAGGGAACCCTCGGAGTGCTGTTTTGCGCCTACCTCACCAAAGAAGCCTCCAAGCCAAAAAGACTTGCCCCACAACTCGGAAGCTGGGCACATAAGAACTTCTATCAAACAGGCCAGTACTGGACTGGCTTGGAGGGACTCAAGGAAAGACAACAGGTAAGGTCTAATTTCGCCTTCCTAATCGTCCCTCCACTACAGTCCAGTACGCATGGGACGTACCAGAGAAGTGTCTAAAAATGGAAGGGACCCGTGAGTCCAGCTTGGAGTACTGAAGATCCAAAATATGCATCCTGCATGGCTTGAAATCCAGGCAATAGTGTTGCATAAAGGTATACTGTGATGACCATGTCACCACCCGGCAAATGTCTGCTGGGGATACCAGACTGCGCTCTACCCAGGAAGCTGCCTGCAATCTAGTAGAAAGAGTTCTAAGTCCTGCCGGTACCACCTGGCCTTGACTCGTATAAGCTACTATGATGGGCTGTTTCACCCAACGCGCCATGGAGGCGTTAGAGGCGTCCTCACCCTTTTGACCCCCGAAAAGCAAAAACAACCGATCCAACTTGCAGAAGGACACTGTGTGTTTAAGATACTGTTGCAACACCCTGCACAGGTCCAACAGATGGAGCTAATGTTCCTCCATGGACTGCCTTGTGTGGCAAAGACTGGCAGGGAAACCACTTGATTCAAATGAAGCCAAGAGATCACCTTAGGAAGGAAGGATGGCACTGGCCATAGAACCACTTTCTCAGCGGTCAAAAGCAAAAAGGGTGCCCTACACAATAGAGCCTGCAGCTCCGAAATCGACCGGGCTGAACAAATGGTCACCAGAAAGACCACCTTCAATGTCAGATCTCTGAGAGAAGCTCTTAAGAGAGGCTCAAACGGTGCCTCTGTCAAGGCGGACAATACTAAGTTAAGGTCCCACGGAGGAACAACTAGGCAAAAAGGAAGCTGCACTTGCTTCATTGTCTTAACAAACCGGTCCACATCCGGACTCCTCCCCAGCGATGGTCCCCACACTTGCCCTCTGTAGCAAGACAGGGCCACCAGCTGGACTTTTAACAAATTTCATGCCAGTCCCTTTTCTAGGCCATGCTGCAAAAACAAGAGGATGTCCGAGAGAGGAGAACAGATGAATGTCCCTCTCTGATCACTAATACTCAAATATTTGCCAGAACCTTATGTAAGCTAGAGAAGTTGAATGTTTCCTGGCCTTTAACATGGTTGATATGACCGCTGAGGCATAAAATCTCTGCCACAAGCGCGCCCGCTCAAGAGCCAAGCCGTAAGCTAGAATCGATCCACTTGTGGCATCAGTATGGACCCCTGCGACAGCAAGTTGATTCTGTTGGGCAGCCTCCCACATGTGATGGATGTGATATACCTAGATTTCAGCAAAGCCTTTGATACTGTTCATAGGAGGCTTATCAGTAAACTGAGCAGCCTGGGGATAGGTCCCAACAGTGCCGTACCGAGAGTGAATCACATTCTGTGCGACCCGCACATCCATTTAGCCACTTTATGGATGGGGGCGGGAGAGAAAAGGCGCGCCCGATGTGCAAGTCGCCGGCGCGCTTAACAGATCTGTCCCTCCCTGCTCTGACACCACGTCAGAGCAGGGAGGGATAGATCTGCTTAGCGTGCCGTGAGAAGGCTTAAGGGGCGCATTTCAGCTGTCTGCCATTGCCTGCCACTACTGAGAGAAGAAAAATTGGCGGTGGCAGGCAATGGCAGACAGCTGAAATGCACCCCTTAAGCCTTTGCGTCCTGTGCGGCCGCACCGCTCGCACAGGGCTAGGTACATTCCTGGGACCCAAGGTGGTGAACTAGATCAGAAATTTGTTGACTGACAGATGACAGAAGGTGGTGGTAAATGGAATTCACGCAGAAGAAAGGAAGGTGAGTAGTGGCGTGCTTCAGGGACCGATACTGTTCTATGGAAGGAATGGAAAAGTCTGCCTTTTTGCAGATGACAGAAAAATTTGCAACAGAGTGGATACTTGAGGGTGTGGACAACATGAGGAAAGATCTAAAAACACTGGAGGACTGGTCTAATACTTGACAGTTAGGATTTAATGCAAAGAAGTGCAGAGTAATGCACTTGGGATGCAGAAATACAAAGGAATTCTATGCAATAGAGGGAGAGAGGTTGGTGTGCATGGGCCAGGAGATGGACCTCGGAGCACTAGTGTCTGAGGATCTCAAGGTGGCGAAACAATGCGACAAGGCAGTAGCTGAAGCCAGAAGGATGCTGAGCTGCATACAGAGAGGAATAACCAGCAGAAAGGAGAAGGTATTAATGCCCCTTTGGCTGTGGATTTTGCCATAATCAACCAGTCATCCACATAGGGATGCACCAGAATGCCCTCTTTGCGCAAAGTAGCTGTCACCACCACCATGATCTTGGTGAAGGTGCGGGGAGCTGTTGCCAGGCCAAACGGCAGTGTTTGGAACTAAAAATGGCCCACTGGTACCACAAATCACAGAAAGCAGTGATGTTTCGGTCTTATAGGAATATGCAAATAGGCTTCCGTGAGATCTAGGTGGACAGAAACTCGCCCTGCTGCACGGTGAAGATGGGCGAGCGCAAGGTTTCCATCCGGAAATGAGGCACCCGCAGGACGCGATTCACATGCTTGAGATCAAGAATGGGTCGAAAAGTACCTTTCAGGAAATGGAAAAAAAGAGCCAAACGACGAAAACTGGAAAGAGCACAAGCACTGGCAAGTTAAATGCAAAGCATTGATAAGGCAGGCAAAGCGTGAATTTGAGAAGGAACTGGCTACGGAAGCAAAAACACGAAATAAAGACATTTTCAAGTACATTCGTAGCAAAAGGCCTGTGAGAGAGTCAATTGGACCGTTAGATGATAGAGGGGTAAAAGGGGCAGTAAGAGGAGACAAGGCTATAGCGGAAAGACTGAATGAATTCTTTGCTTTGGTCTTTACTGAGGAAGATGTAGGGATGTTACCCAAGACTGAAGTGGTATTTAAAGGTGATACTGCAGAGGAATTGAGAGAAATATCGCTACACCGTGAAGATGTATTACAACTATTTGATAAACTGAATAGCAGCAAATCACCTGGACTGGATGAAACATAGAAACATAGAAATATGATGACAGAAAAAGACCACATGGTCTGTCCTTCCATATCAACAACTACAACAGTCCCCTTTTTACCATTAGAGATCCTCTGTTTGTCCCATGCTTTTTTGAATTCAGTTACTGTCCTCATCTCTACCACGTCCACTGGGAGACTATTCCACGGATCCACTACTCTTTCCGTAAAGAAATATTTCCGCATATCACTCCTGAATCTATCTCCCTTCACCCTCATCCCATGTCCCCTCGTAGCAGAACTTGCTTTCAATTGAAAGAGGCTCTCTCCCTGAACATTTATGCCATGGAGGTATTTAAACATCTCAATCATATCACCTCTATCCTGCCTTTCCTCTAAGGTGTAGATATTAAGATTCTTCAGTCTGTCCTCATATGCTTTATAATGAAGACCACTAATCATTTTAGTAGCCACCCTCTGCACCGACTCCATCCTGTTCACATCCTTTTGAAGGTGCGGTCTCCAGAATTGCACACTGTACTCCAAATGAGGTCGCACCAAAGACTTATACAGAGGCATTATCACCTCCTTTTTACTGCTAGCCATTCCTCTCCGTATGCACCCAAGCATCCTTCTAGCTTTTGCCGTCGCCTTTTCTACCTGTTTAGCTACTTTAAGATCATCAGACACAACCACGCCTAGGTCCCCCTCTTCTTTAGTGGACAAAAGTACTTTACCCCCTATAGCATAGTTACTCACCTGTAACAGGTGATCTCCGGGAACAGCAGGAATTTAGTCTTCACATATGGGTTTCGTCGGTACCGACGGAGCCTGCGCGGGAACGCTCCCCAGCGTCCAATTAGAAAGCTTTTGGGAGCATCCCACAGCGCCTGCGTGCTGCCTTCCTGCCTTTCCCAACTGCCTCTCTCCAGTTGAGTTTTAAAGCTGAGACAAAGAGAGAGATAGGGAAAGGGAAATAAATAGATAGAGAGATACAACTCTTAGGGGAGGTGGGTGGGTTGTGAAGACTAAATTCCTGCTGTTCCCGGAGATCACCTGTTACAGGTGAGTAACTATGCTATCTCCAGGAACAAGCAGGAATGTAGTCTTCACATATGGGGACTCCCTAGCTCTAGATGCCAGGGAGAGACCCCAGAGGTTGTGTGTCCCTGAACCAGGGCTCCACTTCCCCCCATGGATCTCTGGCATCCAACCAGGGATGGCGGGTAGGAGTTGACTAGGTATGGAACTGGTGTTGAAGAACAGCCTGACCAAACAAGGCATCCCGGCGGGAGTCCTTCTCCAAACAGTAATGGGCTGTGAAGGTATAAACCGAGGCCCAGGTGGCTGCTCGACAGATGCCGTCGATAGACACAGAGTGTAGATAAGCCATTGAAGTTGCCATGGCTCTCACATTGTGAGCTGTGACATGGCCCTCCAGAGGAAGATTCTTACTCTGATAGGCAAAGGAAATACACTGAGCAATCCAGTTAGATAGTGTTCTCTTGGAGACTGGAAGTCCCAAATGAGAAGGATCAAAAGCAACAAAGAGTTGAGAGGACTTTCTATGTTGCTGTGTTCTTTCTAAGTAAAAGGCTAAAGCTATTTTACAGTCCAAAGTATGAAGATTCCTTTCTGCATTTGATGCATGAGGTCTTGAAAAGAACACAGGTAGGTAGACCGCTTGGTTTAGATGAAAAGGCGAGACCACCTTTGGCATAAAGCGTGGATAAGTCCTAAGGACTACCTTGTCATGATGGAACCTTGTATAAGGTGGATCAGCCACTAGTGCCTGCAACTCACTGATGCGACGTGCTGATGTGATTGCAATGAGAAAGATAACCTTCCAAGAAAGGAATTTCAAGGAGGTAGTAGCTAAGAGTTCAAAAGGCGGCTTCATGAGCTGACCAAGAACCAAGTTTAAATCCCATGCCACAGGTGGTGGCTTAATGGGAGGCTTAGTTAGCAGAAGGCCTCTCATAAATCTTGCTATAAGAGGATGGGAGGAGATAGGTTGTCCATTTAGAGGCTTGAAGGAAGCTGCAAGAGCACTCAAATGGACTCTCACCGAGTTAGTCTTAAGTCCTGTATTGGATAAATGAAGTAGATACTCCAGTAATGATTCCAGAGGTACTGCAAGGGGGTTAAGACCCTTCTGCGAACACCATATGGTAAACCTTTTCCACTTGAAAGCATAAGAGCGTCTTGTGGAAGGCTTCCTGGAAGCATAAAGGATATCCTTTACCTGTTGAGGAAGGTTAAGATCATGGAGATCTAGGCCTTCAGCAACCAAGCCCTGAGATGCAGAGATTGGGGATTGGGATGCCATAACATTCCGTCCTCCTGGGATAGGAGATCTGGAGCAGACCCTAACTCCAGGGAGGGAGCTTGAGAGAGATGTAGAAGCAGAGGGTACCACACTTGCCGTGGCCAATGTGGAGCTATGAGGATCATATGGCCTCTGTCTCTCTGAAGCTTGAACAGGGTTTTGGGAATTAGGGGAATGGGTGGAAAAGCATACAGGAAGTCTTGACCCCAGTAAAGGAGGAAAGCATCCCTGGCCTGAGCCCCCTGAGCTGGAATTCTGGAACAGAACCGGGGAAGTTTGGCATTCCACGGACTTGCAAAGAGGTCTATGTCCGGGGTTCCCCAAATTTGAAAATCTTGGCTACCTGGTCTGCATGCAGAGACCACCCGTGTGGAAGCAGAACTCGACTGAGTCTGTCTGCCCAAGAGTTTTGTATGCCTGGAAGATACACTGCCAGGAGATGAATCTGATGCTCTCTGGCGAGGGCCCATAGTCACAAAGCTTCGTTGCAAAGTGACAGAGAGCCTGTTCCACCCTGCTTGTTCACGTAGAACATGGCTACTTGATTGTCCGTATGAATAAGGACTGTCTTGTAGCTGAGCAGGCTGTGGAACACTCGAAGAGCAAGGAAGATTGCTCTGAGCTCTAAGAGATTGATATGCAGATGAGTCTCCTGTGGAGTCCAGGTGCCTTGGGTGGAGAGGTCTTACAGATGAGCTCCCCAACCCATCGGAGAAGCATCTTTTGTGAGAGTTGCTTGGGGTAAGGGTTGCTGAAAAGGGGACCCCAGCAACAGGTTTTGAGTGGACTTCCACCACTGGAGGGACAAAATAAGGCGACTGGTGTTTAGTATTTTGTCTGACAGGCATTCTGATGCCTGAGTCCATTGAGTGGATAAAGTCCACTGGGCTGCCCTCATATGGAGGCGAGCATAGGGAACCACATGCACGGTGGATGCCATGTGGCCTAGAAGTTGAAGCATTTTTCGGGCAGTGAGATGAGGCTTTAGCACTGCTTGAGAAGCTAACTGCACTATGCGAAGGCAACGGGCCTGGGGGAGATAGGCCCTTGCCTTTTTGGTATCCAGCAAAGCTCCTATGAACTCTAGAGACTGAGTGGGAGTTAGATTGGATTTTGGGATGTTTATGACCAGACCCAAATACTGAAGGATACGCATTGTGCAGGACAGAGAAGTCCTGGCCTCTGACTCTGATGGGGCTCGAATGAGCCAGTCGTCTAAGCAGGGGAAGACGAATATTCCCAGAGTGCGGAGAAATGCTGCTACCACAGCCATACATTTTGTGAACACTCTTGGTGCTGAGGCCAGGCCAAAAGGAAGCACCCTGTATTGGTAGTGATTTCCTTGAAAAAGGAACCGAAGGAACTTTCTGTGAGTTGGGTGGATGAGAACATGAGTGTACGCATCCTTGAGATCTAGAGAACAAAGCCAATCCTGACTCTGAAGGCATGGCAGCAGAGTTCCTAGAGAAATCATCTTGAATTTCTCTTTGAATAGGAATTTGTTCAATTCTCTGAGGTCTAAAATAAGCCTGTGTCCCCCTGTTTTCTTTGGGATAAGGAAATAGGGGGAGTAAAACCCCGTACCCTGTTGAAGAATGGGTACTTCTTCTATTGCCTCTTGGGCAAGAAGCATAGTGACCTCTTGATTTAACAGGTTGATGAGAGAGGTTTGAGAATTGAACTGTCTTACCATTGTGGGAGGGGGCATGCTCAAAAAATGAAGCTTGTACCCCTCTCTTATGATGGAGTGTCCAATGCTCTGCTGTTATTTGTCCCCATCTGGGGGCAAAATGGCACAACCTTCCTGGAATGGTGGAAGGCTCTGGTCCATTGAGAGTCAGGAAGGCTAAGTTCTCTAGTTGAAAGTCAAAGGCCTTGTGGTGGCTGAGACTGTTGAGGCGGTTGAGGCTTAGCAGTCTTTGCTTTCCTTTGTTTGGGTGGTTGCAGACCCTTCCGGACAGGTTGACCTGCAGAACGTCCCTGCTGAGAATAAGCAGGATAAAACCTTTTCTTCTTGGAAAAGAATGGTTTCTTGAAAGATTTCTTTCTTGCAGAATCAGCTGTGGCCTTGGATAATCTATCCAAGGTGGAGTTGTCAGCATCCAACTCATTGGCCTTTTCTTGCCAATCTTTGCCAAACAAGTTCTCACCAGTACAAGGAATGTTTCCTAGTTTGTCTTGTACCCAGAGCTCCAGATCAGATGCCTGGAGCCAAGCAATTCTATGTGCACCTATGGCAATGGCAGAAATTCTGCTTATGCACTCAAAACAATCAAAAGCTGCACGGTTGACAAATTTGGAAACATCCTGGGCATGTTTGACCAATGTGAGAAAATCCTGCCTTCTATCCTCAGGAAGAAGAGGGCTGAAAACCTCTAAATCCCCTGTGACCTCTTTCAGGAACATCACCATATATAAACTATAGGAACTGATCCTGGCAGACAGCATGGAAGCCTGGAAGACTCGACGTCCAAAAGCATCCAGAGTTCTGCACTCACGTCCTGGAGGATTAGAGGCATGTCTCTCTGCACTCCTGATCCTTCTCATAGCTGATTCCACTACAATAGAGTGGTGAGGAAGCTGAGTTTTCTGGAAACCAGGACAAGGAGGGACTCGATACAGAGTGTCCAGTCTACGAGAATGAGGAGAGGTGGTAAGAGGTGTCTCCCACATTCTCAGCATGAGATCATGCAAGATTTCATGGATAGGCAGGGTAGCTGCCTCTTTAGGAGTTTTAGGATACTGTAAAATTTCCAACTCCTTTGCTCTGGGCTCTGTTTCAGGAGCCACAGTAATGGACAAGCCTCGAGCCACCTCCCTGATGAAATCCTGAAAGGAAATGTCCTCTGCAGGAGACATCCTGCGTTTAGGGGAGGAAGGCTCCTCTGGGAGAAGTATCCCCGCATCGACAGAACTCTCAGAATCCTCAGATTCCTCTGAGGATTCGAAGTACCTTCTTGTCTGGATGCTCTTGAAGAGCCCGATATCCTTACCGACCAAAGTCGGTACCGAGGGGAGTCAGTACCGGTGTATCGGTACCGGAGGGCATCGGGTGACTGGGTGACGACAACGCAGACACCGATGTCGATGCTATTGGTACCGGTACCGATACCGGTGCTGGAGTCGGTGCCGGTACCGTTTGAACTGTCTGACGCGGTTCCGAGGGTGTCGATGCCGCAAGGAGAGCCGCCAGACTGCGTTCAATAGCCAGGAATCTCTGGTCTATTGACGCTGCCGATGCCTGGATGTCGGTACCAGAGAAGACAGCCGGTACCCCAGAGCATGGCACCAGTAGTTCTGCCGAGGTCGAGGCCTCGAGAACATCCTGGAGCCCCGATAATGCTTTGGAAGCCGAAGCCTCCCGCCGGGGCAACATTGCCGGTATGGAACCCTCAAGGGCAACGCCAGAGGCATCTCGATGCTTGGAAGGAGATCTACCCTTTGAGAACCGGCTGGACTTATGTTTAGTTACCTGAGATCCACGGGAGGAAGAGGAAGCCCTGAAAGACATCTATGCCACCGAAGCTGCATCAGAGGGAAACAGGGTACTGAGCTTAGCAGTTCGGTTCTGCCGACCTCTTTTAGACATCATGGCACAGGACATACAATCCGTGATGGTGATGGAGTGGTCAGGACCTAAACATTTTAGACACTATTCATGGGTGTCAGTGATGGAGATGGTACCGCCACACTTGGTGCACTTTTTGAAACCTGAAGCAGGTTTCTCCATTGTAGGAAAACATTTTAATGGCGCGTACACCTGGGAAAAATGGGAAAAAGTACTAAGTAATTAAAAAAAAAAAAAGAAACAGAAAATAAAGAAAGAAAAACCGGCGGTACCAGTAAAGCGTCGAGTAAGGCAGACGCGACCACAAAAAAGAAAATAAGGAAGAATTTTCTGCGGTGACAGGGACGACCACCTGCTGGCTCCGCGGAAAACGAAGAACTGGAGAGAGGCAGTTGGGAAAGGTGGGAAGGCAGCACGCAGGCGCTGTGGGATGCTCCCAAAAGCTTTCTAAGTGGACGCTGGGGAGCGTTCCCGCGCAGGCTCCGTCGGTACCGACGATACCCATATGTGAAGACTACATTCCTGCTTGTTCCTGGAGATACTATATTGCTCCCTTGGATTGCTGCAGCCCAAATGCATGACCTTACATTCTTTAACATTAAATCCCAGCTGCCAAATTCTAGACCATTCTTCAAGCTTAGCTAGATCCCTCCTCATGTTAGTGTTGAAAGAACTGAAATATGAGATTGCAGACCTGCTATTAGTAATCTGTGAACTTTCATTAAAATCATCTGTAATACCTGAAGACTGGAGGATCGCCAATGTAACGCCAATTTTTAAAAAGGGTTCCAGGGGTGATCCGGGAAACTACAGACCGGTGAGCCTCACGTCAGTACCGGGGAAAATGGTAGAAACCATCATAAAGAACAAAATTACACAGCATGTAGATAGTCATGGCCTAATGGGAGACAGCCAACATGGCTTTAGACAAGGAAGATCTTGTCTTACTAATCTGATATGTTTTTTTGAAGGTGTGAACAAACAGGTAGACAAAGGTGAGTCGGTTGATATAGTGTATCTGGACTTTCAGAAAGCCTTTGACAAGGTCCCTCATCAGAGACTTTTGTCAAAACTAAAAAGTCATGGGATAGGAGGCAGTGTACTATTGTGGATCGGGAACTGGTTATAAGATAGAAAGCAGAGGGTAGGGCTAAATGGCCAATTTTCCCAATGGAAAAAGGTACAATAGTAGAGTACCCCAGGGATCTGTACTGGGTCCGCTACTTTTTGACATATTCATAAATGACCTGGAAAAGGGAATAACTAGTGAGGTTATCAAATTTGCAGACGACACAAAACTGTTTAAAGTTGTTAAAACCCAAGAGGATTGTGGAAAACTGCAGGAGGATCTGGATAAATTGGAAGACTGGGCATCCAAATGGCAGATGAAATTTAATGTGGATAAGTGCAAAGTTATGCACCTAGGAAAAAACAACCCACACTATGGTTACACAATGCAAGGTTCCACATTGGGAACCACCACCCAGGAAAAAGATTTAGGCATCATCGTGAAAAACATGTTAAAACCCTCTGCCCAATGTACAGCGGCGGCCAAGAAAGCAAATAGAATGCTAGGTATCATAAGGAAAGGAATGGAAAATAAAACAAAGGATATTATAATGCCTCTGTATCGTTCCATGGTACGACCGCACCTTGAATATTGTGTGCAATTCTTGTCGCCGTATCTTAAAAAGGATATAGCGTTATTAGAAAAGGTACAGAGAGGAGCCACCAAAATGGTAAAGGGGATGGAAGGCTACTCCCATGAAGAGAGTCTACAAAGGTTAGGGCTCTTCAACCTGGAAAAGAGACGGCTGAGGGGAAATATGATAGAAGTCTATAAATTAATGAATGGAGTGGAACGGGTAAACATAGATCAATTGTTTACGCTATCAGAATATAGAAAGACTAGGGGACATGTAATGAAGCTACAGGGTAAACTATTTAAGACGAATAAGAGAAAATATTTTTTCACTCAATGTGTAATCAAACTCTGGAATTTGTTACTGGAGGATGTAGTAAGGGCTGTTAGTGTAGCTGGGTTTAAAAAAGGTTTGGACAAGTTCCTGGAGGAACGGTCCATAAACCATTATTAAAAAGGGACCCAGGATATCAATGCTTGACCCAATACAAGCATTGTGGAACCTGTGTCTCTTGGGGATACTGCTAGGTACATATGACCTAGATTGGCCACTGTTGGAAACAGGATACTGGGCTTTATGAACCTTGGTCTGACCCAGTATGGCATATCTTATGTTCTTATGTACCCTACTTCTTGGGCACCACAAAATAGATGCAGTATCCACCTAACCTGCATTGGTCTCGGGGCACTGGGACCACTGCTTGCAGCTGCAATAACGGTTTCAGTGCTTCCTGGACTGCTCTCACCTTCTCTGGAGCTTTGCATGGTGAAGCTAAGAAGGCATTGGACAGGGGACGTGCAAACTCCAGTGCGTACACCTCCTGTACGATCTCCAAAACCCTATTGGTCAGTTGTGATAGAGGCCCAGACAGAATAAAACTGCTCTAGCCACCCGCCGATTGCTATGCTGTCCGCCTGGGCCATTTTGGCATCACTGGGGCTTCTTGGCAAGGATCTGCAGGGCAGAGTAGGAACCCCGACTGGAACCCCTATAGCCCTGAAAGGATTGACCTCTGACTCCATAGCGCCCTCCTTGGTACAGAGCGAAACGGTTGGCCCAGAACCTCCAGAAATCCTTAGGCTGACCCTGCTAAGGGACCCCCTGTTTCGGGCAATCTTCCGATAGCTGGCCTCCCTTTGAATCACCGAGGTCCTTGACTAACTTATCCAGTGCCTCGCCAAACAGTAACTTGCCCTTAAAAGGGAGTTTACTTAGTCTGGCCTTAGAGGAAGTATCAGCTGAGCAATTGCGGGCCACAAAAAGCGACGTGCCGTGGTCTTAGAGGAGGCCCGGACCAAATCATAGAAGGCATCTGCTAAGTAAGCTGAAGCCGACTCCAGCTTAGCACCGTCCGAAGCCGTTTGCCCCTCCAGATCAGGTGGTGTTAACCCCTGAATCCAGCAGATGGACGCCCAAGAAACAAAGGCCCACAGATAGCAGCCTGAAGCATCAAGGCACTGGCTTCAAACGATTGTTTAAGCAGGGATTCCAGCTTATGATCTTGGAGATCTTTTAGCGCAGCTCCACCCTCTACTGGTATGGTGATCTTCTTGGTCACTGCCTAGACCAAGGCATCCACCTTGGTCATTCAGAGGTGGTCCCGGTCATCTTTGGGATTAGGGTACGAGCAGCCCACTGCCCTGCTGCCTCTCAGCATAGCCTCCGGAAACTCCCATTCCGAATCAATCATTTTCCTGATCACTCTATGCACTGGGAAACAAACCTGGGCCCCCTTGGAATCTTGCAGTAAGGGATCCTCCAGAAGCTCCTCCTCCACTGCAGGTGGGGGCACCATATTCAGTGCAGTCAAGGAATGTTTAATGGGGCAAGTAACCTCAGGCCGGAGGGATTGGGGTCTTTAGTCCCATGGCTACCTCTTGTGGCCTTGGGCAAGCCACTTAACTCCCATTGCCTCGGGTACACTTAGATTGTGAGCCCTTCGGGGGACAAGGGAATAAAAGTGCCTGTTAGAATATATCTGTAAACTGCTCTGTTACAAAGGGTAAAGGGCGGTATATCAAGTGCCTAAACCATAAACCATAATGAGGGTTGAAAGTTCTTCCCTGTGGAATACTCAAAACACATTTGGCTCCTCTCCTGATAGAATTTCACCCTCTTCCAGGTGTCTGGATCATCTCTAGCCTTTTTGACTGAAGATGTCCCCTTGTCAGGGTCTCCCTCCTGCAGGGTATCAAGTGCCACCTCAGCTCCAGCTCCAACTTGCTTCAGGCATAAACTCTCCCACTTTAGACAGTATGCCTTATGCAAGGATAAAATAAAATCTGGGGAAAATATAGGCCCTGAGCAACGCCTGAGGCCCTGAGCATTGGATCCGCCACTTTTAGCCTTTTTCGTACCTCACTTGCCTGAATCTACCAGTGAAATGGCTGCCTGACAGGAAATGGCCGCATTTCCTGTGAAAATCACATTGTCCCAAGATCCATCGCATCTCCCGCAGCTCTCTTCTTGTCTGTGAGCATGCTCGCACTACTGCAGCCCTGTCCCCACACGCACTTTACCGACCCCGGAAAGCTGTAACTGCATGGGAACCCAAAGCTTCTGTCGCAAGCCCCGACACTGTGCCAGAGCCCCAACGTGGCTGTCAGCACTGGCGCGAAGTAAAGGCCCAGGAGCCACAAGTAAGGGAAGATAATGAAGGGAGAAGGGAACTCTGGTTGCGCTGATCCGGTCCCCCCCTGAACCCAGCTACTCACAAAATTAAACACGCTGCAGGCAATTCCCCTTCCTTCTTCTCTTTTTATTTTTTTTATTTCTAACTTTAAGTCTCCTAACAGTACAGGCAGCAAAAACTGGAGCTTAAGGAAAATCCAGCAACCTATTGCTAAAAGACTCCTTGACTATCCTGCTGGGAGGGGGGGAAGGGACCTGGGGCACCCAGGTAGTTTACCCCGGGCAGTCTGCAAAATCGAGGAAGCTAGACAGGCCCTGCAGCACCGCCTGCCTTCCTCACCTACCCAGATAAGATAGTAAGGTGAAGGAACCAGCCACAATAAGCAAACCTGCTTCTTGGTTTTTTGTTTTTTTTGTTTTTTTAAATTGTCCTTTCAGTGGAGTCCACTTCACAAAAGGTCTTCACCCAGCTGCTGAGGACTGAAAGACTGTGTTCTGGAGCTGAAGAGGGAACACTCGTAAGGTGACGACAGAACTCTGTCATAGTCAATCCCCAGCTGCTGCTGGGTGGGGAAAACCCATGCGTACTGGATTGCCCTGGAGGGACTATTAGGAAGTGGTACATGAAATATTCTATCGATAAAATGCAGACTCTGATACAAAATTTATTATCTACATAAGAACATAAGAACATAAGATATGCCATACTGGGTCAGACCAAGGTCCATCAAGCCCAGTATTCCGTTTCCAACAGTGGCCAATCTAGGTCATACGTACCTAGCAGTTTCCCCAAGGGACACAGGTTCCACAATGCTTGTATTGGTTCAAGCATTGATATCCTGGGTCCCTTCTTAATAATGCCTTATGGACCTTTCCTCCAGGAACTTGTCCAAACCTTTTTTAAACCCAGCTACACTAACAGCCTTTACTACATCCTCCGGTAACAAATTCCAGAGTTTGATTACACGTTGAGTGAAAAAATATTTTCTTTTATTAGTCTTAAATAGTTTACCCTGTAGCTTCATTGCATGTCCCCTAGTCTTTCTATATTCTGATAAGGCAAACAATCGATCTACGTTTACCCGTTCCACTCCGCTCATTAATTTATAGACTTCTATCATATCTCCCCTCAGCCGTCTCTTTTCCAGGTTAAAGAGCCCTAACCTTTTTAGCCTTTCTTCATAGGAGTATCCTTCCATCCCCTTTACCATTTTGGTGGCTCTTCTCTGAACCTTTTCTAATAACTCTATATCCTTTTTAAGATACGGCGACCAGAATTGCACACAATATTCAAGGTGCGGTCTCACCATGGAACGATATAGAGGCATTATAATATCCTTTGTTTTATTTTCCATTCCTTTCCTTATCATACCTAGCATTCTATTTGCTCTCTTGGCTGCCGCTGCACACTGGGCCGAGGGTTTTAACATGGTATCCA
The DNA here is from genome assembly GCA_033557465.1 of Ichthyophis bannanicus. Lineage (NCBI taxonomy): Eukaryota > Metazoa > Chordata > Amphibia > Gymnophiona > Ichthyophiidae > Ichthyophis > Ichthyophis bannanicus. The sequence continues at coordinate 95,089,431 of CM066042.1, read as the reverse complement.
CAATGACGCCTAAATCTTTTTCCTGGGTGGTGGTTCCTAATGTGGAACCTTGCATCGTGTAACCATAGTTTGGGTTGTTCTTCCCTATGTGCATAACCTTGCACTTGTCCACATTAAATTTCATCTGCCATTTTGATGCCCAGTCTTCCAATTTATCAAGATCCTCTTATAATTTTCCACAATCCACTTGGGTTTTAACAACTTTAAATAGTTTTGTGTCATCTGCAAATTTGATAACCTCACTCGTTATTCCACTTTCCAGGTCATTTATGAATATGTCAAAAAGCAGCGGACCCAGCACAGATCCCTGGGGTACACCACCATTCACCTTTCTCCATTGGGAAAATTGGCCATTTAGCCCTACCCTCTGCTTTCTATCTTTTAACCAGTTCCTGATCCACAATAGTACACTGCCTCCTATCCCATGACTCTTTAGTTTTGCCAAAAGTCTCTCATGAGGGACCTTGTCAAAGGCTTTCTGAAAGTCCAGATACACAATACCAACCGACTCACCTTTGTCCACCTGATTATTCACTCCTTCAAAAAAACATAACAGATTAGTAAGACAAGATCTTCCTTGTCTAAAGCCATATTGGCTGTCTCTCATTAGTTCATGACTATCTACATGCTGAGTAATTTTATTCTTTATGATGGTTTCTATCATTTTTCCCGGTATTGACGTCAGGCTCACCGGTCTGTAGTTTCCCGGATCACCCCTGGAACCCTTTTTAAAAATTAGTGTTACATTGGCGATCCTCCAATCTTCAGGTATTAGAGATGATTTTAATGATAGTTCACAGATTACTAATAGCAGGTCTGCAATCTCATATTTCAGTTCTTTCAATACCCTTGGATGTATACCATCCGGCCCAGGTGATTTGCTACTCTTCAGCTTATCTAATAGTTGTAATACATCTTCTCGATGTATCAATATTTCCTTCAATTCTTCTGCACCTTTAAATACCACTTCAGTCATGGGTAACATCCCTACATCTTCCTCAGTAAAGACTGAAGCAAAGAATTCATTCAGTCTCTCCGCTATCGCCTTGTCGCCTCTTAGTGCTCCTTTAACCCCATTATCATCTAATGGACCAACTAACTCTCTCACAGGTTTTTTGCTACGAATGTACTTGAAAAGGTCTTTACTTCGCGTTTTTGCTTCTGCAGCAAGCTTCTTCTCAAATTCTCCCTTTGCCTGCCTTATCAATGCCTTGCATTTGACTTGCCAGTGCTTGTGCTGTCTCCAGGTTTCGTCGTTTGGCTCTTTTTTCCATTTCCTGAAAGATGCTTTTTTGGCAACAGCCTCTCTGACCTCAACTTTAAACCATGCTGGCAGTTTTTTGGACTTCTTTCCCCTTTTCTTAAAGCGTGGAATACAGCTGGTCTGGGCTTCCAAGATAGTATTTTTCAACAACAGCCAAGCCTGATGTACGTCTTTAACCTTTGCAACTGCTCCTTTTAGTTTTTTCTTGACTATTTTCCTCATTTTATCATAGTCTCCCTTTCGAAAGTTAAAAGGCAGTACTGTGGATTTCCTTACTATCCCTCCTCCACTAATTTACTTATTTATTTATTTACATCTCTTATATACCGCACTATTTGCGATCAGCGCGGTTTACATAGAACAAACAATATCCGACAATAAACAAGAGTCAGGTCATTACAATGAACAGGAGCAGTAACTTGGATAACAGGGGAAACTATCTACATATGTGGAACATTCTCTTATATACCGCGCTATTCTGCATCAGTGCGGTTTACATTGAACAAACTCTAATTACATTGAACAGGGCATTATAACTTGGAGATAACTATTTTACAGGGAACATGGGCTATGGAGGGTTAAGTGGCTTGCCCAAGACCACAAGGAGCACCTGTGGGACTAGAAACCCCAGTCCTTCCGGCCCAAGGCTGCTGTCCTCTAGTGGGATTTGAACCACTGACCTTCTGGCCTGAAGTACCTTGCCCCAACCACTAGGCCACTCCTCCACTCCACTCCACTAATTAAATCAAAGGCGATCATGCTATGATCACTATTGCCAAGTGGCCCCAACAACCTTATCTCTTGCACTAGATCTGGTGTTCCACTAAGGATTAGGTCTAATATGGCTTCCTCTCTGGTCGGTTCATGAACCAGCTGCTCCAAGAAGCAGTCATTTATTTCATCTAGGAACTTTATCTCCCTAGTATGTCCTGACGTGACACTGACCCAGTCGATACTGGGGTAGTTGAAATCACCCATTATTATTACTGTGCTGTAACTTTTGTTAGCTTCCTTGATTTCTTTGAGCATTTCATCATCCATTTGGTCATTCTGGCCAGGCGCTCGATAGTACACCCCCACTGCCATTGCCTTCCCCCTTTTACATGGAATTTCAATCCATATAGATTCTACAGCAGATTTTGTTTCCCGCAAAACTTTAATCCTTTCTGACTCAATGCCCTCTCTAACATAGAGAGCAACCCCTCCACCAATTTGATCAGCTCTATCATTACGATATAGTTTGTACCCAGGTATCACAGTGTCCCACTGGTTGTCGTCCTTCCACCATGTCTCTGATATTCCAATCATATCTAACCTTTCATTTAGTGCTATATATTCTAACTCTCCCATCTTATTTTTTAGACTTCTAGCATTTGCATACAAGCATTTTAGAGAATGTATTTTATCCATATTAATTTGTCTGTTAGACATGAGTAATTTGGGATCTTTAAGCTCTGCTCCATACTTGAGGGCATTTGGGCTACTTTACTCTTTTGTGGAACCTCTCTGCTTTTGGTAGTATCCTTCAAAGATACATTCTTCCAAACCATCTGCTCTTGGGCGACTGTCGGCTTTCCCCTAATATCTAGTTTAAAAGCTGCTCTATCTCCTTTTTAAAGGTTAATGCCAGCAGCCTGGTTCCATCCCGGTTAAGGTGAAGCCCATCCCTTCGGAAGAGCCCCTCATTTCCCCAGAATGTTCCCCAGTTCCTAACAAATCCAAACCCCTCATCTCTGCACCATTGTCTCATCCACGCATTGAGACTCCGGAGCTCTGTCTGCCTTTTGGGTCCTGCGCGTGGAACAGGAAGCATTTCGGAGAATGCTACCCTGGAAGTTCTGGATTTCAACTTCCTACCTAAAAGCCTAAATTTAGCCTCCAGAACCTCCCTACCACATTTTCCTATGTCATTGGTACCAACATGTACCAAGACAGCAGACTCCTCCCCAGCACTATCTAAGACTTTATCTAGGTGGCGCGTGAGGTCCGCTACCTTCGCACCAGGCAGGCATGTTACCAGGCGATCCTCACGTCCACCAGCCACCCAGCTATCTACATGCCTAATGATCGAATCACCAACTATAACGGCTGTCCTAACCCTTCCCTCATGGGCACATGGCCCTGGAGAAACTTCCTCGGTGCGAGAGGGTTTTACATCACCTGGAGGACAGGTCCTAGTTACAGGATCACTTCCTGCCACACCAGGGTGATGCTCTCCTGTCACGTGACCTCTCTCCTCCATGGCAACAGGGATGCTGCCAGACTGGAGGTGGGACTTCAGGACTATATCCCTGTAGGTCTCGTCTATGTACCTCTCTGTCTGTCTTATGCTTTCCAAGTCTGCTACTTTAGCCTCTAGAGAACGGACTCGTTCCCTGAGAGCAACGAGCTCCTTGCACCTAGTGCACACGTAAGACCTCTCACCAACTGGGAGAAAATCATACATGTGACACTCAATGCAAAAGACTGGAAAGCCCCCATCCCCCTGCTGGACTGCTGTCTGCATCTTAGTTTTAAGTTTGTGTTTAGATCTAAGTTCTTTACTTACTAAGGGTTGCTATGGATATTTATACTAATAAAACTGAACCTAATACGTGTAATATACCTTGTTCACCTGAAGCTTAACTAATCTCAGGTCCTTAGTGTATGACTGATTTGGGTAATGAGCTTCACCTGAGAGCACCTCCTGTCTTTTAAGATGTGTAAGTACCTATAAAGCTACGATTATCCCAGGGGTGGGTGGGTGTGGGGTGTATATAGTTCAACCCTGTTGTTGTATTTATTATCTCTGTATATAGTTCAACCCTGTTTGCCAAGTTGTTACTCCTGTTCCTTGTAAAACCAAACAGAATGTGGTATTGGTCGTTTTGTTATATTGTAAACCGCGCTGATACCGAATAGTGTGGTATATAAGCAAATGTAATAAAAAAAAATAAAAATAAAAAAAATAAATCTACGCAGTGTCAAAAGTAACTTTAGTGGCTCTCTAACCCACCATTTGCAAACCTGATCCTGGACGAATATCAAATCATATGATTTTTAGGATATCTGTAAATGAATATGCAGGAGACAGCTGTGCATATATTGGACACACAGTATATGCAAATCTATCCCATTAGACCAGCTGGGCAGTTGCCCAGGGCAGCAGCTTCTTGGGAAGTTGGGTGGCAAAGAGCAAGACATTCAAAGCTGAACAATAGAGTCCGACAGCCAGAGGGACATAAAGCATTAACCCCTTGAACCAACTCTAGGGCTTACCCTGATCCCATTCATATTCATTGGGGCAAACGAGAAAACCACCTAAGTCAACAAAGTTTTCTTTAGTTTAGATATATGTTTTTTCCAGGCTGTCATGACCACCAGATATGGAGAGTACCCAGAGAACTCTATAGGTGCTCTTAATCCTTGAGCATCAGATCTGCTTCCCAAGTCGCCTCTTCAGTCTCTCCTCTCAGCTGTCATGGGTCTAAGAGATTTAAAAGCAGATATGTGATGCATATCTAATACGGGGGTGCTGAATTATCCAAAGCATCCAAAGAACTGGCATCGATGGTTGCTGCTGCTCCTCTTACCTTCACATGTCTTCCTGTCCTCCATCAGGCTCAGCCCATCAGGACACTTACAATAGAAGCCACCAATAGTATTGCAGCAGTGGGCCTCACAGCCACCATTGCCCTCTTCACATTCATTGACATCTGGAACGACAAGAAATCAGATATTGAACAGATAGCAACCTGCATGAAGGGCACACTATATTACTTGGGAGTACTTAAGCTGAAAGCACAATTGAAGTTTTGATGAAGATTCCGTATTTTTAATCTTTTGTTAACTTCGCTGGCTACCCTGATCCAACGTTACAGAATCAGCTGTTAACCTATACGTTGACGACACCCAACTGCTTTGTTTCTCCAATATATCCTCCCATGATCTCTAGACTCAATAATTGTCTTGATATGCTGGCTCTATGGCTAGAACATTTCAGATTCAAATTAAACCACAATTAGTCTGAAGCCAGGTGGGTATCCAGAAGCAAGCATTCTTTTTCCCTGGCAGCCTGTAGTCATGGCTCCACAATTGCACTGAAAAACAATTAAAAATCTGGCTGTCATTGTTTGACTCTAAACCATCACATCATGGCCATGATCCAAAAATCATTCTTTTTTCTACATCCTTTTTTGTGAGGAAGATTTACAAACACTTGTTCAGGATTTGATTCTCCACAGGTTGATTACTATTAACACTCTTGACCATCTCAGTTACACACATGAAATGTCTTCTACTTAGTCTGTCCCATGAAAACTCCTGCAGAAAGAAATTTGATCACGTTATCCTGCTTCTTAAGGAACATCACCGACTTCCATTTTCCTACAAGCTAAAACACAAAATTCTCATCCTAACACTCAGGGCTCTAACTACGGATTCTTTTGCCTATTTGGCAAACATTGTGACTCAATACATTCCTGCTCATTCCTGAGGTCATCCTAGATTTTGTTATTAGATCTTTCCCCTCCAACCAAAAGAAGACTCAAATCTACTCACTGGATGGCTTTTTGCTATATAACAACATGATTTTGGAACTCCTAACCTATTTCCAATCTAATCAGACTTCTTTTAAACCAGCTTTAAGAACTTAGGGCCCAATATTCAAAAGACATTTACAAGGTTAACAGCCCGTTAACCATGTAAATGCCTGCTAACCGGATATTCGACGGCACATACACGGGTAGTGCTGTCGAATATCCCCGACTTAGGTCCCCTACGTGTCCCAATGCTAGCCAGCTGGCATCGGGGCGTGCTGAGGTTAACCGTGCAGCATCGATATTGGAAGCTGCATGGTTAGCGCTTGGTGCCTATAAGATAAGCGAGAACATCTCTCGCCTATCTTTTAGGCGCCAAGGCTAACCGTGCATCATCCAATATCGATGCTGCACGGTTAACCTCAGCATTTCTGTGCCGTGCGGCCAGATATTGCCGCGGAAGTGAATATCTGGGGTTTAGGGGTGGGCGGGCAAGGTTAAGCAGCTACAGCGCTTAGCCCTGCCCAGTTGAATATCAGGCCCTTAGCTCTTAGAGAAAGACTATAACTTTTTACTTAAGTCCACAAGACTGCAATGGGTCTCCTCGACTGGCAGCACCTCCTAGACCTGGTAGTAACTCTTCCACATCTATGAACCTTGGCTTTTCTTATTTGTAAATTATCTTTTCTCTCTCTTTCCCCCCTCTACTTTTATGACCCTTGATTATGTAAACTGCTATGGTGCATACTGTGAAAGATGGTCAATCAAATGCAATAAACTAAGCTAGCCTAAACTCCAAGCTGAACTAATTCTGGTTTTACCCCACTGTATGTGTGCATTTGTAGTATGTTTTTCTAAAAGACATTTGAATTACAAGTCTATATGTTAAATGCTTATTCATGCTCAGCAAACAAAGTTCCATTTCCTTTAAAAGCCAGTAGAGTCTGAAAGTCATCAGTGAGGAACTTGAGTCTCATGTGATTCATGCACGGGTCATCAACATCAAAATTGAAAAATGTATTCCTGATATAAGCGAGTCAACAATTTTCCCCTTACTGGTAATGTCAGAATACAATGTGATTTCAGTGTGGGAAGAGATGAAATGACGACACCCTCTAGGTGTATCTCTAACTATAGTGTCATGTTTTGTAAGGACCCTTTCTTCTCCACTCTTCCATAGAAGCATGACGACAGATAAAGACCATACAGCTCAACCAGTCTGCGCTTCCATATCAACTACTGCCGTCCCTTTTTTCTCTTTAGAGATCTTGTGTGTTTGTCCCATGCTTTCTTGAATCCAGATACTGTCCCAGTGGTGTGTTGGGGCTCAGGAGTAGCATCTAGGCATTGAAGAGTGTGTCCCTGGGCCAGGAGTAATGGAACTTGGGATAGAAAACCAAGATGTTTTGCTTTTGAATTTGTAAAGAAGATTTGTTTATATAATATTTTTGCCTAGAAGACTGAGGAGGAGATCATCAGTTATAGGACAGGTGACAGATGAGCAAGCAAGGAGCAATGCAGGATACACCTGAGCCTCACGTGCCCACTCCAGGTTGGAAGCAAGATTTGAGATCTTTCTCTGGAAGAAGATCTGGAGTCCACTGATGCATGTTAGAATGTGTCTGGTGTACTTTTCCTCTGCTTTGCACTGATTTTTATGAGTTGGATTTGTACCAAGGACCACTTTGATTGATTTGCCTTTGAATTAATACTATTGTTCTGCCCTTTCAAGAAGTCAGCAGCAAAATCCATTTTCTTTTGGACAATCAGCACCAGTGGGCTTTCATTTGTTGAAAGTAAATGAATTGACTGTAGACTGGTAGAGTGACTGCCATAAAGTCGGGGTCTTGGAAGGCTGTTTTCAGGACCAGTGTTGGACATGCAGGGGCCCAGAGCTATGCCTCTTTCAGCTTGAGGCAGACTTGGAGCCTCCTGTAATATGGGGCTCAGGGCAACTGCCTGTTTGCCATCCCTTAACATTGGCCCTGGTTGCTTCCTCCTTCCAGCAATGGCCCCAAAGGTATGAGGTGCAATATGACTAATTATAGCCCATCTCAGATCCCGTGCCAGAGATTGGAGGCACCTCAGAATTCTACTTATGAATAATTCTGGCAGAACTCTTGGAAAAACACAGAAATAATTACCGATAAACCTCACTCTGTTTGTAGTAACGCCATAAACCTTGATCTTTAATTTTTCTTCATTTATTTATTTATTTAAATGTATTAAATGCCTCTGTCACAAAACCTGACCCAAGGCTGGAGGTTTATAACTAAACTGTTAACTCTTTGTTTAACTCTCTCCTACCACTTTGACATCTGAACAGTTAGGAGTTCATTTTCAAAAGTATTTTCCACATGTAAAGCATGTTTTACACACAGAAAAAAGTCTTATAAAATTGCGCAGCCTTATACATGTACCACACACAGACACTTCTGGAGGTACAGTTTGGGCGGAGTTAAACTTACACACTTCTTTTATGAAATATGGGAGTGCACACATAGAATACACACACACATGCACAGCTTATTTGGAGCAGATGTAAATTTGTGTGTGAGAATATATGTGCTACTGGGGCTGGTTCTGGGAGATTATTTTATAAAGGCAGATATGCAGCTAGGTTGCTTTTATAAACCAGGCATGAATGAGGCATCAACTCGACAGCACTTAACAACGTTATAAACTTACACCCTTAATGTAATTTTCAAAAGAGTTTTTACTCAATGATTTTTTTGCCAGTTTTAAAATGTAGAACTTGACCCTAGATTACTCTCTAATAGCTAGAGACCATTTACACGATCTTGAAACTAAGCCGAAAGTAAACAAAAAATTCTCAAAGGGCAGCAGAGGCCAAAACTTTCATCATATCCACATTCTTTTTCCTTAGCTTGAGCAGCATATCCTAGTTAAAGATGCAGCAAATTGCCCCCGTACAAGAACTGCAGCTCATTCAGAAGATCTATCCCCTTCACAAGGAGCTGGGCAATGGACAATTATTACTTTTTTGGAAATATTCCGAGACTCCCTTTCCAACAAGCCATCCCATCTTTTATTATGAGAATCAATTAGTCACAACTTACCCCGTGAGAAGGGTTTAGAAATTCCAAAGAACAGCATAATGCATCTAAGTAAGCGCAGAGAAACAACAAAAAGATAACCAGATTAATATGAATAAAATACAGTCTCTAAAATGCATGTATGCCAATGCTAGAAGTCTACAAAATAAGATGGGAGAGTTAGAATATATAGCACTATATGAGAAGTTAGATATGATTGGTACCTCAGAGACATGGTGGAAGGAGGACAACCAGTGGGACAGTGTGATACCTGGGTACAAACTATATCGTAATGATAGACCTGATCAAATTGGTGGAGGGGTTGTGCTCTATGTTAGAGAGGGCATTGAGTCACAAAGGATTAAAGTTTTGCAGGAAACAAATTGTGCTGTAGAATCTCTATGGATTGAAATTCCATGTAAAAAGGGGAAGGCGATGGTAGTGGGATTGTACTATCGACCACCTGGCCAGAATGAACAAATGGATGATGAAATGCTCAAAGAAATCAGGGAAGCTAACAAAAGTTACAGAACAGTAATAATAATGGGTGATTTCAATTACTCCGGTATTGATTGGGTCAGTGTCATGGCAGGACATGCTAGGGAGATAAAGTTTCTAGATGAAATAAATGACTGCTTCTTGGAGCAGCTGGTTCATGAACAGACCAGAGGGGAAGCCATTTTGGACTTAGTCCTTAGTGGAACACCAGATCTGGTGCAAGAGATAAGGGTGGTGGGGCCACTTGGCAATAGTGATCATAGCATGATCACATTTGAATTAATTAATGGAGGAGGGATGGAAAGGAAATACACAGTACTACCTTTTAACTTTCAAAAGGGAGACTATGATAAAATGAGGAAAATAGTTAAGAAGAAACATAAAGGAGCAGTTGCAAAGGTTGAAGACTTACATCAAGCATGGGTGTTGTTTAAGCCCAGACCAGCTGTATGCCATGCTTTAAGAAAAGTGGAAGGAAGTCCAAAAAACTGCCAGCATGGTTTAAAGGTGAGGTCATAGAGGCTGTTGTTGCCAAAAAAGCATCTTTCAAGAAATGGAAAAAAGAGCCAAATGATGAAAACTGGAACCAGCACAAGAACTGGCAAGTTAAATGCAAGGCATTGATAAGGCAGGCAAAGAGAGAATTGGAGAAGAAACTTGCTATGGAAGCAAAAACGCGTAATAAAGACTTTTTCAAGTACATTCCTAGCAAAAAACCTGTAAGAGTCGGTTGGACCATTAGATGATAGAGGGGTAAAAGAGGCAGTAAGGGGGGACAAGGCTATAGTGGAGAGACTGAATGAATTCTTTGCTTCAGGATGTTACCAATGACTGCGGAAGAATTGAAAGAAATATCGATACACCTGGAAGATGTATTATAACTATTTGATAAACTGAAGAGTAGCAAATCACCTGGATCAGATGGTATACATCCAAGGGTGTTGAAAGAATTGAAATATGAGATTGCAGACCTGCTATTAGTAATCTGTGAACTATCATTAAAATCATCTGTAATACCCGAAAATTGGAGGATCACCAATGTAACACTAATTTCTAAAAAGGGTTTCAGGGTGATCCGAGAAACTACAGACTGGTGAGCCTGACGCCAATACCGGGAAAAATGGTAGAAACCATCATAAAGAATAAAATTATTCAACATGTAGATAATCATGGCTTAATGAGAGTCAACCAACATGGCTTTAGACGAGGAAGATCTTGCCTTACTAATCTATTATGTTTTTTTGAAGGTGTGAATAAACAGGTAGACAAAGGTGAGTCAGTTGATATAGTGCATCTGGACTTTCAGAAAACCTTTGACAAGGTCCCTCATCAGAAACCTTTGGCAAAACTAAAAAGTCATGGGATAGGAGGCAGTGTACTATTGTGGATCAGGAACTGGTTAAAAGATAGAAAGCAGAGGGTAGAGCAAAATGGCCAATTTTCCCAATGGAAAAAGGTGAATAGTGGAGTACCCCAGGGATCTGTGCTGGGTCCGCTGCTTTTTGACATATTCATAAATGACCTGGAAAAGGGAATAATGAGTGAGGCTATCAAATTTGCAGATGACACAAAACTATTTAAAGTTGTTAAAACCCAAGAGGATTGTGGAAAATTGCAAGAGAATCTTGATAAATTGGAAGACTGGGCATCCAATTGGCAGATGAAATTTAATGTGGACAAGTGCAAAGTTATGCATCTAGGAAAGATCAACCCAAACTATGGTTACACGATGCAAGGTTCCACATTGGGAACCACCACCCAGGAAAAAGATTTAGGCGTCATCGTGGATAACATGTTAAAACCCTCTGCCCAGTGTGCAGCGGTGGCCGAGAGAGCAAATAGAATGCTAGGTTTCATAAGGAAAGGAATAGAAAATAAAACAAAGGATATTATAATGCCTCTGTATCGTGCCATGGTGCGATCACACATTGAATATTGTGTGCAATTCTGGTCGCCATATCTTAAAAAGGATATAGCGTTATTAGAAAAGGTACAGAGAAGAGCCACCAAAATGGTAAAGGGGATGGAAGGATACTCCTATGAAGAGAGGCTAAAGTTTAGGGCTTTTCAACCTGGAAAAGAGACGGCTGAGGGGTGATATGATGGAGGTCTATAAATTAATGAATGGAGTGGAAGGGGTAAACGTAGATCGACTGTTTACGTCATCAGAATATAGAAAGACTAGGGGACATGCAATGAAGCTACAGGGTAACCTATTTAAGACTAATAAGAGAAAATATTTTTTCACTCAATGTGAAATCAAATTCTGGAATTTGTTACAGGAGGATGTAGTAAATGTTTTTAGTGTAGCTGGGTTTAAAAAAAGGTTTGGACAAGTTCCTGGAGGAAAGGTCCATAACCCATTATTAAAATGGACCCAGAATATCACTGCTTGACCCAATACAAGCATTGTGGATCCTGTGTCTTTTGGGGAAACTGCTAGGTACTTATCACCTAGATTGGCCACTGCTGGAAACAGGATACTGGGCTTGATGGACCTTGGTCTGACCCAGTATGGCATATCTTATGTTCTTAAGGATACCTCTATGTGGAGAGGCTAAAAAGGTTAGGACTCTTCAACCTGGAAAAAAGTGCCTGGCACAGTTGATGTATGGCTGTCCTATCAAACTGACACCTGGGGACACTGCAGTCATTTATAAGGTCCAGGTACTGGCCAGGCATTCATGTCCTCTCTGAATTTCAGATTAGCACACCAGATCCACCCGTGCTATCCTCAAACCAACACCCCCACCCCCACCCTCTCTCTCTCTTGCAGGGATGAATTGTAGCTTTCAGCAAAAAATTTCCTAAGTACTGGCCTTATTTCACTTCTCCGGCATGAATAACTGGCATGTCTGCGAGGAAGTAAAAAAATGTACACGAGTCTTTCCAGAATACGTTATACACGTCTCCTCGGCAAACCTCACCCCCATTCCGCCCCTCTTGGCCACGGGCAGAGATCCTCATGCAAGCACCATGGATGTCCCTGCGCTCCGTGTACCAGAATATGCCTGTAGACATTTTCACTAGATACACATCACCCGCTCATATGCAAATGGTCTGTTCGGGTTCTGGAATGACCCCCTAAGGGGGTTATTTTAGAAGCATTCCCTACATAAATCTTAGCATTTATAAATGTAGATTAGCAGATATATGCAAATGCCATTTCAGAACAAGATCTTTTTACCACATACAAATTTCCTGGAGGCATGGTGAGGGTGGGGAGCGGAGTGGCTTGGGCAGACATACTATAGAAACATAGGCTCCCCATTTAACAAGGGGAAACCATATTTCTCGAAAAATTTACAGCTGCTCTAAGGCACAAATAAGTATTTATTTTATTTTTATTTATTTAGGTGTTTTTTTTATACCGCCCCTGCCATCGATCAAGGGCAGTTTACAAAGAACAGAACAATTACATTAAACTTTTTAAAAACATTAGTGGAACATGTTTACAATCAACATATTTACAAGGAACTAGTTTACATTAATTACATACCTAAATTAAATGTATTAATGGGTGGGAGAAGAGAAGGCTGTTCTTTTTGCGTCTGAGATTAAGGGGCTTGTTTACAAAGCCGCGGTAGCGGTTCGCGGTCGTTATAACGATCGCGAACCGCTACCGCAGCTTTGTAAACAAGCCCCTAAGTATGGGTAGCTATAGTTATAGGAAGAGTAAGGGGTTGGGGCTTGGAAGTGCGGACCAGAAACTATGTTGGGTACAGCTGTTCATGGTTGTGATTATCTCCAAAATGTTCAGTGAATAACCAAGTCTTAATTTATTTACGAAACAGTTGGAAGTCATTAATAGCTCTCAGTTTATCCAGGAGAGCATTCCATAAGATTGGGGCGAAGTATGAAAATGCTCTATTGCTCGTGGATCGGTTTGTGTATCTGTATTGGGTGGGGACTGCAATATTATTTTGAGTACATATTCTTCTTGTTCGCCTAACAGGGGAGATATTTATGAGGGTATTAAGATGTGTTGGTGAAATGTTCTTCAGAGTTTTAAAAGTGGTCATTAGTATTTTATATTTTATTTGGCTTATAATAGGAAGCCAATGTAGCTCATATTTATTTATTTAGACAGATTTGTATACCACCTTATCCTACAATCAAAGTGGTATAGTATAGGAGTGATATTTTCTGCCCTATTTATCAAGCGGGCAGCAACATTTTGAGTTAACTGCAAGGGTTTCAGTGTCTATTTGGGGAGACCTTGTAAGATGCTATTAGAGAAATCAAAATGTGGGAGGATCATGGCTTGTAAAACTGAATGAGAGTCAAAGTTGGATAGTAGTGGTCTAAGGAAGTAGCTGCTGGAAGGGGCAGTGATCAATGTTGAGGTCTGCTCACCTCAGATCAACCCCCAACCTTAATCCCTCTCCCAATGACCTGCTAAGCAATCCGATCTTCTCTGTAGCTCCCCCAATAGGTGATCCCCTACCCACTCAAAGCATTCAATACCACCTCCACAAGTAGCCCCTGAGCTCGCCTCAGAAACAAGCACCCCGTCTCTGAGGCCTTTCCAGCAGGCCCCCACCACTTTTAAAATTTATAAACATACTTTGTAGGGGCTTATCAGCAGTGGTGGGATCCAGCCAGTTTGCGTGAACCAGTTCCTAGCATTTCCAGCATTTGCCGAGCCAGTCGCTACAGGCTGTTTCAACGCCAGATCAGCATTGTCAGATTCTAAAAACCGACATTATTTGGATGGCATCAGGGAGATCGCAGCATCAGGAGAAGCCCCCAGTGCCATATAAATGTCAGCTGTTTTGAAAGTCGCCAGTGCAGATCAGGCAGTAAAACAGCCTGTAGGGACCAGTTTGTGAATTCAGGAAATGCTAAGAACCGGTTCACGTGAACCGGTGTGACCTGGCTGCTTCTTACCATGGACCAAACCAGTTCCTATGAGGATTTGAATCCCACCACTGCTTATCAGGCCTTGCGCACCTCTTCGGGTCCCCAGGAACCTTGATGACACCACATGCCCCCAATACATGTGGCTGATTTTGGCCATTTAGGGGCATCTGGCCCTTTTAAGGCCAACTCCGCCTCCTTCTATAGGCCTCAGACAGGTGTAACCAAAATCTTGGCTGCCCAATTCTGCTTCGGGCCCCCTCTTCCTGGGCCAACCGGCCAAAAGTCACATGCTCCTTCAAACCCTCCCTCTCAGTTCTGCTCTGGGTCATCCCAGCTCAAGTTTCCATGCGCCTCCTTCCCCCACCGATCACTCTTTGGCCTCCCGGACCCCCCTGAGAGCAGCAGCAATGACCATGGTTCTCTTGGCAGCTCAAGGCCGAGATCGGAACAGCTGCGATCACCATGGCTGCACCTGATTCTGCCCACAGACATCCCTCCCATAGCCCTGCCCAACAGATAAGGGCCCAAACATTGCTGACACTCAGCCATCCCCCGGCCTCCTTCTGCAGCCGCGAGAGCCCTCAAGCTGCATGCGGCTCCCCAAATGGTTTTTCTCCTCCCCGAAACCACAAGTATTTTTTTTAAATCAATATCATCATCATCAGGTTACATTATCTAAGCTCTTAAGAATCATTTATATTTGAAAGAGCAAACTATAAATCCTTTTTATTTATGCCCTATGCTGCTCACATGGTTGACTATAAAGTTATTTAGATAGCAAGAGCTGCATTATATTCTTCTAGCTTCTTAGAACCAGATTTTATTTCAGTGACGTTCTTCCTTCCCACGTCCCTCCCCCAAGAACACGAGAACCAGTCAAGTATTAAACCTAAATATTTCTGACCCATTTGCAGAAATTCCAGGCCATCGAAGCAGGACTCTAGACAATCTTTCTTAAAACAATCATCATCATCAATTTAGTATGACCCTCTGTTCTGGAAAATTCAGGATGTTCAAAAGAAACAACTAAAGGCAAATCTCAAAGAACTGAATACACCTCTTGCCACAAGGGGGCAACAATACAGTTTATTTATTTATTTATTTATTTAATTCACATTTATATACCGCATCTTCCAAAGTTCAGTTGCGGTTTACAGGTAACAATAATTTACAAATCAAGTTTGTTTTACATGGAACAATGAAATATAACAGAACTTATTTACAAAGAATATCATATGAAATATAGAACAAATAATGTGGTATAATACCGAACAGTGTGAAAAACTATATACAAGTTATCTATGAATATATATATATGGTTGTGGTCAACATTATTTTATTTTATTTATTTATTTATTTAATGTCTTTTTTTATACCGCGCTCTTTAGAATCAGTGCGGTTTACAGTTAACAACTTGTGCAGTGCAGGCAGGACCTAATGAACATTATTAGCACTCTTGCAGTTCAACCCCTTAATGTCCAATATCTCCTTAAAAGAAATAGTGGCCAGTGACATGCTTCTGAATATATATTCACACATATCTGACACAAAAGAATCAAATAAAACAAGACCAATTTAAAAAAAAGGAAATAGGAATAGTATAAAAACTGGGACACTGCCATAACATGATTATTGGCACCCTTATAAACAATTCAAATCAGTTTGAACAGAAGAACCATATTCTCAATGCATTAAAATCACACACTTGTGATCAATTGTCAGTACTCATGTGACTTGAATCAACCAATGAATGATGGCTCTAATATTTAAAATGGCCACATTCACTCACAGTTCCATTTTTACAATGGTGAGAAGAGAGCTGTCTGAGACCATCAGAAAAGCCATTATCAAACATCAAAGGGGTACAAAGCCATCTCCAAAGATCTTGGGATTCCTATGTCTACAGTTCACAATGTTATTAAGAAGTTTTCTGCTCATGAAACCAGGATGTGGTGGGAAGAGGAAAATTAATCCAAGAAGTCTTCGAAGGTTAGTGCGAACTGTTGGAAAAACACCACATACAATATCCAAAGAGCTTAAGATTGCCCTGGAGCAATCTGGAGTGGTGGTTTCAACCCGCACCATAAGCCGCACACTAAACAAAGCAGGACATCATGGGCGAAGGCCATGGAGGACCCCACTGCTCAAAGACGGACATAAAAAGGCATGTCTGATCTTTGCCCAAACTCACCTTGAGAAACCACAATCTTTCTGGGAAAATGTTCTGTGAAGAAATGAAACCAAACTTGAGCTCTTTGGCAATGCAGACCAGCGATACATTCACAGGAAAAGGAATGAAGCTTATAAGGAAAAAAAAATCCTTCCTACAGTTAAATATGGTGGAGGTTCCATAATGTTGTGGGGCTGTTTTGCTGCCTCAGGAAATTGGAGGCCTCAAACGTATTAGAGGACTACCAAAGTATTTTTTAGCGAAATGTGCTATCTAGTGTCAGAAAGCTAGGTCTGGGTCAAAGATCATGGGTCCTCCAGCAGGACAATGACCCAAAAGATGCATCCAAAAATACAAACGAATGGTTAAAATGAAACAAATGGACTGTCATCAATGCAAAGGGTTACGCAACCAAATATTAGTGAAGGGTGCCATTAATCCTGTTCAGGTCATATTCTGTATTTTTCCGCAAAAATTACTACATCTACATTGCACAAACATCTTTTTTTTTTTATGGATACCTTTCAGCATACTATTACAATATGATGCCATACAGCTGGAATATTTCCAATTATTTCTCAAGATATTGTATGAAACATACCTAAAATGCAAGGATGTCAATAATGTTGACCACAACTGTAGTATCTTTTTATAGCATGAGCGAAACACACTACAGTATAGGCAAACTATCTACACAGAAGTCACCACTATGACAGCTCAAGATTTCTGCAGAAGCCAGCGCGATCAATGTTTGGAAATAAACTGTACCACAACATATGAAAACTCTAGAGTGTGGGACTTCCTGCCTTCGTTATACCATTCAGCCCTGATCTGACTCACAAGTATGGACAGATTCCTGTGGTTACATTGCCACGCCGACCCCATAGGAAAGAGTCGATCTACAAACCAGGCCCCCATAAGCATACAGGTCAGGATATTTCTCCCTCCTTTCCTCCAACCTCAAAGCACCACACTGCTAAATAAAGCCATCTGTGAACAATTAATATTTAAGTTGAAGGGCAATGGGATCCATTCCCAACTCCCTGGCATATGAACAGTAGGATAATTATATGAAACCAATTGTGCT
The DNA here is from genome assembly GCA_033557465.1 of Ichthyophis bannanicus. Taxonomy (NCBI): domain Eukaryota; kingdom Metazoa; phylum Chordata; class Amphibia; order Gymnophiona; family Ichthyophiidae; genus Ichthyophis; species Ichthyophis bannanicus. Next base: position 95,071,976 of record CM066042.1, on the reverse strand, counting down.
AATTCATGGAATGTTCTGCTGCGAAAAGTTCAGGCCGAGGCCTCTCTCTGAGACGGGGCTCCTCGTGGAAAACGGGCCACTTCTCTCTTTGTAAAACCTTTGGAAGGGGAAGCTCTTGATTTCGAGAACTGGACATGGAATGATCATTTAATTTCTAAAGTAGCAGCTATCCAGAAAGTCATTAAGTAAATTTAAAAAAAAAAACCAACCTGCTGCAATGAGACAACCTCCTCATTCTGAAACCAACTCCCTGCACAAGAAGCTAGAGGTAACCCATCATGTTGAAATACTTAAAAGGTTTATTGCTCAAAAGGCAAAAAATCCTGTCTAGATGGATAGTAAGTAGATTATTCGCCAACTATCTTGCACTAAGTTAAGAGTCCCCGATTGATGCTGGAGACATTCCATTTTGTTTCTCCAACAGCAATACAGTCAGTGGCATCAGCTCATCCTCCGCTTCCCCAGAGGGGGCAAAATAAGGTGGCATCACTATGGCAGCTGTGTCCGGCAACAGCAGGAGCTTCATATTCAAGGCAAACCTTTTTTAAACTGATTGAGTCAAACTAAAAACAGCAACAACAACAAAAAAAACGCCCCATACATCCGTTCCACAGTATGAGACAGCAGAGTCCTAAAATATGCTAAATAGGGAGGGGGGCTGGAGAGCATTAGCAAATTCAGGGATTTGACTGACTGAATTAATCAGAATCAGAGGCTCTGGACTGTGCTATGTTCTGAAAGACAGATGTTTCTCCGATGAATCATTTATCCTGTTTTTGTAGTTTTAAGTTCAAGGTTTGGATTTCATCCCTGCTACTAACATGTGTCTCACTAAACTTAATGAGACTTCCTCTTTTTTTAATTACAGTCGGTAAAGCATATGGTGACTGATTTTTTTGCTTAGTGCTCCACTTACCGTTAGTTAGGAGACCTTAAAGAATAAAGCACCTGTACAAAGTGCTGGCAAAGAGCGCTGGTGCACCAGATTCAGAAAAGGACAGGGCCGACCCAACCATCATGCAAGACTATGCATTCGCCTAGAGCAGAAACTCCGAGGGGCCACAAAGAGCACAGCACAGAAAATCATAGAGCCATCACTGCAGTTTTACCTGCAGAGAGAGTGGGCGCGCACATGCGTACATAGAAAAATTTGATATTTAAAAGTGTGATATCTAATTATGCATTTTTCCAGGGTTTTTGTGCAGGGGAGGGGTGTTGGGATGATCTGGCGGAAGTGGGGTTAAGCCTAGGGCACCTGATATCTTTGCACCGGCCCTGGGAAAAGGTACGCACAGTTATGACTGGTTGACTGAAACCTAGACATGTGAAGGGTAATTTTATAAAATCCCACATAGTTAACGTGTTTTTCTGTGCATATTTCATGCCTGTTTTATAAAGTATGTGCGCACTTTAAAAAAAATAGGGGTGTAAGATCACTTACGTTAGCCCCTGGACCAGCGCAACACAGTTAGCAGGTAAATATGGCAGGGAGTGCTGGGTTTGGGGAGGGGCAAAATGCTGAAAATAAAAAATGAGGAAATTAAAATTTTAAAAATGAGAAAAATAAAATGGCAAAAAGTGAAAGAAAAATGTGAAACTAAGGTGTTATCAAAAGCAGCATTGTAAGTGTAGCCACAGGTCATCAGCTAATGAAGAAAGAGGGCATCAATTTATAGACTGCAGGAGGGCACCAGAAATCCCTAGCACTCGTCCTGGCTAATCCCATGGCTGGATTGTCTAGTTTTCTCAAGAACACAAATAAATTACAGTATTCTATAATTTACATGTGCACTTAGCAATCCACCTCTGCGCATGTCCACAGTAAAAGTATGTACCATTGGCCCTTATAAAACAGTGACTAGCACACAAAGGCCCACTTATGAGCATAAATCATTAAAATACTGTGATTTACAATTTAGATGGTGTTTAACTAAAAAATTATCCCTATGAAGACCTGTTCAACAGGACCTGTTTGACTGGGTTCACATTCATGAACATCCACTGTTTTTGCTGTCTGGTAGCTGAAACACACAAAACCACTGTAAGTGTAGTTACTCACCTGTAACAGGTGTTCTCCAGGGAGAGCAGGAATTAGTCCTCGCATATGGGTGACGTCGGTGCCTACGGAGCTCGTACAGTAACCTTTCCTTAGCTTTCAAAGAAAGCCTTTGAGAGATGTACTATGCAGGAAGTCAGTCCTCACATATGGGACTTCCTAACTACAGGCTACCGAAAAACCTGTAAAAAGCTCATGGGTTACCAGAAAAAGGAGGAACTGTAAGCAGCAGCAATGAGTCGAGAGATAACAGACTCCCGAGCGGCCCAAGTGCTCAGGAAGAAGCCAATGTTCTGGTAGCTTGAACATACCAAATGGCCAGAGGGCAGGAGTTAGCTATACCCCAAAGAAATGACGAAGTACTGCCTGGCCGAAGGTGTTGTCCCAAGAGGACACAGTAGTGAGCTGCAAAAGTGTGGATTGAGGACCAAGGGACGACCCAGCAGATTTCCGAGAAGGGAATGGAGTGCAAGTTTGCTACAGAGGCCGCCATGGCCCGGACGCTGTATACCGTAACACGGCGCTCTAGCAAGAGACCAGCCTGCTCATATGCAAAGGCAATGCAGTCAGCGACCCAGTTGCAGAGTCCGCTTATAGACCGCAGCTCCCAACTGACTTGGGTCATAGGAAACAAAGAGCTGAAAAACTCGGCGGTGCTCCTGGGTGCTCCAGAGATAAAAGGCGAGCACCCGCTTACAGTACAGTGTGTGGGGAACTGCCTCTGCCCTGCTGGCATGAGGCCATGGTAAGAAGGTAGGGAGCACCACCTACTGATTGAGGTGGAACGGAGATACCACCTTGGGTAGAAACTTGGGGTGCTGTTCTTGTAGAACTTAGTGTATGGTGGTTCTGCCACCAATGCCTGAAGCTTGTTGACCCTGCGGACAGAGTTGAGCGCCACGAGGACCACCACCTTCCAGGAGAGATACTTGAGGTAGCAGGAGCCAAGAGGCTCAAAGGGTGGCGCAGTGAGCTTGGAGTGCACAATGTTAAGGTCCCACTCTGCTGCCAGACAAGAGGAGCCCTCTCAGAAAGCGAGACACGAGGGGTTGAGCAGAGAGGGGTTTGCTCTCAATGAGATGGTAGTACGCTGCAAGAGCGCGGAGGTGCACTCTTACAGAGTTGGATTTCAGTCCTGCCAGGGACAGGTGAAGTAGGTACTGCAGCACTAGCTGGATGGAACAGGAGAAGGGGTTGTCCCAACGCTTTGCGCACCAGACTGAGAACCTCTGCCACTTGAAGGCGTATGCTCGATGGGTGGAGATTTTGCGGGAAGCGAGGAGGACCTCCTCCATTTCAATAGAGAGATTGAAAGGGGCCAGGGCTACCCTTTCAGTAGCCAGGCCATGAGTTATTTATTTATTTACATTCTCTTATATAGCTTGCTATTCTGCATCAGTGCGGTTTACATTGAACAAACTGAAATTACATTGAACAGGGCATTATAACTTGGAGATAACTGTTTTACAGGGAACATGGGCTATGGAGGGTTAAGTGGCTTGCCCAAGACCACAAGGAGCACCTGTGGGACTAGAAACCCCAGTCCTTCCGGCCCAAGGTTGCTGTCCTCTAGTGGGATTTGAACCCCCGACCTTCCGGCCTGAAGTACCTTGCCCCAACCACTAGGCCACTCCTATTTATTTATTTACATTCTCTTATATACTACGCTATTCTGCATCAGTGCGGTTTACTGGAAGGTCTTGGCGCATGCTCTCTGGGCTTCTGGAAAATCGACTCGTGCTGCTGCTGCTGTTTCCTGAAGGCCTTAGGGGTCATTGCTTACAAAGACCACAGACCAAAGCATCATGCTCTGGCCTGAGGCATCGAAGGCAGCAGTTGTGCAGATCCATGCACGATACAAGCGCAGAAGTCGTACGGCTTGAAGCCACTAGCCGAGACCCTGGCAGGGACGATGGCCCCCGTGATATCAAATTCACTGGGCCCTGCCAGGGAAAAGGCACAAACCCATGTCAAATGATAAAGTGAGAAGCAAAGGAAAATAAAAGAACCCAAGGATGCGATGCCGAGGGAAAAGGGTTCGGGGGCGGGAAAAGCACCAGTACACTACCAGAGAAAGCAAAAAAGATGACAAAAATCACCAACTTCTTCCGGGGGAACAGACACACATCTAATGGGCTCTGCAGAAAATAGGAAACTGAAGGAAGCTGGCAACATGGGGCGGGAAGGGGCCACGCATGCGTGGTACATCTCCCAAAGGCTTTCTTTGAAAGCTGGGGAAAGGTTACCATGCAGGCTCCATCGGTGCTGACATCACCCATACGTGAGGACTGACTTCCTGCTTGTTCCTGGAGAAAACCAGAAACCCAAGCAATAACACCACCTTGCATCCTGTGCACTGAGGTCATATAGAGGGCAAGCAGAACCAAGCAGTCATTCCTAGAGGGAGATATTAGAGATAGATGGCATGCATCTATTGCTAAGGAAAATAATGGAATGGTCCTGCACAGAAAGACTGAAGAATTGGTAAGGGTCCTGGAGGGATCCCTTGCATAAATATCATGGCTGACATTTCCATCTTGTTAATCTCACGGCTGAAGTGTTGGCCATGAGATTTGAAATTGCTCATGGTCATGTGCAGAAAGAAAAGAAACTGGGTGCAAGTATCCCATGCACTCTGAAGCAGAAGGCTCCCATCCAGTATGGGAAACTTTATTTATTTTATTTTTTATTTATTTAACTAGGCTTATACCGTACAGCTTTTCTACCAGTCAAAGCGGTGTACATTCAGATACTGTACATATATTTTTTCCTTGTCCATGAAGGGCTCACAATCTATGTTTTTGTACCTGAGGCAATGGAGGATTAAGTGGCTTGCCCAAGGCCACAAGGAGAACCCCAGTCCTTTCGGTCCAAGGTTGCTGTCCTCTAGCGGGATTCAGACCACTGGCCCTCCGGCCCAAGGTAACTTGCCCCCAACCACTAGGCCACTCCTTCCTCTTGTCAGGTCTTTCTGTTATGTTCTGTATGTTCTGGTAGATCCTCCTCTACTGCCATCCCACTTTCAGTTGGAGAACCTCAGGGCTCTGTCTTGGGACCTCTCCTCTCTCTACACTCAGTCCATTAAGGCACTTATTTCCTCCCATGGCTTTCAGTACCATCTTTATGCTGACGACTCTCAGATCTACCTCTCTGCACCTGAAATCTCTCCAGGAATCCAGGCCCGGATCTCTGCCTGCTTATCCAACATTGATGCCTGGATGTCTCACCACTATCTGAAACTGAACATGGCCAAAACTGAGCTCCTTATCTTTCCTCCTAGACCCACCTCCGCCTTCCCTCCTTCTCCATTTCTGTGGATAATGCTATATTCCTCCCTGTTACCTTAGCTTGATTCTACTCTCTTCTTCTGCACTCATCCAAGAGATAGCTAAAACCTGTCGCTTCTTTATAACAACAAAATATGTCACTTCCTTTCTGAACACACTACTAAGACCCTCCTTATCCACTCTTTAGTCACCTCCCATCTTGACTATTGCTAACCTGCTCCTCACTGATCTCCCTCTGAATCATCTCTCTCCCCTTCAGTCTGTTCAAAACTCAGCTGCATGGCTTATCTTCTGCCAGTGTTGCTATGCTCAGAGTGGCCTAGTGGTTGGGGCAAGGTACTTCAGGCCGGAAGCTCGGGGGTTCAAATCCCACTAGAGGACAGCAACCTTGGGCCGGAAGGACTGGGGTTTCTAGTCCAACAGGTGCTCCTTGTGGTCTTGGGCAAGCCACTTATTTATTTTATTTAACAACTTTTATATACCGCGCTATTTGTTATCAGTGCGGTTTACATACAACAAGGGTGCACAGTCAGGAGCCTGTTCTGTGCTTACATTGTAACAGGAGTTTAAACTTGGACCTTACATTGGATCTTACTTGGATCTTACATTACTTAACCCTCCATAGCCCATGTTCCCTGTAAAATAGTTATCTCCAAGTTATAATGCCCTGTTCAATGTAATTTCAGTTTGTTCAATGTAAACCGCACTGATGCAGAATAGCGCGGTATATAAGAGAATGTAAATAAATAAATAACCTGTGACTCCCTATCCATGTCCACATCCAGTTCAACTTCTCCTATTGACCTATAAGTGTATTCATTCTGTGGCTCCTCACTACCTTTTCTTTCTCATTTTACACCCCTCCAAAGGAACTCTACTTCTCTGGCAGATCCCATGTATCTGTGCCCTTCTCTGCCATTGCAACCGAGTCAGCACCCCAAATGAGTACAAGCACACACGCAAGGACACAACAGACAGAGCTCTCTCCATGGCTGCTCCAACAATATGGAACAATCTACCGGACGATCTAAGGGCAACTCCAGACCTCAAAGACTTCAGAAAACAACTGAAAACCATGCTGTTCATAGAGCACTATGGTCACATCACATAACCTAAGAGAATGGATAACAGCACTCCAATCCTCCCAAACAACTGAATATATATAAAATATGATTCTAGCACCACTGTAAATAGCCCACCCTGTATATAGCTCAAACAAATCAAGCACCCAACACATCCCTCACACAACTAAGTTTTATCCTCACTGCATGTACAACACACACACTTTACCTGATTGCTTGCTGTGATACCACCTTGATTATTAAGATAAGGCGGTTTAGAAATACTGTTAAATAAATAAATAAATTGCCAACTCCAGACTTTGTTCACTCCACCTTGCTGCTCCATATGCCTAAAACTACCTACCTAAATAAATATGTCAGGCTCCTTCTCTAGCTCTATTCAAATCTAGGCTAAAAGCCCAAGTCTTCGAGGCTGCTTTTGGATCTGGATGCCCCTCACTCTCTTGTTCACCACTTATGTGTATCTTACCATACTCTAGTCCCCAGTTTTGTGATGTTCTTTGTATTGATTAGACTGTAAGCTTGGATGAGCAGGGACTCTGTCTTACATCTATATGTACAGCACTGCATACTCCTTGTGGCACAATACAAAAGATAATTAATAATTGTTGTTAAGTGCCGTCGAGTCAATGTCGACTCATGGCGACCCTCTGGATAGTTGTCTGAAACTGTGTTCGGTCTTCAGTCAGGCAGCTCATTGTTGACAGAATAGCCCCCATAGCTGCTGTTATTGTACCAATCCATCTCATTGCTGGCCTTCCTCTTTTGCGCTGATCTTCTACCGTGCTAAGCATGATGTCTTTCTCTAATAATTTCTCTTCGCATGATGTGTCCAAGCTATGAAAGTCAAAGTCTTGTCATCTGAGCTTCTAAAGAAAGCTTAAGCTTGATCTCCTCTTGTTTGTTCTTTGGGCAGTCCATGGTATACACAATATTCGTCATCAGCACCATAATTCAAAGGCATCATTTTTCTTCCTGCCTATCTTTTTCACTGTCCAACTTTCGTATCCATATGACATTATTAAAAATACCATGGCTTGAACAAGTCAAATCTTTGTATGGAAAGAGTCATCTCTGCTCTTGAAAATCTTGTCTAGGTCCTTCATAGCCACTCTACCAAGAGCAATGCGTCATCGGATTTCTTGACTGCTTGTTGTTTCTTTATCGATAGTTGATCCAAGAAAGTTAAAGTTGTCCACTATTTTGATTTCTTCTCCATCAACGATGAACTTATTGATTTTGCCAGCTGTCTTCTTTACATTAAAGTGTAGGCCCATTTTAAGACTATGTTCCTTGATCTTGAGAAGCAAATGTTTCAGATCATCTTCACTTTAAGCCAGTAAAGTGGTATCATCAGCATAGCGAAGGTTGTTGATGAGTCTTCCACCAATCTTCACACCTCGGTTGTCTTCAAACAATCTTGCTTCTCTGATGATTTGTTCTGCATATAAATTAAACAGGGGAGGGGGAAAGTATGCAGCCTTGTTGTATACCTTTGCTGATTTTAAACCATTCAGTTTCTCCTTGTTCCGTTCAAACTGTTGCTTCAAAAGGATGTGAACAGGATGGAGTTGGTGCAGAAGGTGGCTAC